>JAIWZP010000033.1:0-363325 GCA_025201375.1 Gongronella butleri | reverse complement strand
TTCGAAGTGGGACAAAATGCGGGGCCGGACGAGATTGGCACATTTTTCTTCGTTCCTCCTACGGTTTTATTTCGGTCCCTTTTTCTTTCACCTTTTTACATTCACGCGCGCACATGGTGTCCTCAACAGCCAGTGCGGTGACGTCCGTTGCGCAGGTGCTAGCGCCTGAATTGTTGCTGATCCTGTCGCTTATCTTTGGCGGATGCTGCAGCAACGTGTTTGCGCTTGAAGTTTTGATACAGTAAGCACGGGGCTCTTACCCCTGACTCGCTTTACCTGTTCGCTCATCGTCGTCTTCTTGATGTTCCTAGAGACGCTCCCAAGAGTGGTAAAATTGGCATTGCGACACATACAGTATGTGCGTGTGGAGGCGCCTGTTACTCATTTTCTTTCTTTCTTTTCTTTTCTTTTCTTTTCTTTTTTAAAAGGGAACTTGGTGACGCTTGCACAGTTCTTGTTTGTGTCCTTGGAAGGCATTCGGCATCAGATCAGGTGGGATGGGATGTTGCCGCGGTGGAAGCGTCCCGTGGTGCCCATTCACCGCTGGATGATCCTTGTCACGCTTTTCTTCATTGTCTCTGTGATGAACAATCTTGCGCTCGGCTATCATATCTCTGTGCCGCTCCACATCATCTTTCGTAGCGGCGGGCTCATCATCAATATGATCATGGGCGCCGTGCTGCTGAAAAAAAGGTAAAAATGAACAAATTAAGGGGAAATGGGGCGTGCCCTGATTTGCATCAATTGATTACGTTAGGTATTCACTTGGCCAGATCACGGGCGTGATCTGTGTCACGTTGGGTGTCATCATGGCCACATTGGACAATGCAAACACCAGCAAGGTAAACGAAAAAAAAAAGCCCAATTGGCTTTGTCCATGGACCGCTCATTCTCGGTTTTCTAGGACGACAGCAGCGCGAATACGACGGGCGAGTTTTTGACGGGGATCACGCTGCTTGTGGTTGCCATGGTGTTGTCGGCAGGCATGGGATTGTACCAGGAAGTCACGTACAAGGCATATGGCAAGCAATGGCGCGAGGGGCTCTTTTACACAGTAAGATCCGCCATGACTGGGCGTACGGGGGAGGAAACACGCTCATTTCGTCCTTTTTTTATTATAGCACTTTCTTGCCCTGCCGTTCTTTTTGCTATTTACAGACGACATTCGCACAAATCTGGCAATTTACCAAAGATCGGCGCGCGAACCTCTTTTCACATTGCTTGAGCAGGTGCCTGTGCTCGGTGCTGCGGCGGCGCAGGTGCCTGAGTCGGTCCGAGCACTTTTGATGACATGGATTGTGCCCAGAATGTGGGTTTACCTGGGCCTCAACATGGTGACGCAGTAAGTGGACGAACAAAAAGGAGCAGAGACAGAGAGGACATGCTTGCTTACACGTCTTTTCTTGATGCAGATATGTGTGCATTGCGGGTGTCAATCGAATGACGGCGTTGTGCACGTCGCTAACATTGAATTTGGTGCTCAATTTGCGCAAATATGCGTCGCTCGTGATCTCGGTGGCGTACTTTGACAATGAGTTTGGCACCATGGCCAAGCTCGGCACGTGCATTGTGATTCTGGGCACGGGCATCTACACGTGGGCTGGCCTGCCAGCAAAAAAGCCTATTTCTACCGCCAATGGCAGCTCAAAAGACCATGCCAGCAAGACAAAGACCTCATAGAACCCATTTTTGCTTTTCTTTTTTTTTTTTTTTTGATACACGCATCGAATATCCTCCACAATTGATCCTGTAGCATGCGTTTAAAACGAGCAGGAGTGAATTTTTTTATATGAACAAGGTGGTGCCGGCGCGTAGTGCGGCACGGCATGGATTTAAAGGGACACGAATGTAGCGAAGGAAGGGGAAGGAAAAGAGGAAGGAGATGCAGCTGCAAACACAAACAATAACAAGGTAGGGCAAAAAAAAAAAAAATAGGCGGAATAGTGCCTTTACAGGGCGATTGCTGCGGCGTCAATGGCTGGCGAAGCGCTTGCAGCGGATTTTTGGAGTTTCAAAAGTACATTTCGGCAGAGGGATGCCGAGCAAAGGAGACCGTGATCAAAGGGGAGGACAAACGGTTCAAGGGTGGCGGTGTGCCATGCCTTGCCTTGCATGAACCAAGGCGATTCGTCGTTTTCGTCGTCGTCGTCGGTGATCATGAGGTCATTGTCATTTTCTGCATGAGGATGGAAGATCCAGTCGTCGACGTTGACGAGCAGCTGGGCAAAGACGGCGAATTCGACGCATTGGACTGGCTGTGTCAGCTGAATGGGCGCGTTGGAGGCAGATGCTGCTGGCGCGTGGCCGGCGGTCGCAGCGGGTATGAAGGGCGCCGGAGGTTGCCCAGTGGCCTTGGCTACCGACGGGTACAAGGTATGGTGGAATGCCGCATCCGAAATGCAAATCGTGTCGGGGCCGTCAAATCGAATATCGACACCATGGCTAAAATCATAAAAAAAAAAATAATAAGAAATCCCGCGAATTTTGCTCCATTTTCTCTCTTTTTTTCTCTTTTTACCTAGTGGAAAAGAGAATGCGGACAGCGTCAGGTGCACGCGGGATAATGGTGAGACGAGTAATGGTATCGCTACGTGCAAAGGCAGCCTCCATGTGCTCGAGGGTGGTCATGAGAGGCAAGGTTTGGAAGAGGACTTGAACAAAAAAGACGAGATCCTTCTGGTCATTGAGAACATCTTGCAAAAAGTGTTGGACGCGGTGGTGCGGGTTGCGCTTGAGGCCTGGGACGGCGTCGCACGTCAATTGGACAAAATAGCGGCGTGCCTTGCCCTTGGCAGGCGCCTCCCAGCGGATCGAACAATGCAATTGCTTGGCGTACGTGAACGACAGCGTCTGCATGTCACAAGGCTCGAATTTAAGCTGATCCGCGTACTTTCGGAACCAGACCGACGACACTTTTTTTTTTAAAAAAAAGAAGTCAAAATGGCCCTTTTTCTGCCTTTTCCGCCCTAATTTACCCCATTTCCCGTTTTTTTTTTTTTTTCCTATTTTTCTCTCTCTCTTTCTTTTTCTTACCTTGGCGCGACAAATTAGCCATCATAAAGACGCGCTCCCAGTCGGTGAGGAACCGACCAATGCAGGTATCGACGTCGGTGTAGGTGAAAGTGAGAACATTTGTCTCGCGGTCGAGGACGATGTGGTCGGATAGCTCGTTTGTGCGCAATGGGATGTTGTTCCAATTGACACGGTCCTGGATTTCGACGTAGCACTCTGCGGCGCCGCGCTCCCACCAGCCGGACGTGCGCATAACGACCTCGTTGGTCATTTTGGGTAAAATGGGCTCGACCCATGGCAGCATCTCGGCTCGTAGGCTGGTGTTGACCGGTGCATTGGCACCAGGCGCAAACGACATCACAACGTCCACATTGCGCGTCGCACACGTGCGCAGCAAGTCGCGCTGGTGCACGCAAACAACCTCCATGCGGTCCGCCGACGGGTGGTGGATCGCGCGTCGCTGCTTGCCCCACAATGCTGACAAAAAGGGTCGCGTGTACGACGGAATCGTGCGATACTGCTGCAGTTGCAGCTCAATCTTGCGATTCGTGATGAATGCCCTACAAAAAAAGTAAAAAAAAAAAAAAGCCATGTGCGTAAGCATTCTCCTCTCGCTTTTTTTTCTTTTTATGCTCAAGGACGCAAAATGTACCGCGATAGGGACTCCAACTTGGCCAGGAACGACAGATCGATGGATAAGCTGCAAAAGAAATAAAAAAATAGATAAGACCCGCGTCATTTTCGTTTGGACGCGTGTCTTACTTGTCAGTTTTGGAGGACAAGGCGGATGATTGGACCTTTGTATTGTCCTTGAGAAGCGGTGCGGTGTCTTGGAGCGTGCGTCGTCGCTTGGCGGAGCGTGGTTGCTTGGCATCGTCGTGCGATTCGGGTTTGACAGGCAGCAACATGTCGTCGAGGCGGCCAGAGCCAAAGCGCTCTTTCCAAATCTGCTGATACTCCACGTGGATCAGATCCACGAATTCCTGATGCTGCACATTCTGGTCGCTTTTCCTGCAAAATAAAAAAACGGGGTCAATTGACGCGCCTTTTTTTGAAATAATGTTTTTTTTCTTTTTCGTACCTGAGGCAACAGAGGGACGCTTGGAATTCGTTGTGCATGACGGCAATGACCAGATACCAATCCTCAAATTGCGCGAATTGCAAAAAGACACAATGTGCCGGGTAGCCAGGCTTGCCTGGAGTGGTGGTGGTGGTGGTGGCGACAGGCGCGGCACTGGATGGTGCCGTGGGATGGGCGGCACCGGCGGCGCTGGCAGCAGCCGAGGGAGGCTCGGGGTCGTCAAAGAGCTTGACCATGTCGTCCGGCTGAAGGAGCATCTGCGTTGGGTGGAAGGGCGTCCAATGCAATTGCTTCGCCAGCGAGACAATTTCGTGCACCACGACCTCGGACCGCAGCCAAATCAAGTGCCGCGCCAGGTTCGTCGGGTCCGTGTTCAAGCGTTCCTCAAGACCACGCAATTTCACTGGAAACAAATAAAAATGAGAATTTTGTCGCCAAAAGGAAAAAAAGTCATTTTGAAAGCTCACCATCGCCGTCGCTGCCATGTTTGCCGGTCTCGCTGACCTTGACGCGACCTGTGCGACTGTCGACATCCAAGTGGACAAAGCGGTCGGGGCGGAATTGCACCATGAGGGGCCGTCCATGCGCGGATGCTGTGGATGACGCCGATTTGTCAATGAACAACAAGCCATTCTCTTCCAAAAACGCGGCTTGCGATTGAAGCAACGTGTGGAACTTGTCGAGGATCGACTGTCGGTGGTAGGCGGTCATATGTAGCAGCAGGCGCTCCACGTTCAATTGCGATGGATCCTAAAACAAATTAAAATATTAAGCCATGATACGTCCATTTTTTCTTTTTTTCCTTTTTCTTTTTCTTCAGTCTCACCAAAAGAGGCTCGTCGCTGTGCAGGTCCTTGTCGGCATTCCAAAGGATGTTGAGGAGTGTCTTTGGGTACTTTAGCGCTGCAAACACCTTTGATTTTGCCTGATCATCGAGATCACTGAGCGCAACGGACGCGCCGAGGCCAGATTTTTGAATCAAGCCCTTCCACTCGTCTCGAATGGCCACGGCCATCTGGGGCGTAGCCTGGTCCTGGATCGCAATCTCCACCACGGTGCTTGGCGGCAACATTGCGCCAGGGGCAGCCACAGGCGCGATTGTCGCGTCTTCTTTGTTCTAAAAAAAGCATCGGATGAGCCCACATGCATTTTTTTTTTTCATTTTTCAACGTTTTTCACACTCCCCTTTTTTTTTTTTTTTTTTGGCAACGTACCTGTGGGCTGCCCCAATGGGCAGTGGGTGAGCCGCCTCCCCAATAACTGAGCGTGAGAGTGGTGCGTGCAACATTCATCTGCACCTTGAGCTGATCCATCCAGCGCGTCTTTGCCATCATGGTCGCCTGCATGAACAAGATCTCGAGCTGCATGTTCAAGCAAAACAGGTGGAGGTAATCGTATAAATTGACGAGCGGGAAGAAATGCGGATCGTTTTCGGGCGGCGTGAGCTGGGCTTGCGCATTTGACCGCAGGCGCTGACGCTGGGTCTCGTTGAGCGTGATGTCGACGTCTATATGCAAGAAAGATGGTCAGAAATGCGTCAAATCACGCAAAAAGACACGAAATCGCGGTGTTTTTTGTCTCTTTTTTTGTTGTCGCGCAATTCGAGTTTTACCTGCTGCGCTGCCCGTGGCTGACGGCTGCACAAGAATGTCCAGAGATACGATCCACCATTTTTGCTGATTGACGTTGCCCATGAGGGTCATGGCCACCTCAAATTCGTTGTTTACACAAAAATAGATGCGACCATTGGCGATGCGATAGTTGTTCATGGGTATGGGCAGCACTTCCTTGGTGAGCATGCGGATGCGCAGCTCGTCGTTCATCTTGTCAAAGGTCTGGAGCACCTGATCGTCCGTCAATGGTGCAGGGGGCAACATGTCCTGCACTTTGGTGGGCATCCGCTGGTACGAGCCTGTGGTGAGCACATCCACTGCCGTCAAAATGTCAAAATTGCGCACACGTGCCGCTGGCAGCTCTGCATGGATCTTGTGCAAATAGTCCACCGATTCTTGGAACATCCGATTCTGATTTGCAAGAAACGCCATGATGTTCTGCCGCAAATAAAGAAAAAAAATAGATGAGGACGCGTACGACGCGTGTTGTTGAAGCGTGTCCTGGTCTACCTGGCACATTTGAATGTCATTGGCGTCCATTGCCCAATGCACGAGCACCATGAGCTTCAGAAACTGTTTGCGCGTCTCGGTAGTGAAATACAGAATCTGGCGCTTGCGTTCAATGTCGGACATGGCGGGCAACCTAAAAAAAGGACTTTTTATGTTAGCAAAGAAGCTGGATCGGGGAGGGAAGCGGTAACTTGCGTGTCGGTGAGGGTCATCAGGTCGCTATAAGCCTTGCTGACCATCTTGCCAATGAGGAGCCGTAAAGGGACCATGCCTGCCATCTCCACGGGCAATTCCATCTTTTCCTTGGCCGCCTTGCCATTGACAACAGCCTTTTCGCCGTTTACTTGCTTCGTCGTCGCCGAGACTGTTTGCATCGCACACGGGAAGTAAATTCACAAAGGAAAAATAAAACAAGGAAAAAAAAAAGGAAGAAAAGGAAACGCCAAAAACACGACTACAAGAGAAAGCAACGACTCGGAGAATGAAATGAAAGAGAACAGGCAAGAGCAAGCAAAAAATAGCAAGACCTAGCGTGTGCACAATCAAGGCCTTTTGGAAGAACAAAGAAGAAAAAGAAAAAAAAAGGGGGGACAAAAAATGGCCAACACGCTTGTGTTGTTGTTTTTTCACGACCATGTTATTTGAAACCCCGCGCGCCTGGAGGATTCATGGTATTTTATACCCCCTCTTTGAACGGATATATGCTCTTTTTTTCTTGTTTTTGCTTTTTTTTGTCTCTCATGTTCCCTTTTATGCTGTCTGTGCGCTCTCGTTCAGCCTTGCGTCTGACATCTCGTCTTTCTACACGCTGCATAACCACTACACGCGGCGTGCCTCGGTCAGCTGCCGTCTCAGACACCTTGCTCGACGACGAAATGGCCTCTATCGTGGACACTGCCCCTGGCCCTGACAACGAAAAGGCCGTGCTCCAGTTTGTTGACTTGAAAAACGACGTTTACGCCGAGATCTTGCACCCTGAGCAAGGAAGAGGCGTCGCCAGCACGTCATTGCCTGCATTGAACCGCATATTAAAGGGCCACCGCCGCGGCGAGCTTTCCATCATCACAGGACCGACGGGGTGCGGCAAGACGACTATCATGAGCCAGCTTAGCCTCGATTTTTGCGCCAGTGGCGTCCCTACCCTTTGGGGAAGCTTCGAGATCCTCAATCGCCGTCTTGTCAAGAAGATGCTCTATCAATTCGCTGGAAAGGACCTCAGTCTATGTCCAGAAGAGATTGATCAATGGGGACACGCCTTCCAGCAGGTAAAAAAACACGAATTGAAACGCGAAGAGACGCGATTTGGAGAAAAAAAAAAGCGCTAATCACTGCTTTTGGTTTTTTCATTTTTTTTGCTTGTTTTAGCTGCCCATGTACTTTTTAAAATTCTTTAGCAGCACGGCGATCCACGACGTGGTGCGCGCGTGCCACCAAGCCATCGACACATATGACGTCCAGCACATCATTCTCGACAATTTGCAATTTATGCTGTCACAGCAAGGCAAATCCAGCTTGGACAAGTGGGAATTGCAAGACCGCGCCATCCACGAGCTGCGCCGCCTCGCCACAGAGCGCGACGTCCACATCTCCCTGGTCGTACACCCCCGAAAGGACATGGGCGACCAACTCGACATCAATTCCATCTTTGGTAGCGCAAAAGTGTCTCAGGAAGCCGACAATGTCATCATCCTTCAGCGCGAGGGTCTTGGCGGCCAGCCCTACCTCGACGTCAAAAAGAACAGGTGCGAAAAAAATATTGTGAATACAAAAAAAAAAAAAAAAAAATCGAAAACGGCGCTGAATTTCATTGTCTCTCTTTTTTTTTTTGCACAGGTACGACGGCACCACAGGCATCATCCCTTATGTCTTTATGCAAGATTCACTCAAAGTAAGTTGCGCCAGGTGCATATTGGTGCAATTGGGTGGCTCATTTGCCTTTTTTAATAGATCCGGTCATGTACAGAAGAAGAGTTGCATGCTGTCAAGCAAAAACATCGGTCATCCTCAGCACCCCGGACCTCCTGGTCATCATCACGTGGTTCCACATCTCGTATAAGCGAAAGCAGCCAGTCATTAACAGAGGTGGTCCGCACTTCTGCCACATTTCAGCGCGATTCGTGATATCCTTAATAAAAAACGCGCGCGCGCCGCGTTTGATTCCTTTTTTCTTATGCCACTGGTTTTGCGCAAGCTAACGCGTCCCAAGCGAGTCCAATTCAGCGCATTGAGAAGGATGCGGGCAAGATCGAGACGTCAGACTCCTGTTTTGTCACATTTGTGCTTTTAAAATGAGCAAAATGGGCAAGGAGTCACGCTGTTCGCATTGTGCCAAGTTGTCTCGCTCAAATGAATCCACTCTTGCTGCATTGCGATCATTGCATTCCCCCGCAATCACCATTTTCGCAACAACAAAAAAAAAAAAAAAAAAAAAAAAAAAAAAAAGACGAAAAAAGAAACATTACGTTTAATAACTAGTAAAAGTATAAATGCAAACACAAAAGGAAGAGGAAGAACACGAAGAAGGGAAAAAAACAAGACGAGCAAGAACAAGGGGACAAGGCAAGAAAGATTTAGGCAATTGAGTCTATTGACGGGCGGCGCTTTCGAGGAAGGGTTGGCCCCCTTGCCTGGGCGAATTCAAATGGCAATGTTGGCGCGGGCGTCGCGCGTTGGATCGTCTTGTGTAGGGCCACAAGATGGCGCACATCGTCCAAGGAATTGACCAGATGCTTGGCACATGATTTCATCTTGGGAAGTTGATGGTGCAGACTTCCACAAAGGTGAAGAGGCCGGGGCAAGGGTGCACAAGCAAAAAGAAGGTGATCTTTGGGCCAATGGCTTGGAAGACAAGGACGCCCGTGAGCTGGTTGCCGACAATCTCCATTTTTGAGAACATGGCAAGCTTGTACAAGCCTCGCACCACGCTGATCATCGTCGCGCTGCCTTCGCCTTTGAGCTCGCCAAAGCACATGCGATAGGCAGGCCCGTAGTTCTCAAAGCGGCGAACCTCAAAATCGGGGCGCATGGACGTGTCCATGCCCTCAGGGATGAGATCCGCGCTACGAGCCGCGAAATGATCATGGTCCTCGTGGACGAACAGGGCGTTCATCAATGGGCGGATGAACGCGCTGTTCAAATCCAATTTCTGGATTCGTCCACGATCAAGCTCTTGCAGCGATGAGAGCAAGTCGGCGACAGCAATCGTCACCAGTCGAGAAGCGTCGTTCTGTTTGGAGACCAAGCCAAACGGGTGTGTATCCGTAATTTTGCACAGTAAACTCTTGGCTGGCAAGACATCTTGATTCGCGCGGCGTCGTGCGCGTCCATTGTCGTCCAAGGTGCTCGGGAAAGTGCGCTTTCGCGCATGGCGCGCTGGACGTGACGCGGAAAAAGCGTCTTTCGGCAGCTCATCATAATCGGTGCGGTGCTGGACAAAGAGAACGCTCGGCAATGACCTAACAAATTATAAAAAACACCTGTTGGTTGCTTCGAAAAAAAAAAGAGCAACAGAGAGAATGGGCACTTACAAAAGCGACGCGAAGTGGCGATCAATGTCGTTGTTGCTCGTGGTCACATAGTCATTGACGCATTTTTGATAGAAAGTCGAAAATTACGCCATGAAATCAACACCGGAAGCGATCCACGAGTCGTACAACACCAGGTCGACAACTGGGTGGGTGTGGGTGGCGACGTGGGACGCGTACTCGTCGCGCGATGTGCTAATCGGCGAGCAAAAAGGGCGTAAAATGCTGCCCGATGAGATGGACATGTGGCATTCACGTCGTCACAGCGGCCACGCCGAGATGATGTTGAGAGCTATCCAGAGGAAGGAAAAATGACGCAAGAAAGAAAAAAGGCGGAAGAGATGCAGAAAAATGCATACAAAATTGTTCAAATTTTTATGCAAAAGACGACAAGGAGGACCTAAAGTGAGGCGCGACTCAGATCTAGCCAATTGCGTTCATCTTTTTCTCACTCCGCTCTTTTTACTGATCCAATTCGGCTCGTTCGAGTGTCTATGTGATGGCAAGCATCAACTTTCCTAACAAAATTGACACCAAAGTAAAGGAAACAGCAATCCTTTGCAAACTGTAGCAGGTTGGAAAGATCATGGGAAAAAAAACGTCGTCGGGTGTGCCGTACCTGCCAAAAATAGGCAAGATTTCGTGGGGACGCCCTTTTTTTCATTTTTTGCATGAATCAGAAGGCGCCGTCCGTCCTTTTTTTTTTTTTGATAACTGATCAAGGTCCATCTCATTCTCTCCGCTGGATGGGCCATGCTTAGATCTAAAAAGACAAAGAAAAAAACAAATAAACGCGGCTCGCCTCGTCTCGCGCTTTGATCGTTAATCGCGTATGGCCATCGGCTTTGAAATACTGTAGAATGTACAATACATCGACGCTCATGATCAAGCCAGCGAGAATCAAAAACCACCTTGTCACGAGTGCGTATGATAAATTTGCAAAAATGCCAAAATCAAAGAAAAATATTGTGTGGCACCCGAGTCGTTCCTTTTCTATGTGCCAGGCGCGCCCCCACGCGCCTACAGTATCATAGCGGAGCGTGATGGAAGCCATTGGGATGTTGCGTTGATGGGTGCTGAATAGATTACAGTACACGAGAATTGTTTGGAAAATGAGGCTACACTATGCAGCGCACAAGGGAAACATTGCAAAACGGCGCCTCGTGTGCTTTTGGATGCTATTTGATTTCAAATTCATTGTGTGGTCACGACAGCTTGCCATTTAAAAAGACGCGTCGCCTTGCCTAGACTCTGGATAGAAGCTATTTTACGAAAAAAAAAAAAAAGGAAATAAAATGAGCAGGGTTTATTATGAGAGGGGGGGGAGAGAGAGCAAAAATGTACATTGGTTGGTCTATGAGGGATGAATTCTACAACAACAAAAAAAAAAGATTCTATACAAGGATGCGAGATGATGATTCTATGGCATGAGCAAAGATTTGAAGTACAAGAGCCCCGTGCCTTGGATGGTGTTGCCATTTGCCTCGAATTGTGTGATCCATTGGCGTGCCTTTGCGCGCTGATCCTGATTGAGGGCTGCCATGACGAGGTAATAGAGTGTGCGTTCGTTCCAATTGACGCCATGCTGGCGATGCATCCAATCGAGCATTGTCTCTGCGGCGGGCAAGTCGTGATGGAAGAGGGCGAGGCCGCGGATCCAGATGTTGAGCGTGTCTGTTTGCATGGGGAGGCCACGGGCAATGGCTTGGTCGAGGAAGCGATAGGGGCGCCAATGCTTTTTGTTGTGATCGTGCTGGCTGTGGACAAAAAAGCCGTCCATGATCATATTGTACAATCGCATCTGCATCCTCTTTTTGTGTGCGGTGGGTGTTGTCACGGCGAGCGTCGGGTCCTGTTGGTCCTGCTGGTCCTGCTGGTCAACGAGCAGCTCAAATAATTGGACGCACGCGTCAAGACTCTTTGGGTTGTGTGACGTTTGCTGTGTTTGATGTTGGTGATGATCCATTGGCAAGGCGCTGCCGGCCTTGATCATGCCAAAGAGAAGGACGGCCTGGAGGGTTGGGGTCGTTTCGAGCTGCTGGTCGACCATATCCTGGTAGAGTTCGACGACGGCGTGCAAATCGACGTGTGCAGGGGGCGAATTGCGGATGTACCCGTGGATCAAAGTTGTGTAGGTGATGGCATCGGGTCTTGGCAACTGTGCGGCGGCATCCACGGACGCATCCAATGATAAAATCGCGTCGTTTTCCCCATCCTCGTCCTTGGCGCGCAGGCGATCAAATAGATTTCTTGCGGCGTGCATATCCCCGTACTGAACAAGTGCGTGTAAAAAGATGTTGTAGGCGTAGAGCGAGAGTTCGGCGGGTGGCAGTCGTCGGAAAAGTTGGCTGAGGGTGTCGAGGGCTGTTTTTGTCTGTTTGGCGCGCAGCAGGTGGGTGGCGGCAATATTGGTGATGCGCTCCAAATCGTAATTGGCGAGATCGATATGGTGGACGACATGATCATAGGCTGTTTGCAGCTGCGGCTGGTCAGTATGCTCACACACGCCGGCCATGAGGATCCGCAGGGTGATGGGATTGGGCGAAATGGCCCGTTTTTGCATTTCATCCATCCAATCCGTCACCTTGTCCCATGCCAGTGTGTCAATGCTGTGTCGCAAGAACGTGTTGAAGGTAGCTGTGGTGGGTGTAATGCCCCGGCGTATCATTTCATCGTACAGGGCGCGTGCAGCTGCTGGGTCGTGTGCAAGACGCGATCGAATGAGCATATTGTACGATGTGGCATCCAACACAATGCCGTGCGCAAGCAATTGAGAGACATCGTCGAGTCTTTTGGCGGCCAGACACTTGTCGAGAAGCATATTGGCCATCCATGATGCGAGACGTGGCGAGACGTGCGCAGGCATCTTCCGGAGAGCCGTCTGCAGGGCCTCGGCTTTTTGTTCGTCGGGCGCACACGCGTAGGCACGCGCATATCGTGCAAACAGGAACCGCGTCATCGTGTCACTCTTTGTATGCGCCATCCATGCATCCAATTGGTCCAATGGCAACAGAGCGGCAACGTCGCTCACCAATGCCTCGAATTCGCGTCTTTTGAAAAGTGGCGTGTCCTCACAAGGGGCACACGCCTCCAATTTTTGAAAATGATCGACTAGAACGGCGGCAAGTGCCGCGCGGTCATGTGCATTGTGTGGTGTGGCAAGAAACAAGGCCAATGCCTCGTCGACACTGTTGCGGTGGAGCAAGGCATGCAGGGTGGTATCATTGGAAGGGGGATCTCTGCGGCGATGGGGTGGCGATGGCGGCAAAAAGGGCAATGCAAGGTCAGGCAGCGTCAACGGCTTCTCCAGCAAGTCGCCCTCCGAGGAAGACCTGCTCGTGTCCCTTGTCGTTGTATTGATGGTGCTCGCACTGGTGCTTGCAAGGCGTGTGACGTGTAACACCTGTGGCCGGGGTGTTGTCAAGAGCATCGACGGCCTTGATGGGTATGATCGAAAGAAGCGACATGGAACAACACCGCCCCGGGCGAGCAGGCGCGGTGGGTGCTTGGCAACGAGGCATAGAGTGCAAGCGAACATGCCGTGCTCATAAGGGCAAATCAAGGGAAAGAGGGGAGTCGATAAAAAAGTGAAAGAAAAAAAAAAGGGAGCGATGCGAAAATGGAGAAAGAAAGAGAAGAAGAGAGAGCCAAAAAAAAAAAAAAGTAGGGCGAACATACAAGGCAGTCACTTGCGGATGTTTAAATCGCCCCTCTTTCTTCTCCAATTCCCAATTTTATGGCCCTGGTTTCCTCTTTTGCCCAACGACACTTTGCCAGGACCGCTATGCGCTTTATTGGTAACAACAAAGGACGCTGAAATGCATGGATCGTCGACTCACTCGTAAAAGACATTGGTATCAACTTGACGGACCCCATGTTTCGGGGCGTTTACCGCGGAAAACAGGCTCATCAAGGTAAAAACTTGGCGTAGCGCGTTGAAAAATTGTCTCAATTCGCCCGTTTTAGACGACCTGGACCTCGTGTTGGACCGTGCCAAAAAGGCGGGCGTCAAGCACATGATTGTCACAGGCACCAATTTGGAGGATAGCAAGGAAGCCAAAGCCTTGACCAGTCAACATAGTAAGCGCTTCAATGGCTGTGAAAACGATGCCAATTGGGATGAGCATTCACCTTTTTTTTTTTAATCTGATGCCAGGCGGGTTCCTGTTCTCGACGGTCGGGTGCCATCCGACGCGGTGTTCCGAGTTTGAAAAGCACAAGGGCGGACCCGACGCGTATCTGGCGGCATTGCGCGAGCTAATCCACAATGACGCGTCGGTCGTGGCCATTGGCGAGTGCGGCCTCGACTACGACCGCCTGTTCTTCTGCGACAAGGCCACGCAGCTAAAGTATTTTGAGGTGCAATTCGCCCTGGCCAGCGAAACAAAGCTGCCCATGTTCCTCCACAACCGCAACACCGGAAACGACTTTTATACCATGATCCACACCCACCGCGACAAGTTTACACATGGCGTCGTCCACTCTTTCACCGGCGACCTCGACGAAATGCATCGCCTCGTCGAGCTTGGCTTATACATTGGCATCAATGGCTGCTCTCTAAAGACAGAAGACAATCTCAAGGTTGTCCAGGCCATCCCACGCGACCGATTGATGATTGAGACAGGTACAATGAATAAAAAAAAAAAAGGGTGAGGACAAGCCATTTGCTCATGCTTTGTGCTATAGATGGCCCGTGGTGCGACATTCGCCCCACACACGCGTCGTACGCGCATCTGAGCAAGGTCCCCAAGGAAGAGCTCGCCCTGTACCACCCCGAGAGCAAGAAAAAAGAGAAGTTTACCGCGGGCTGCGCTGTCAAGAGTCGCTGCGAGCCATGTGCCACAGGGTAAGATGCGTTTTTTTTTTTTCGTGTCTTGTGCCTCATGCTTGCCATTGACGCTTGCAGACGCGCCGCAGCACTTGTATTTATTATTGTTTGTTTTTATTTTGGGTGATTTAGAGCCGTGCTCCATGTCGTTGCAAGTGTGCGCAACGAAGATCCCGCCGAATTGGCCGAGGCGATCTGGGAAAACACCCAGCGCGTCTTTTTCAGTCATTTGAAAGAGGATGCCTAGATTTATTACAAATCGTCAGCATGTCGCGTCCTTGCGGCGAGATCACCACCAAAATGGCAATAAAAATCTCTTTTATCATCATTTTTTTCCACATCTGTCTCATCTGTCTCATCTGTCTCCATAGTGTATTGCACAGGCACGCGACTAAACACACTCAATTTCGTGCAGCTCGTTTGATGCCCTTCATAATGGCGGGGCAATGCACGCAAACATGCCAAATCGCTCTAATTCGCGTTTGATGGTGCTACAGTGGTCCTATAGCGATCAAATCCGTAACAATAGTTGTCCATGGATACTGAAATCAGTGGATAAAAAAAAGTTGGAGATCTTAAAAGGTTCGTTTTCAAAAAAACATTGGTTTTGCAGAATATGCAAACAAAAAGCGAATCCTCCCAAGAGTGAACTAAACCGATCGCCAAGAAAAATGGATACCGTCATGCTTAGGCCATGTCGATTGACTGGTTTATATTTGGAGCCATTTGCTCTGATTGTTCTTGACATGCCCTATAAGTAGTCGCTTTTACGTTGAAATCAACTTGTTCTCGCCCACTAGGCGCTTTTAAGCTCCGACGCACGCGTCACTATGAAGAGGCACGCTGGAAACCCCAAATGGGACTCTTTGCGCAGCTGCCACAAAGTCATTTGGGCTAGCTACACGCCAAACCAAAAATGAGCCATGACGTGCTCCAAAACCAAAATTGAAAAATTGGGTCTCCACAACTGGACAAAACTCACCCAGAAGGAAAAGCACATGGAGAAACCACGAAAAAGGGCAAAAGCGAGTGCGATCCAATTGCCTGTTGGCGAGCAATGGGCAATTTTAGCTTAAATTTCAAGTGCAAATTGCACAGGAAGAATGCGATCATGGAGTCGCACTGACGCGTCCACCAGCAAGAGTTGGCATAGAGGCATAAATCTGATAAGAACAGACGCGTGTCACTCGACGACTGACGCGCTTTATCACGCATCAAACCCGTACGCATAAACTTGCGGTCGCGTTCATTCTGCCAAAACTCGTCTTTTTTCAGTGATCATTGATATCTACATATGCAACCGATTGCTCTCTTTCTGATGATATGAATCTCAAGGCTCTGCGACCAAAACTCGCTGAGCTTGCCTTGTAGCGAAATTTTGCGGATTTTCGTGTCATACGCGCAAACCAGCCAATGGACCTCCTGTTTTTATTGCATTTTTCTTGGAAAATGCGGGCCGTCTACCATATGGTTGAACGGCGCGGCGATCTGATGGCAAAATTTTGCCATTTTCGAATCCTCGACTGCACCCCTTGGAAAATCCGTGGTTTTTGAAAATGGTCCTTGCGAGTCATCCAGTGGCCTCAATGTTGCATGAGTGGGCTCGTTTAAAAGAGAAACACGGGCACTACAATATCATTAAGGATTCCGCTCTTATAGGATGTAAATCCGACGATAAATCACCAATATACGACTAAAGATTGGCAATTGTGGTTTTATCGATATCGGCTTTATTGATCGCGATTATTTTAACGCGGGACACGCGACTTCCAGGCCCTCAAAACATTTATGGATTAATTTTGGTTTGCTCCAGGGCAAGCAATTTGGAGTAATCAAGATAGTAAAATAGTAAACAGCATTTGTTCAAGATTGCTCGCTTTACTATGATCCAATGAAGCTCACTTTTGCACCAGGTGCCCCGTGTAGTTATAGAAAGCATCGCATAAATTTCCATGTCTCATGGCCTGTCCTTTGAGATAACTCAGTTAGAAATGTAAATTTTTACAAGAACACTACAGTAGCCAATTTGTCTCAATAACCTTGCTGTCGACGCACCGAGAAAAAATGTTTGGAGTTTCATGTCCGGCACCACCTGGTTCCAATCTGGGATCAATTGATCAAGTGCATCTGGAGATGCTTATGTTGCTGATGCTCTCAGAGGCAACTGCAGTTAAGCAACGTTTTGATCGTTGCTCTAGCGAGAACAAATGCATCCAAAGTGTTCTTTGCGCTCAAATTAGTGCAACAGCGAAGTCAGAACCATCATTTTTCGAGAGCATACAATGGAATTCGAGAAAAAAGAAACCGAATTCGCCCAATCGCGAGCTGGGCCGTTCACTGGCAGTCAATCTCCACGAAACTTGGAGGACGCGGCAAAATCGCATGGCCCAGGTGCATTTCTTATTATGGTGGCATTGGAGAGTCATTGGCCATGCAAAAGGAGAAATTCGATTGCAGCTTTTTGATTTTAAAATTTGCCGTATAGCGACGACGACGCGTCTGCGCGACCTGAATAGCAAGAATCTCGTTGACTTGGATCATACAAACCTGACGATGCTGTTGATCGCCAAAAAATGCATGTTTTGTGAGATTAAACACGCGTGGAAGACCAGTTTCATCGTAATCTTGGAATTATATGGCACCAAGAAGCGCGATCCGCTAGCCAAATGCGCGACACGCGGCTCGCCGCTTGGACCTCTTGTTCAAAAAAAGAAAAAAATGAGAAGGGGGAACATGTTTATTGGAGAAGCAATGGATAAAATTAAAGATAGAGGCCCTCTGGGGTGCCCTCGCTCTTTCTGTACAAGACCTTTTCACGTGCCTTGCGGAGGTCCTCTGCGACGACCTTCATGCGGCGCTCGCGGAGGGCGAGCAGGCCGGCTTCTGTGCAGATGGCCTTGATGTCTGCACCAGACAGGTCGTCCTTTGACATGACGAATTCTTCGAGATCGACATCGTCGGCGAGGGTCATGCGTGCGGTGTGGATGTTGAAGATGCGGCGCTTTGTCTTGACGTCAGGCAGGGGGAATTCGATCTTGCGGTCGATACGGCCGGGGCGGATGAGGGCCGGGTCCAGGCTGTCGATCTTGTTGGTGGCCATGATGACCTTGACGTCGCCGCGCGAGTCAAAACCATCGAGCTGATTGAGCAATTCCAACATTGTGCGTTGAATCTCACGCTCGCCGCCAGACGTCGAATCGTAACGCTTCGTGCCCACGGCGTCAATCTCGTCAATAAACACAATCGATGGCGCATTCTCCTCAGCAACGCGGAAAAGCTCGCGTACAAGCTTCGGGCCATCACCAAGGTACTTTTGGATCAGCTCAGAACCAACAATGCGCAAAAACGTCGCGCTTGTCTGATTCGCCACCGCCTTGGCAAGCAGCGTCTTGCCCGTACCAGGCACACCGTACAGAATCACGCCCTTGGGCGGCTTGATGCCCATCTCCTCGTACAGCTCGGGGTGTGTCAATGGCAATTCAACAGCTTCCTGGTGAATTTGCAAAAAAAAAAAAAAAAAGAAAAAGAAAAAGAAAAAAAGAGGGGAAAAAATCAGTTGACGCGAATTTTATGAAAAAAATGGGCCATTTCACGTGTTCATTTCTCTTGTCGGCGCGTCCTTTTTGCCCTTTTTCCCTCTTTTTTTTCATTACCTTGATTTCTTGGATTTGTTGCTCGAGACCACCAATATCGGCATAAGACTCGGTGGGGGCCTTCTCGAGCTTCATGACGCTGACCATGGGATCCGTGTCGTCCTGGAGGACACCGACGACGGCCATTGTCTTGTGGTGAAGGAGCACGCTGCAGCCGGGCTCGAGCGAGTCCTTGTCAACGAAGCTCATGACGTACACATAGTACTCGGGGCCTGTTGCCGACGACACAATCACGTGGTCGTCGTCAATGATCTCCTCGAGAGTGCCGCACGACATGGGCGAACCGCGCAGATCGTCCACCCTTGTTCGTTCTTCTTGGTCGCGCTCCTCGGCAGGCTTCAAGCGCTCCTGATTCTGCACGAATTCCTCCTCGAGAAGCAAATAATCCTTGATGCGCTCCATTTTGAGCTTCTTTAACCTGCATCGTGTCGTCGGGTACACTAAAAACAAGGAATTGATCATCCGCGTCAGTCCAAAGTCGCTCAATGGGCTCGATGATGGCCGTCCATTTCTTATTTTTTTTTGTTTTTTTGTTTTTTTACCCTGAGGCAGCTTAGACGACGTATCGGGCCCGCGCTTCTTCTTCTTGCCGACGCGCGTGGGCACGGGTGGCTCCCACTTTTTCTTCTTCTGATCCTTGTCCTAGGATGAAAGCGACGTGTTAGCAACAAAAAACGTCAAAGAGGGGATTTCGCCCTTTTTTCGTTTACCTTGTCTTTTTTGTCGTTGCCGCGAGGCATACCAGACTGTGAGTTACCCTAGAAACGCCGAGAAATGTGAGAAAGATATAAACCAGGCGGATGGGACATTACCATGTTGATTGAAAAGAATAAAAAAGAAAAAAAGAGTGAAAAAACAGGTGAAAGGGCAGGATTGCGCGTCCCCCCTCCTCTTGCCATTTTCAATTTGAAAAACAGCGCACGCAAAAAGCGGAGCCGGACTGCTGACGTTGCCTCTATTTTTTTTTTTTTTTTTCCCTCTCTATTGCTTTTTTTTCGGCTTCATTGCACTTTTGAACCTCATGTAGGTGGTTGATCCCTATGGAAAAAAAAAAAAAAAAAAAAAAAAAAAGCAGGGCCTGACCGATTCTGTTTTGTTGAATTAGGGCGAAAAAGACCTCACGGCGCGGCAGGACCAGCGATGACACGGACTCGCCCGCGGCAGACACGCTTTTGGTGAATATGCACGACCAGCCCAAGCCGTTCAAGAGCAAAAAGTACCATGCGGCGAAAAAATGGAAGAATCTCAAACAGATCCTTGCACTGGAAAAAAAGGACGGCGCTCTGGACATCCCCACGTACCAAAACATCGAGTGTCCGCCGTCAATCCGGCCGCAAAAAAAGTATTGCGACATCACGGGCTTGGCCGCCAAGTACACTGATCCAAAGACAACGCTGCGCTACCACAACACGGAAATCTATCAATTCATCCGTACACTCGGCGTCCCGGGCGTCCAGGCGTATCTTGCCAGCCGCAATGCCAATGTGATTCTCAAATAAGCCCTCTTTTTTTCTTCATTTGATCTATACCCGCGCTCCAGGCGCTCCCAATGGCTTGTTTTTCACATTTATTCACCCATGTCGTCGCCGTCGGAAAAGGCATTGTCGCTCAATGCGCCATCAATGGCGGCAGATTGCAATAAATCCTTCATATCTTCTTCATTTACATCGTCCACGAGACTCAATGGCGATTCGCCCTGCTTGTTCTCCACGCGTGGATTCGCGCCGGCGTCTAGCAGCACATTAACCATGTCCAGGGCCACGACGCGGTCCTCTGGGTACAAAACAGCCGCATGCAGTGCCGTGTTGCCCTCTTTGTTCTTGCCATTGATCGCTAATCCCGGTATACGCACCAACATTTCCAGACACGTCAAGGACCCATTCTGCGCTCTAAAAAAGAAGAGAGAGATAAGCCGCGAAACACCCAATGATGCTCCCCCCACCCACCCACCCCTTAAAATAATAAAATGGGTCATTTACGCATAGTGCAATGCCGAGTTCCCGTTCGTGTCTGTGTAACCGATGCTAAAGTCGGCTTTCGCCAGCAGGGCGTCGAGCCACTCGTCCTGGTCGTCTTGACACGCCGCAAGGATCTTGAGATCTACAGAAACAAGAAGCAAAAAATAAGTAAAAGCGGCCAAAATGACGTGTTTTTATACGCGTCTTGCCGTCGGATACGTCTTGGTCGGCCATAAAAAGTACAGAAAAGTGGGGGGAAGGGTATAAAGCAAACCGCGGGAGCAAAAAAAATAAAAAAAAAAAGCAGAAACGAGCGGGGCGGGTTGAATTGCCAAGGGAACTTGAATGACAAAACAGGAAAGAGGGAGATGATGTAGCTGTGTCCAGCCTCACTGGTCTTTTTCATAAGCGCCGCCCCAAAATAGAAAATTCAAAATCGACTGGCTGCCCTGTTTCTCGCACCTTTTTCTCTCTTTTCTCTTTTTCTGACCTCTTGTTGCTTTTTCCCCCCCCCCTCTTGGGTCTTTTCTTTCCACGTTCTGCCATGCGGCGCAATGACCCTTATAGAAAAGCTCGCAAGACTCACAGCCCAGGTAAGCAAAAATGAGAGCCATTGAAAGCCATTGGCCTGACCCTTTCATTTTTTTTTGCCTCGTTTCCGCCTTTTTTTGATTTTTTTATGGCTCACACCCGCTTTGCCTCCCTTTTTTTTCTTTTTCTTTTCTTTTGCAGCCAACTCGCACGAGAGCAACCGAGTGGACACGGAGGCACACTCTCGGTCAGCGTCGGATAGCAGCACTGCACGTCTGACCCATGCCAACTATGAAGAGTACTATGCTGACGACCCATATGCGAGACACAATCACCATCAGAGGTCCGAGTCCGCCACGCAGGCGGCCAATGCGTCGCCGGCGACGCTTGTTGCGCAAGAGCCCCAGGTCACGCCGCCAGCCACGGAGGCAAAACCACCATTGCAGCCACGCACACACTCGTATTTACCATATTCGCACCATCAGCCCGACAAGAGGCTGTACCAGACGCCGACATCGTCACTTGCCCTCGAGGAGGGCGGACGCCTGCAGAGCTTTAGCACGCAGGACAAGCCGGTCGGATCATTGCTGCAGGACAATTTGCTGATGGACGTCGTTGACACGCCAATTCGCCAACACAAGACCGAATTGCCCGCTGTCGATCTGCCACCCACACGCAAAAAGAAGCAAGTGTGGTGCGCGTGCACGCGGCGCATCAAAATATCGGTCGTCGCCGTCATCTTTGCCGTCATCATTACGATTTTGCTGTATTTCGTGTGCCCGCGCGTCTTTAGCCTGAACAATCCGTCGGCGCAGATGTACTTCAACGGCAGCTTTTCCTATGATGGCACTTGGTATCCAAATTTTAGCAACCCCACCTACTTTAGCAACAATTGGAACATCTCGTTTGTCGCGGACAATTCCGCCAATTGGGTCCCCATCCACGTCACCAATCTCAACCTTGCGCTCGTTGACGCCATCACCGGAAAACAGATTGGCACCGGCCAGTCTGGCGGCTTCACCTTGCCGCCACGCTCCCAAGGCCAGGTAATCATGTTCAACACGTCCATCGGCTACAATGCAACCTCCGCCAACGATCAAACCATGACCGATATCGCCTCGGCCTGCATCAAGGTGTACAATCTGCCAAACGGGCCTTCCAATGCATCAACAGCCCAGGACTTTCAGGTCCAATTCATCATTGATTACCATATTGCATCGCTGGCATGGGCCCCGCGCGTCACTATCAACGACAATACCTTTGTTTGCCCCGAGAATTCGTCGTAAAAAAGCTTGTCCCTTTTTCTTTTCTTTTTTTACCTTTTGATACCCCCCTACTTTTGCCCCTCTTTTGACAATGCAAGCAATGTACAACTTAAGAAATCAAATAAACAAAACCGACTAATTCGTCAAAAAAACAAAAAGAAAAAAGGGGTGTGCATGATCTTGTGCAACCCTGGGATGCATGGGCGTCCTTTTAGCCTTGAGCCCGCCTGTCGGACGCAAGCAACGGAAGAAGAGGTCGAAAAAATATAGCAAATATACGTACCCCCTTCATTGTTTGGACCCATTGCACCAATCATGGGCCATTATCATGTCTGATCCCAACTTTGCCCGATGCAATTTGCCACGCTGATTGGTGGGGATTTTTCTGTTTTACCTGCATTGGCATGGTGCGGTTCTTTGGCACATGTCACTGCGGCTGGTCGCCACCCGAGCGGAAGGTGGTGCGTGCATATAAAAAGGAACGCATGCCGCCCTGGAAAGTTTTTTTTTTCTCCACTTTTATTTTTTTATTTTTTTTTTATCTTTTTGATTTGTCCCCGCTTTCCCCCCTCCATCCCCATCATGGTGCACAGCTTCACATCAAAGACAGTCGACGTTAAAATCCAGCCCGACAAGGACGACATCATCTTTTACGGCCAGGCCAATGAATCTGCAGGCAAGCTGCTGCACGGGCAGATCATTGTCATTGCTAGCGAGACCATCAAGGTCAAGCGCCTTGTTCTGCTCTTCAAGGGCAAGATGCGTGTCCAATGGACTGAAGGTAAAAAAAAAAAAAAATTACCATTGACAGGCCACAATGGATCGCCAAGGACTTATACTCTTTTTAAAACAGGGCTCAATCATACACACAAACAGGAGCAGACCATCATGGAGCACACATGGACGATTTTGCCATCACAGGGGCACAAAAAGTACCATACATTGACGGCAGGCGAGCACGTTTGGGAATTTGACGTGACGCTGCCTGGCCATTTGCCCCCGTCACTCAATGCGTCGATGGGCAAGGTGTGCTACGACCTGACGGCCACATTGGATCGTGCATCGACATTCCGGCTGGGATACAGCAGCACTTTGCAACGAAAACACAGCATTCGTGTGATCCGCAGCCTGCTTCCCAGCGAATTTGACCTTGTGCAATCGCTGGAGATCAAGAACGAGTGGCGCAACAAGCTGCTGTACGAAATCAGCCTGCCCACCAAGCTGTACGCGCACGACACGACGATCCCAGTCTCATTTAGCATTTTGCCCATTGCATCGAGTTTGCGTGTGCAGGCAATTACCGCCACTCTCAAGGAATGCTGCTCTTACTATGATCATGTCAATGACAAGCGACGCGCCGAGAGCCGCATTGTCAAAGTGGCGCGCATCGACGACCCGTTCCGTGCGGCCATGCAGATGCCGCAGCAGCAAGGCAGTCAAGGGGCCGCCGCGTGGACACGTGTCTTGGATGTCAAGGTGCCTGCGCGACCATTGATCTTTTGTGATGCCGACAGCGACATGATTGAGATCCGACACAAGCTCAAAGTCGTGCTGGGCATTATTACAGCTGACGGCCATTGCTCGGAATTGCGCGCATCCATTCCCATTGTCATCAAGGACTTTTTTGGCCCCACGATTGACGCGCATACCGCCGAGGAGACGTCGCTGCCGTCGTACGACTACGCCGGCTGGCGATCGCTTCCCTATGACCGTGCATTGCTCGATCGCCTGCGCCACCATCCGCCCAGTGCCCAGGTACCCGATTCGATCGACGCGCGCCAGCCCATCAGCATCGCAAGCTATGCGCGCAGCCTGGCTCTCACGTCCGCCATGGTCCCTGCCGCTGCCGCTGCCGCCACTGCTGCTGCTGCAACGCGCCAACATCACCACCGCGCGTCCGTCGCCACCGACGACGACGACGAACTCGTGCACACACCGCCACCCGCATCCATTCACAGCAATACAGATGTCGACGACGATGGTCACATATGGTGGCGTGGACTCGATCTCTCGCGCGTGCCGTCATACCACTCCGTGGCCGACAATGTTGATCCCGCCCTCGAGCGATGCCCCTTACCCCCCGCGTACGACCCCATTTGGCAACGCTGTTTCGAGCGAGCCGCTTAAATACCCCTCTTTTTTGCCCCAATTTTTTTCATCTTGTTTTACGAACATCATATCCATTTTTTGTCTTGTTTTCCATGATCCCATCTCTTTTTTTTTTTTCTGCCTCATTACTGTATTTACCCGATTACCGTCTCCCATCCTCCATTCTCATCATCACACATCATTTTCATTCCCTTTTTTTGCATTGATTAAATAAATCTATGATATACAGTACTACGGTGCAAATATCATATCAAAAGCCACGTTGTGCCACGTCCATCATGTATTTTTTTTTTACAGTACGTTTTGTCTACTCGCGGTTGCTGGTGCCGCTTCCGCGCCACTATCATACGTACCCCCACCCAGAATGATTGACGCGATGCCCATTGCCCATCCATGAATACTGTAATCACATCTCCGAATTTCTGTTTACTGTAATTTGGGTACATAAAATTGCTATTGTACTGTACCAAATAGCAAATACTGTAATATGATACATACGTATCATATCGCTAGAAATGCGCGATTTGACGTGCAATTTACAGTACTGTACAGTACTGTAGAATGAGCACAATTTTTACTGCTCGTCATAAACTCATAATGCAGGTTGCTACAGCGTACAGTACATTGCCCAAAAAGCACAAACATTTACTCTTTTGAAACGACATGGCGCGTTTTCAGACTTTGCCAGCTCGTTGTGCTTCCAGAAAATTTTTTACAGGCTGCCTGCCCGCTGATGAAACACGTGTCACAGCAGGACGAACTACAGCAGCAGCCCCCTGAGGAGTCCGCCCGATTTTTTTCAGCCCGCAAATTCCAAAAAGCCCTGCAATCTACAGTAAATCCTACGTATTTTTCATTTATCTCGCCATTTGCTTGGTCGGCCCCGCTCAAAAGCACCTGCATCGGAATCAGCACAAAAATTGCAACAAAAAAGCTTAAGCCCCCAAAGTGTTACGACCACTTTTGAAAAATTCAGGGGTCACTCAGGAGGGGTCACACATTTCAATCTCCGAAAATGCCAAATTTGGTGAATTCCGAACTCCGAGTGATCAATGCATCCCAAACAAGTAACTCCAAGAATTTGCTGTTGGCAGACAAAATGGCAGGCCGCCCCAACTTAAAAAAAGGCCCAAAGAGTAACGCATGAACGGCGATCGACTGAGAAAAGTGCCTACTTTGTGCAAGATTTTTGTGTAAAAATTTAAGGTTTGACACTTCCAAATTAAGGTGGTGTACTGCATGGAAATTTTTTATTTTGCACATTTTTTGTGCGCTCTTCATGATTGTTTGTTGTGGGCTGCAGGCTGGTGAAATGACCGATGCAAAATGTTAAAACCCAAGCTAGCGCGCTGGAAGTAATCTCATTAGATGTTTTGCGCCCCTGTTTGTTAGTACGTAAAACTGCGAAAAAATCGGAGGTCGAGTAGACCGGCCGTTGTCAAGCAAATCGCGATCAAAGATTTTGATGAAAAAGAAAATTTTCTCAGCGAGCTTTTTTAGCCATCCATCGATGAAACTGGTCTCATTCGATACATACCCAACAGGTGCTTTCGACACACTAAAAGCACTAAAATATGATAGGTTGTTTTCCCAGTTGTCGAGAAAAGTGTGTTTGAAAATTAATGATACAGTACAATGTTTGACCGACTTTTGCAAGCGTGTAAAGTTCGTTCATCGGGCGAGCAATCAATCCGAAAATGACACTCAAGTGCCTCTTTCGATCGATACCACCATTTTCACCGCAATCCAAGATACTGTATTTCGAGGCCCTGTGCCAAATTTGTGAAAATAACGGCGTTTTGGATTCATCTGTACAAGGACCAAGCTGACGACCTCTGGTTTTTACGAGTTTTATCATAGGACAAATGGACGCCCGAAAATAATCTAATGCATAATAGGTTTGGAGAGACAAAGCCCTTGTACCTAGTTTGTGGTTTTTGTGAAAATCATGCAAAAATGGTCAAATTTCTAAAACTGTCGACAACAGGCTAATCATCCACTGGTTTTTAGCGTTTCGCTATGAATTGACAAGCCCAAATTATTTCATTGCTGATTTTGGCACCGATTCAATCACGGTTTGTTGCGGTCCATATTGCATTTGTTGTGAAAATTCTTGAAATCAGTGCACGTCTCGACAACGGCCGGAGTGACCTCTAGTTTTTATTTTTTTCTGGAAAAAAGTGAGGAGCGTTAAAATACATGATGTTTAATTTGGCAGTGATTGGAGCACGATTTCACCGCGAAATGATTTTTTGAAAAAGGCGCTACAGCCAAAATTTCAGCAATGTCAAGACGCTCGTGGAACCAGCTGTTTGACCTCAGAGTTTTAATTTTTTTCTGAGAAGAGAGGAGCTGAATCCTATAGTTGGGAAAGTTTCGTGGCGTTGCGACGCGTCTTTGGTAGTGAAATGATTTTTTTAATTTTAGAAAAAAAAGTGGTGGTCATTTCAAAATGCATCTGGAGGGTCCCCCGCTTTGAAAGGTTCAAGCCCAGAAGAGCCCCGGACAGATTTCTCAAAACCGTTTGGCAACCAACACGCTGGCGATCTGAGAGTCATGTCATCAGGTGCATCCACCCCGCCTTTCTAAGCAAATCTGTAATAAAAATCGGGGGTCGATCGGCACGCTCTTGAGCAAATGGCGATTAAAGCCAAATGTTAGAATCTTGGATTTTTCCACCAGTTTTAATCGCATGCCTGTAAAAGTTGGCTCATTCGATAGATTGGCAAACGTTGCATCTTTTGTCACAGCAACACGCCTTGCATGTACTCTGTAAGTTGCCGAGTAAATTGGCATTGAAAAGTTTAATCGCGCGTTGCAAGTGTACAAAGGTATCGCATCAACGTTGTCAGGTGGGAGCAAAATGACATCAAGACGCGTCTATTCCCGCACGTGCAAGTTTCAGCTCGATCGAGGCACTCGTATCGCAACCGGAAACGTGAATTTATCGACAAATGTCGATTTTCTCGACAACGACCCGATCGGCCCCCACTTTTTACGCGATTTCTGAAGAGAGAGTGGGCGAAATACCTAGACGACAAAGTGTCAAGTATCTGTAATGACTCAATGGTGTGTCATGTCGATTTGGAAAATCGCGGTTTTTTTGCGATTTTTCCAAGGGGTACAGTCGACAATTTTCTGCATTTCAAGTGATAAGATTTAGGATGCTGAATCGCCACGCCAATCACACCAGGGCTAAACGCGCACTGTTTATCGATGAAAATGACGTAAAAATCTGGGGGTCAATCTTGTGATTTTGGCGAAAAATGCAATTTGTTGTTAAATTTCAGTCCAAGGTCAACTCGACGAGGAGTAACTGCAGCGCTTTGAAACGTGGCTCACCAGAAAGAGCACAAATTTTTGCTTTTACAGATGCTGGTGATCTGAAAAAAATAAATGAATTTTGGCCAAACAGACGCGAATTACAGTAGAAATAGAGCTATCACTCACGCGCGATGATCGTGGTGGTCATCACAGCGGTACAAACAACCAGAAAATCACGCTCGAGCGTGTCTCTTTTGAGTTGTGCCAGTTTCAGTGCGACCGAATAACAATTTGTAGCGCCACGGCCAAAAACAAGAATTTATGATGAAATGTCGATTTTCTTGTCAATGAGCCGATCAACTCAAGGTTTTTACTGTTGTTCTAAAACGAGCGGGTCTAAAATGCCCTTATGGCAGCGATTCAAGTGATAGCGGTCGCTCGGCGGCGCAGCCGAATCAATATTGAAAATTGACGATTTTTCCCTCATTTTCCAAGGGTTGCAGTCAAGGATTTGAAAAGGTGCAATTTTTGGTTCTCAGATCACCATGCCATTCAACTACGGTACATAGTAACCACACCATGAAGACCGACATAAATTCAATAAAAAGCAGCGTTCCAATGACTAGGTTTCGCGAAAGATGCACTTTAGCCGATATTTTTGCATCAATGTCAAGTCAACGGACTGGCCGCAGCGCCTTGAAATGCTGACCAGCAGAAAGAGGATTCTCTGGCGCGTATGCAGAAACCTGTGATCAATGAAAAATGCGAACACCGGCAGAGTTGGCAAGGGACGACATTTGTATATGATTTTTAGGTGCGTGAAAAATCACGCTACAAGCACGCCGCCTGTTGTTTGGCCCGATCATATCTATGCATTATTTGGAGTCCCTCTTGCTGGTGAGCGCGTCGGCGCGGCTTGGTGACGAGTTTCAGCGGCGCAATTCAGTCGCCAAGTTTAATGCCAAATCGCCCATTCCTCGAAAACACCCAGATGAGCCCTTCTGCTTTTTGGCATTTTCGTGGGTTTCCGCATGTTATTTTTCTTATGCGTGAGTTTGGTGCAATCTGGGAACTTCGTTTTACAATTTTGGTTTGCGCGCTCGTCACGGCTCATTTGCTGTTTCTAGGATGCCTTCTTGACGCACGAGTTTTCGAAATACCTCAAACGGATGACAAAAGATGGCCGAGCGCGTCTCTTTTCAACAAGACAAGTTCCATGACGATTGAATCATAATCTGGCGAGCTGTAATTAGAAACAGCAAATTTAGAAAATGTGGATGTACCGCACCAACCCGCCTTGCTTGCTCCCCGGTTTTTATTGTGTATGTGATGGTGGTTGGCCCCGGAAAACGTCGTGAGCAATTAAAACGGATGCTGGAGCCATCCATTTGTGGCCAAAAATCCATATTTTGAAAATATATACGCACGCGCTGTGGGTCCCGCCTTTTTCCACTTTTTTTTTCCTCGTGTGCGCTTCCCACGATGGCCAATGGCTGGGGCGCGCGCTCCAGGGACAGATGTGTTCAAATCTGGTGCAACATTGCTGGCATGAATATTTAGCGCCATGCTGGAATGGGCAAAGCACCTCGCCCTTTTTTTTTTTTTTTTTTTTTTTTTTTTTTTTGTGAGGGGCGGCGCAGGCTAGTGATAGAGGGTTTTGATCATTGGTGTTGGCCAATTGCAGATCCGCCAAGCGGAAACAAGCGCCGCCACAGTCTCACCATCTTTTTCCTCGGGTGCCTGGGGGTTTACTAACCTGCCAAGATCGGGTCATGTTTACCATTAGAGGGCAACGGGTGGCACGATGGTCTTTTTTTCCACGCTTGCATGGAAGCACAGGCCTCTTTTGGTAAGCTTTTTCATACACGATGGATCAAAGGGGGGCGAGAGGGAAAAAGGCGTCCATGACCATCGCAAGGAAAATAAAAAGTGAAAAAAAAAGAGATGCCACGTTCATCCCAACAGAGCCTGCTTGCCTTTTTCCAACACAAGATTTGTCAATCGTGGGATTATTGTGTCGCACCGCGCTGGCAGTATAAGGAAACAGGCCCTCCAGTATAAGGAAATCCAAGGAAAAGACATTTTTATAAAGCAAAAGCAATGGACCTGAGTTAAACCAGGCCAAAATCCTCTGGCCACCCGCGATTTTATCCTGACCAGGGCTTTTTTATCACCCCCTTTCCCTCTTTTCCTTTTGTTTTACTTTTTTTTGTTTTCTTTCTTTCTTTCTTTCAGCCCCCTCCCGAGCTCTCAGCTTTTTTTTATCATAATATGAGCCAACAAGACTACACAGCACCTGTCAAGGACCCAAGCTTGGCCCCCAAGCGCAAACACGCCGACACACTGACAGAAGGTGCGCACCGACACCATAAAAGGATTTCCCACCGCCTGATAAAGTGTCTCACCTCCCTCTTTTGGTTCTTTTTTCATCGTAGATCATGAGCCATTGGATCCATCAAGCAAGATTGGCGACGAGGTAAGGCATTGATGACGCCCAGGATGGATGAGAGGATGATGCTCATTCTTTTTTTTTTTTCAATTTAGGAGGATGCAGAGATGAAGGTGAAGCGCAAGGCGCAAAACCGCATTGCTCAGCGCGCATTTCGGTAACGAAAAAAAAAAAAATAGGATTCGACTTATCTATCACAACTAACACATCTTTTTTTTTTTTCTTTTTTTTTTTTTTTTTTAGTGAGCGCAAGGAACGATATGTCAAGGAGCTTGAGCTCCGTCTCCAAGAGAAGGACAAGATGCATTCGATGCAGATGAGCCGCCTTTTGCAAGAAAAGGATCATTTGATGGCGTGTGTGCATCGTCTGCACTCTGAGAACCAGGCATTGAAGCTTCCTTGGGTGCTGCAGCAGCCGTCCATCATGCCTTTGGCGTCTCCCCCGGCTTTGGAATTCCAATCGCATCCTTTCTCGACGGCAACGAGCGCACCGGGGGCGGCTGCGATTCTTCCTTCGCCTGCCACGCGTTATTCGTCGCTCCTCTCGAGCCTACAGGCCCCCATGGCTCCTCCACAGCAAGAGGACATGCCCGCATCGGCGCGAAAGTACACGCCGATCAAGGCCAAGCACGTCGCGCCGGCACCGCCGATCATCCGGCAACCAAAGAAACGGGCGTCGCCGCCAATTGTCGTGGCTGATGTGGCTCCCACGGCACCCATCATGGCATCGTCGCAGGCGGCTGCCAGTCAAGCCGACGCGCAGACTTTCACGTTTTCGATCACGACGCCGGAATCGCTTCAAAAGGCGGAATCCAACAAACAGACGCCGATCCAGCTTGTGCCCTTGTATCTTCCACAGCATATACCTCCGGCCTGCCACCTTGCGTCGCCTTCCACAATCACCAATTCGTCGTCGTCTTCGACTTCGTCATTATCCACCACGTCGTCACGCCCATCGTCCACATCGCCCGCCGCCATTAACATCCAACACGACGATGACGACCATGACCATGCCATGGACTACCCAGCGTTTGATCAATTCATCCTCGAGGCCACTTCCACTGCTTCCAATTCCACCACGGCCGACTCGCCTGTGTCCGATCAGCCATTGGCCAATTCGACATCGCCCGACGCGTCGCCGGCTGCTGGCGTGCTCAACCACACCGTCGTGCCATTGCCACTGTCGTCGACGATTCTCGAGCACGAGGCATCGGCACACGCGTCGTCACACGCCTCCGTGATCAAGTCGCCCAAGAAAAAGGCAATTGGCACAGGCAAAAAGAGCTTGGACACGTCGCACGCTGCAGATGTCGACATGGCCGCCCTCATCAACGCACCGCTGCTCGCCACACCCACCCAGCAGCAGCAGGAACACACACCCATCTGGCAAAAGCTCACCGAACACGCCAGCAACAACAAATTCAGCGTCGATCACTTTGTCGAGGCCATTGCAAAGACAACCACATCCATCCGCGAGAATCGCCAGCTCGTCGACGACTGGGATCTCCAAAACATGGTCCAGGACATGGATTATTATCTGTAGCATCAACCGTTTGCCTTTTTTTTTTCTCGTTTCATCTCTGTACATACTTTTTTTTTAAAAATAAAAACGCAATTGCATCCTCTCAACTCCAATTCCACGCGCTTCGCCCCGTTGTACACTCGAAATCAGCCCATATTGGCGGTGGGACAAACTCTATTTTGGTCTTATCTCTTGCTCACGCTGTCATCATCTGTCAAAAGAGCAAAAATGTCGCTTATCGCGCTCCTTTGGCGCCGGTGTCATTTGTTTGATGGACATCCATGGAAGTTTAACGTGTCCATTGACTCCAAACGACCTTTTTTTGGGAAGGGGGGGGGAATTGGGGCTCTTTTGGCTGCCATGCGACTGAGGCACGCGCAACTCTCGACTCCGCTCTCTTTGACTGGGCGCCGCGCCAGTCGTGAGAAAAGGCGGCCATGCGCGCAGCCTAAATGCGGCGCCAGAGGCAGGTGCTGACGAACAATGAAAGTGAGATTAAAGGGGAAACGCAAAAAAAAAAAAAAAAAAAAGGAAAAAAGGAAAACAAAAAGACCATTTTATGGTTGGATGTTAAGGTGGTGCCCGTTATAAAAATAGTGCATACGCAACCTGACAGCGTCAATCCTTGTTGCAAGGATCATCAGCACTGTAGCGGTTGCTGGGCCAATGGCACCCAACTGTTGAGCAACTTGTTGGCCGGGGTTGTGGCAGTACCAGCGCCATTTCCTGTTCTCTTCTTGTCGTCTGTTGAGATCGGATAAGAGCGCATCCAGGCGATTGACGAGGCTCAATTCGCTTGTCAGTCGCTCGATTTTCTGACGTCGATCGTCATCGGTAAAGAATAGATGCAATTTGGCTTCACCAGGGCCTGGCTCGGCCTGGTACACGACGGCCACACCAAATTCGTCGCGCCCCCATGAATGTTGAGCCATTTCATCGATGACCATCATGGGTTTCTGGATGTTCAATTGTGCGAGATGGCACGGTGGAAAGGCTGCCCAAGAAAGGCACACATCTCTTTCGTCCGCGCTAGCCCAATGGTGCACGTCCATGGCCATTCGCTGCGCGTCGGGCGCCAGCCACGTAAAGAGCGCGTCATCTTGGTCAGGGGCCATTGTCCACGGTTCAAAGCAAAAATCTTTCCCAAATTGATAGTGGATCGTGCCCGGGTTGATGTTTTCGATATTTTCCAGTGAATGGAAGCCAAGTAGACGTTCACGGATTTTGACTTCCATCTTCTGCAGGGCATGGGGAACGCGACGCGTCGGATATTTCACGGCGGGCTCGCCATTTTCGCGATTGCTGCTGTTTAGCACCCCGACTTGGAAATTTTTAAGCTGCGGCATCCGTCCAAGCACGCTTTCCATGCAAATTTCATGCGCAAATCCAATTTTCAGCGTCACAAGGTGTGCAAAGGGCGGCGAATCGATGCAAGAAAGTAATTGGTGAGCGTGAATGGCATGGTTACCGTGATAGAAAGCGAAATGGCGGATTTTTGCATTGTTCATCATTGCCAGGCGCCGGAAGAACGCATGCTCGGGCGTGTAGTCGTGCAAGACAACCTCATGTGCACGTCGGAATTCGTGCTTCCATTCCACGTCAAGATGCGCCAATTGCTGTGTCGTATGGAAGAGAGCCGATGCCATGAGCGAATGGATGGCCACATTCTTGATGGCAAGCGATTGCAGCGCCTTGAAGCTCGGAGGATGGCCGTCACTCAGCATATATGCCCTTGCATCCACCAGCGGTTCGTCCATTGGCACTTCGCCAAGCGCCTGGTTGAAGCTGTACATATTTTTGTACGTCAATGTCCCTAAACCAGGCGCCATCATGGGCAATGCCAGCAAAAGGTAGCATGCATCCAGCGATAAAAGGGACAATGTCAAGTGCATTTCAGAAAGAAATGGCCATACCATATCATTTCCCATCAATTGTGTATTGGCCGTTTCGTCGCGTCCGTGCAGCGTGTCCAAATGTTGCAAAAGGAGAATGGTGATCACACGTGGCACCTGGGTCCTTCTGGTCTCCATTTCGACAGAGCACGAGAGACAGCGAAGCGACGGAAACAAGGTCGGCAATTTCAAAAAGGTGACAATATCCAAGTCCATTGACAATGCGGTCAAATTGAGATGCGTCACCAAGGCGGAGGCGGCAGGAGTACGAGGACCATTGGCAACACGCAGAAAAGTGTGGATGGCAATCGATTCCAAGTTTAACCATTGATCCTCGGCAGCTTCCCAAGCTGCATTCACGTCAATGGCTGAATCTGCAGCGCTGGAAACTTCCTCTGGCACAATGTTAGGTGCTTCTCGGAGAGCGCGAATTCGGTTCAAAACCTGGTGCGCCCGCGAATAACGGCAACGGCATTGATTAATGTCGAGATGCTTGATCCAAGGCATCGTGTCATTGAGACGTGGGAGCACCGCAAGCGAGCCGGCTTCGTGCGGATGATGGACAAACAAATGACGCACCAGATGCCCGGACGTGACATTGTTCGAGTACGTTAGCGGCGACCTCAAAAAGTCGAATTGCTGAAATTGTCTGTCTTGCGGCTGTGAAAAGCAAAAAATCGCCTTTTTAAATACCAGCGGCGTGCTCAGGAGACTCCAATGTTTCTGGCAGAGCCGCAACGATTTCAAATCACTACCAGGCAGATGCTCAAATATACAAATCCAGATTTCATCAGGCAATAAGGCATCCATGTTGGCTCAAAAGGCGTTTGGGAAAAAAAGAAAAAGAAAAAGGAGAACGAACCGATTTTAAAGCACTTGTTTGTGTTTATTGTTACTCAAAATGATTGTTACACCACGACATGTTTCCAGCGCATGACATTGTCAATTTGAGAGCAGTTGACAAACTTGTTCATTCTTTGCTTTTTTTTTTTTTTTTTTTTTTTTTTTTGATCCGCGGCCAAATTTTCTTTTAGTTTAATAATTGACAATGGACATGACACATGCCACACAAGGTCATCGCCAAGAACCGGAAACGTAGCACGCCATATATAACTGAGATCTTCAAGAAATCACCCCATGAGAGCAAATTTGGTGACAATGTATACTTTTGTGCATAATGCTGTTGACAGAAATGCCCGCAAAATTCGGATCCATTAATTTGTGCGCTTCATCCGCCGATGGCCGATGCACTTGCATATTATGAATCAAAATAATTTGTGAGCCCGCTGACAAGTAACCAAAGTCGCGGAAAAGGCTCAACCTGAGCATTTCTCGGCATCTGCCTAACAGATCGCAATTTTAATTGCGCCACGCGATTAACAAAATTCATAACACTTGTTAAATATTGTGTTGAATGTAAAAAAGCTCGAACAGCAATGAAAGACGCGAAAAAGCGTCAAAACAAGCCAAATTTGAAATTGTTAGCTATACAGGGACTTGATTTTTTTCTAGAATCAATCTTTGGCAAGAACATCTACGCCAGTCATTAGAAAGGCAAGCCCAATCGCGCAGCCGACCGCGGTGCCAACGGCATGATTTGAACATTTCAGGCGAAAAATTCAATTTTGCCCAGCAATCAGCCTTGCATGGAAGAGTCAACCACGTTCAATTTCTCATTTACGGGTGAAACTCACGCAATTCGTGTCTAATTGCATCCCTGGCCGCGTTCTTGTTTTTTTTTTCTAACGCTCTCTTTTTCACGCTTTTCTCATATTTAAAAGAAGCAAGATCCTTTAATTCGTTCTCATCAGCGTTCTTAGCCCTACATTTAGCTTCAAATTATCAATCCTTGTTGCAAGGACGATTAAAACGGTGGCTGTTGCAGGACCAATGGCTTCAAAATGGGCATCTGGTTCTTTTTCCCAGCGCCATTGCCGATTTTCCTTTTGTCGCCGTTGGAGATCAGGCAAATGTGTTTTCAAGTTGTCCACGAGGTCCAATTCGCTGCGCAATGGCTTATCGAGCTGCCTGCCATCGTCGCCGGCGTAATAAAGATGTAATTTCGATACACCGGGGCCTGGATTTGCCTGGTACACAACGACTGCGCCAAAATCATCACAATCCCTTTCTGGATAGCCATAATCATCGACATGCATCCTGGGTCTCTCGATGTCTAGCTCTGCCAGATGGCAAGATGGGAAGCACGCCCAGGAGAGGCACACATCCTCACCAGGGGCGCAAGCCCAGTGGTGCAGATCCATGACCATCTTTTGTGCGCCAGGTGCCAACCACGCAAAGAGTGTGTCGTCTTGGTCAGGGGCCATTGTCGACGGATCGAAGCAAAAATGAAAATCAAACAGGTATCTGATGACGCCAGGGTTGATGTTTTCAATATTTTGCGGCGCCCCAAGGAATTGATGATGCAAGACCTTCAATTCCATGATTTTCAGAGCGTGTGGCACACGACACGTCGGAAATTGCACGACGGGTGCACCGGTGTCGCGATCGCCGCAGCTGGGCATGTCAACATAAAGTTCCTCCAATTGCGGCATCTGATCAAGCACATTGTCCATGCAAAGGTCCTTGATAAAAGCGATTTCCAGCGTCACGAGTTGTGCAAAGGCCGGTACATCGATGCAATGAAGCAATTGGTGGACGCGGGTGCCAAAGCCTCCGTTCTCAAAAGAGAAATGGCGGATTGTCGGCTTGCGCATCTGTGCCAGGTGCCGGAAAAAAGTGTGTTCGGGTGTGTAATCGTGCAAATCATTGTCGTTGTCATTATCACGTAGAGCTTTGTGCGTCCATCCCACGTCAATGTGCTCCAATTGCTGCGTTGTGAGAAAAAGAGCGGATGCCATGAGCTCATTGTCGCGCACGTTCGTGATGACGAGCTTCCGGAGCGCCATTAAACTCAAAGGCTGGCGGGTGTTCAACAAGCACGCTTCTTTAGCCTCCAATGGCATTTCTATCATGTTCTCAGATGAATCTTCCAAGGAAATCATCAACCAGAAGCTCAATTTTGTTAAATTAGGCACCATCATGACCAACACCAACAGCAAGTAGCATGCATCCAACGGTTTCAGGGTCAGCAGCAAGTTCAATTCATCAAGGGATGGCCATATCATGTCATTTGACGTCCATTGGTGATTTCTTGTCTCATGGTTCGCGCGCAGCTTGCGCAGGTGTTGTAAAAGGGCATTGCTGACATTTTCTTGGGCTGTGGTCCCGTCTAGTTCCTTTTTCACGGAACACGATAGAAAGTGAAGTGAGGGGAACAAGGACGGTAATTGCAAAAAGGTGGTGACGTCCAATAGAAGCCAAACACGGCTCAAATCGAGATGTGTCACTAATGTGGAAGCCGCAGGAAGACGAGGACCATATGCACCATCAACTAGGATTGACCGGATGGCAACCGATTGCAGGTTTGACCATTGATTCATGGCGGTTTGCCATGACGCATTCACATCAATGGATGATGAAGTATCATCTGGTGGCTCTCCAGTGGTTGCGCGACGCATGGTAGGAGCCAGCATTGTGCGCGTCTGGCTGTCTTGTGTCTGATTGCATTGGCAATGATTGATGTCGAGGTGTTTGATCCATGGTATTGTGCGATTGAGACGTGGAAGCAATTTAAGTGAGTCAACATCGTGTTGGTGGTGCAAAAATAGATCACGCACCAGATGGCCTGGCGTGGCATCATTTGAGCACGTCAATGGCGTCGTGAAAAAGGCGAAATGCTGCATTTGCCTGGTTTGTGGCTGAGATAAACAGAATATCGCCTTTTTAAAGAGCACGGGAGAGCTCAGGATGCTCCAATGTTTCTTGCAGAGACGCAAGGTTTTCAAATCATCGACAGGCAAAAACTCAAATATTTTTGTAAACACTTCATCAGGAAAAATGTGCATGTTGTATCCTTCACTGTGCTGACAAGAAGAGAAAAAAGATCCAAGGTGATCAAAACATCATTTCTGGAGGCACATTTGCTGCGTATTGTTACACAGAAATAAATGATTTCAACCTGCCTCAAGGGCTGCACAGCCGCAACCAATTCCCTCGTCCAATTTTTTCTTTTTTTCTTTTTTTTTTTTTAGTCCACGACCAAATTTCCTTTGATTTTTTTAGTGCAGCAGTGAACATGGAGCACACGTGCATGGTGTTCTTCAAGAATTGAGAACGTGGTGTTCATTGACAGACAATCAAATTCGCTGAAAATGCTCCAGATGGACTTTTCTTGACATCCACCAAACTGGTTATAATTTTCTTGCAGTGTACGGTTAATAGTAGCCCAAAACCACCTGCATGAAATGAATTGCGACATGCAAAAGCTCAAGCAGTACTAAAAAAATGCAAAAAAAAAAAAAAAAAAAAAAAAAAAAAAAAAAAAAAAAAAAAAAAAAAAAAAAAAAAAAAAAAACGTCAAACCACACCAAATTGGAGATTGCTGGTGTTGCAGTGATCCGATTTATTTCCAATTTGGACCAGTTGTGCATCACGTACAGATGAAGCACATGCAAAGCTTACGATCTTAAACCATGCCACGGGTGAAGAAATGATTGAAATACAAGATTTTCAAATTATTATTTTTTATCGACGAGGGTGCTACCAATCAGAGCATTGGAGATCTCAAAATGGACAAAAGAGACGCCAGTGTGAACGCGCTTGGCTTTCTAAATCTAATTTGATTGTATGTCGGCGAGTTGGCCACAAAAGATCAAATTGACCCGGCATTCAAGCATTTTATTTCAAGTTTATGCCTGCCGATTGCTGATACAAACCTGAAATCGTCGTTATCGCGTTCCAGTTACACTCTCATTAAACTTTCACGTCTTTTGGGCACCGTCATCAGGAGCAGCCCGCCAACAGTTGTAAAAATTCACGACTGAGGCCCATTTGGAAAATGGAAGGGCTGTCGGAACACTCAAAAAAATAGTAGTGGCCCTGAGACCCTATGAACTTTGGCAAAAGCTGCGCCAGTCGTGAGAAACGTAGGCCCAATTGCGTAGCCGGCCGCGGTTCAAACGGCATGATTTGCACTTTTCAAGCAAAAAAATCAAATCTTGGCCAGCCATCAGCCTTTCATGAAAGAGTCAGCCACGTTCGTGTCTATGCACTCTTGGAAAGTTCTTGTTTCTTCCAATCTCTATCTCTTTTTTCTCTGATTTAATAGAAACAATGACTTTTAATTCGTTCTTATCAGCATCGACAAGCTAAGATTTAGTGTCAAGATGTCAATTTTTGTTGCAAGGACCATCAGCACTGTCGCTGTTGCTGGACCAATGGCTTCAAAGTGGAGATCTGGATCGGTGTCCCAGCGATATTGTCGATTTTCCTTTTGTCGCCTTTGGAGATCAGGTAAAATTTCTTCCAAGCTGCCCACGAGGTCCAATTCGTTGTGCAATGGCTTATCAAGTTGCCTGCCATCATCGCCAGCGTAATAAAGATGTAATTTTGCCACGTCAGGGCCTGGATCGGCCTGGTACACAACAACCGCGCCAAAATCATCGCCGTCCCATCCAATTTCGCCAAAATCATCCACGAGCATCATAGGGCCCCGGATGTCCAACCCAGCCAGGTGGCATGACGGAAAACACATCCAGGAAAGGCGCGCGTCTTTGTCTGGGGCGCAAGCCCAATGGTGCAGATCCATGACCATCTTTTGTGCGCAAGGCACCAGCCATGTGAAAAGCGCGTCATCTTGATCAGGGGCCCTTGTCGACGGGTCGAAGCAACAAACAGAATCAAACGCGTAATTGATGATGCCCGGGTTGATATTGGCGATATTATCCAAAGTTCCAAGAAATTGATAATATTTGACCGTGAGATTCATCTTTTTCAGAGCATGCGGCACGCAACGTGTGGGATATTTGACGATAGGCGCGCCTGTGTCGCGATCGCCGCAACTAGGCATGTCAGCAACAAGTTCCTCCAATTGCGGCATCTGACTAAACAATTTGTGCAGGCAAATCTCGTTAATAAAAGTGGTTTCCAACTTCACAAGATGTGCAAAGGCCGGTATGTCAAGGCAAGTAAGCAATTGGGAAACGCGGGTGCCACTTCCTCCGTTCGAAAAAGCGAAATGTCGAATTGTAAGCTTGCTGATATGTGCCAATTGGCGGAAAAACACGTGTTCGGGCGTATAGTCGTGAAATCTATCGTCGTTGTAGTCGCCAGGCGGGAACTTTTTTTGCACCCAGCCTACGTCAAGATGCTCCAATTGCTGCGTTTTGCGAAAGAGAGCGGACACCATAAGCTCATTGACGCAAAGCACGTTGGTTGTGTACGATTGAAGCGCATTGAAGCTTGGAGAAAGTCCATTGCTCAGAACACATGCCCTCGCGGCCTCCAATGGCACCTCCATGGGTCCGAGCAACTCGGAATAATTGCACAGCGTATTGTGAGTCAATTTCTTTAGATCCGGCGCAATCATGGCCAACACCAGCATAAAATAGCATGTATCCAAAGGCTCCAGGGCCAGCCACAAGTTCATTTCAGCAATGAATGGCCACGTCCGGCGTTGCGACATCACCAATTGGCCATTGTCCATTTTGTGGGTCCTGAGCAGCTTGTTCAAATGTTGTAAAATGGCATTGGTGACGCTTTCTGGCGACGGGATCCTTTCAGATTGCCTTTTGACGACACATGATAGGTAGTGAAGCGATGGAAACAAGGAAGGTAATTGGAAAACTGTAATAACATCCAATTGAAGCTGCATACCACAGCTCAGATTGAGGTGCGTCACCAATGTGGAGGCTGAAGGAATTCGAGGACCATTTGGTCCGTTAAGGATTGACCGGACGGCAACAGATAGCAGGTTTGGCCATTGATTCACGGCGGCTTGCCACGACGCATTCACATCAGGTAATGAACTTGCTTCCGAATCACCCTGAGATGTTCCAGTGGTCGCACTAATCGTACGATTTAATATCATGCGCATCCGGGCCTCGAGCAATTGAGCGCAGCGACACACGTCGATATCGAGGTACTTGATCCAAGGCATCGCGCCATTGAGACGTGGGAGTAGCGCAAGCGGTGTAGCATCGTGCTGATGATGGAAAAACAGATCACGCACCAGGTAGCCAGGCGTGACATTGTTCGAACACGTTAATGGCGTCGTCAAAAAATCAAGTTGCTCCATTTGCTTGTCTTGTGGCTGATCAAGGCAGAACGTCACCTTTCTGAAGAGCAAGGGACTACTCAAGATGTTCCAGTGTTTCTGGCAGAGTCGCAAGGTTTTCAGATCGTCGCCTGGCAAATTCTCAAATATGCGCGTGGCCACATCATCAGGAAAAACATGCATTTTGGCGTTCACGGCGTTGACAAAAAGAAAAAAAAAAGGGGGGGGGATAGGCACCATTTTAAGGCACATGTACCGTTGATTGTTACACAAAAGTAAATGATTCCTGCCCGCAGCAGGGTCCGCGAGGCCGCAGCTGACAAACTCGTCCATTTTTTTCTTTTTTTGGTCCACGGCCCAACTTTCCTTTGCTTATTATCAATGCATACACACCTGGTGGCCAACAAGAAATGATAGTGAGTTGAAAGTACAAAAGTCCATGTAGTTTTGAAGAGAGCCAAAAAAAAAACGTCAAATCACACCAAATTTGAGATTGCTGTTGTTGCAGTGATCCGATATATTTCCAATTGGGACCAGTTGTGTCTCATGGGCAGATGAAGCACCATGCAAAGTTTTCGACATCAAACCATGCCATGGGTGAAGAAATGATTGAAATACAAGTTTTTCAAATTATTTGATTTGTTTCGACGAGAATGCTACCAATCAGAACATAGTAGATCTCAAAAATGAACGAAAGAGACGCCACTGAGAAAGCACTTGATTTACTAAGTATAATTTGGTTGCAATGTCGGTGAGTTTGCTACAAAAGATCAACTTGATCCGCCTTTCAAGCGCTCTATTTCAATATTATCCTATACCAGCTGATTGCCGACACATTCCTGAAATCGTCGTCATTGTGCCGATAACGTTCTAATTAAAATTTAGCAACATTTAAGCTACGTCAGCAGGTGAAGCACGTCAAAAATTGCATTTTTAGGTAAACCGACTACTGTTTGCTAGTCAAGCACTGCAAGGTCGCAAGGCGCATCTCATCGAGCCTTGTAGTCGAGCGGTATTTGACCCCAAGTCATTCCAAGCTTTTTAAGGCACGCCACACGCCAATCAATATTTAGGCATGACAAGGCCTGCAACCCAAAATTGAAAAATAGGTCTCCTAAATAGCGTCAAACTTGCACACATGATGAATCGCATGGAGAAACCGCGAGGAATGCCAAAAAAGAGCATGACCCTTCTGTTCAATGATGAGCAATGGGCAATTTTAGTTTAAAATTCAAGGGCAAATTGCACGAGAAAATCACACTCAACGCGCCGCGCTGACGTGTCTACTAGTAAGAAAAAGCCAGATGCATGGATTTGATTAGGAACAGGAGCGCATCACTGGATGTTTGACGCGGTTAATCGCGTGTCGAAAACGTCTATGATTTTTAAAACGTGCCAAAAATACCAAAAAAATCATTTTTTCATTGATCACCAATGACCACGCACGCAGCAATCCATGCTCATTCCGATAGTGTGTGTTTCGCACTGTTACAAATATTTTCAGTCGAGATGGTCTTGAGTCGAAAAAAAGCCCTCAAACGCAGTTTACGCCGAAATCAGTCAACGGACCCCTTGTTTTTATTGTGTTTCTGTCAGTTATCACGATGTGTTTTGCCATGTAGTTGAATGCTGTGGCGATCCACTGACCTCAAATTCAGCCTTTGAAAATCCGTGACTGTACCTCTTGTAAAATCCGCCATTTTGAAAATCGTCATTATGCGCCGCCAGATGATCACAGCGATGCAAGAGTTGGCTCATTCGAACTAAAATCGCAAGATCTTGTTTGGTGGGTCAAAGAGTGAATTTCCATGTAGAACGTGAATCCATCAAATACAATCTTGGTGTTTTTTTATTGTTATTGCGTGACCTCGGCCGATTTCACCATGATGGCGCCGAAAAGACTGAGTGCAAAAAGAGCGATGAGTGCGCCGGAATTGACGAGCAGCAGAATGCCAATGATGGCGGCCACGAAGGCGAGGATCAGAAGCTTGTAATATACCATCTTTTTCGTCACGGGCTGTTGTTTGATCAAAAAGGCTGCTGCGAGGAACAAGCCGATGGCCAGCCCCTCACCAGCAATGCTCGCATTGACAATGGCTGTGTATGATGCCGGCGGCTCAATACGGTAATGCATGAGCGTCATAAGCGACGAGCAAATGTATGCGGCTAGGTAGCCGTGCTCGAGAAAGCCTTGGCGGCACAGTGTCTTCATCAGTGCAATACCTGCAATCGTCAGCGGCACGTTGAAAAAGAAGGTGACTTCCATTGTTGACAGCAAATAGCGCTGGTACAGGTATTTTGGCTCAAAATATGCAACGGGGCGCAAAATATTGTCAATGTAATGGAACGTGTGGACAAATGTGTGCAGCACGTACGCGCTAAAGATCGTCCAGGGGCTCTGACGCGTCACGTACTTGAAATGAATCTGTTTGTTGGATTGTTTAAAGTACCACGTCACCAAGCACACATTACCAAAGCCAATGCAAAACGTGAGAATTGCAAACACCACGCGCAGCGGATGTGCGTCACCGCCCTCGTCAATCACAATGGGTTTGCCAAACGTCGATATCCCGTATGTCGCCATGCGGTCGAAAAAAAAGACGATTCGCCTTACGAGCGTGGAAAAAAAACGAAATCAAGTGAGGTGGCACCTTGACCCTTTTTTTTTATTTGTCCCAAACACCCAACACCTGTTGGCTGGTTGGTTTTCACGTGCATCAGCCTTTGTTGCTTGCTCATTTTTGCTTATTACATCGGTAAATGGTGAGAAAATGCGAAAAAGCATCGAGCTGGTCGCTTTTGCTGCTCGTTGCTTTTGCTCTTTGGTACGTTTGTCCTTTTTTTTTTTTAAGAAAGGCGGCAAGACCTGGGAAATTACGCTTAGCCACACTCTCGTGCAGTAAAAATAAGCATTGCCACTCAGAAAGTAACGAAAAAAGCTTATTGGCGCTAGCATCGGCATGATATCAGCATGGTCTGGCGGGCCGACCCCTTCCAAGGCTACAAGATGATTTGCGCTGCCCTTGACACGTAACGGAATCATGACCACGTCGCGGACAAGAAGCAGGTACAACTTTTTTGAAGTTTTTGGCGCTTGCTCGGCGTTGCGACAATGTCAATGGCCCGAGTCACACAAAAAATCACTGGCCGAGAATTAGTCCGGTGCCTAGGAGGCACGATGAAATGCATTGATGCAATACAATCAATCAGCATGTCTACAGTATTTGACTTGCCAATTGCCTCAAACTAGGGTCCATTATGTAATTGATGGGCGTGTGAGCGATCAGGGTCAACAAGCACGGCCAGCGGGCGGCTTCATTGGTCCGTCGTTTCCATGTGCAGAGGATAATGAGGTTTCGGCCCCACACCCCAGTTGACAAATGGCCTTTCTTTTAGCCTATGAAGGTTTAGCCCCTTTTTTTCTATTCTGGGCCGCGCCGTCGTCGGCGTCATCATCCATCATCCCGAAATGTTTTTTTTTTTTTTTCGCCGCCAGAGCCGATCACAAGTGGAGCGGGCCCACGTTCAATTGAGGGGCGGACGGGAAAAAAGACAACGTCATGTTTTTATTGCAGCTGGATGGTCATCATGGCACGCCATTGACTATGTTGCTTTTGGCGTGCATCCATGTGCACGTTCATTCTCGTGGAACGACAAAGAGTGACACAACATGGCCACCATTTCCCCATGGGTAGCAAACAATAGGTTTTTTTTTTTTGGCACCAGCAAGTGGGGCCTTGCCAAAAGCATGGCGGACCGGGACAATTTATTAGGCGGCGCGCCAATTAGCACAAGGTCCACCCAGACCCTGATGTTTTTTTATGCTTCGCAGGCCCATGACATAAACAGCCCCTTTTAAAGTTCACGGAAAAAGGGTCCTCAGCGAGCAAACAAGGTTTGCGCTACGAAATATTTTGCAGAAAATGATGCTAATGGATAGACACACAACGAAATCAAGAGAAAGAAAAAGACCAGAGAACGTGTAGGTGTGCATCATATGGTGTGGGGGTGGAGGGGGGCAAAGCCAAGGTCGGCGTCCGCGGGAGCCATTGCACACCCACACAGATCGTCCCTGTTCCCCACCTGAAAAAAAAAAAAAAAAAAAAAAAAAAAACGAGGAGGCTCCAATCTGCAGCCAGCGAAATTGCCCAGCCAATCATGGCTGATCCATAGGGCGCGAACCAACGGCAGTTTGGCTGAAAGTAGGGAAATGGGACCCTGCTCTTGGCGCTGAAACGCCCCTTTTTTGGTTAAATCACCATTGAATTTTGACAGCGCCTGAGACCTGATGAAAAAAAAAAATATTTTTGAATTAGGAGCTACGCAAAGAGGGGGAATGCTTAAAGGGCGTCCCTATTTTTTTTTTATTTTTTTGTTCTTTCCTTTTGTTCTTTCTCTCGCTTTCTTTTCTCTCTCCTCTTTTTTTTTTTTCCATGCTCAATTGGTATTACTCGCCTCTGGTTCAGGTGACCTTTTTGGGTCTTGTGTGCCTGTGCTGCCCTGGTATTTTCAATGCGCTGTCGGGTCTCGGTGCTGGTGGCTCCATGTCGTCGAACGTCTCGCTGACGGATTCAGCCAATGGCGCACTTTACGGTTGCTTCTGTATCGTGGGCTTCTTTGCCGGCTCGATCGTCAACAAGTTGGGCATCCGCCCATGCCTCACAGTAAGCAATGGATGTGATTTTAGGGGAAATGCGCATTATGGAAGGCTGATTGTCGTCGGATTTGCCTCTTTTATCTTGCATTTGACAGGTCAGCTCGCTTGGCTACGCCTTGTACTCGGCGTCGCTGTGGGTTTATGATCGCCAGCAAAATGGCGGCTTTGTCATTGCTGCCGGGGCGATTCTTGGCTGCTGTGCGGCCGTGTTTTGGTCCAGCCAAGGCACGATCATGATGTCGTACCCCGACGAAAAGAACAAGGGCAAGGCCATTGCCATTTTCTGGGTAAGAAATGAGCAAATGTCAAGGTACAATTGACGCGAAATCTCACTATTTCCTTTCATCCAGGCGCTTTTCAACATTGGTGGCTGTCTTGGCTCGTTGATCACGCTGGGCATGAACATTAATAACACGGCTGGTGGCGTGTCTACTGCGTAAGGCAAAAGAAAAAAAAAAAGGAGGCAAAAAGCGGGAGGTTCATGCATGGATTCGTGGCTGACAACCCTTTTTGTTTCTTTTTTTAGCACATACACTGCTTTTGTTGTGATTATGCTTGTTGGCACGGCGCTGTCGCTCGGTCTCGCCAAGCCATCGCGCGTCGTGCGCTCCGACGGCTCCAATGTGGTTGTGATGCACCAGACCACGTGGAAAGAAGAATTGCAGGGCGTTGCCGAGGTGTGGAAGGAATGGCGCATGGTGCTCTTGTTCCCCGCGTTCTTTGCCAGCAACTTTTTCTACTCGTACCAATTCCGCATCAACGCCGTCTACTTTGACCCGTCGACACGCGCGCTCAATGGCACCATGTATTGGACGATGCAGATTGTTGCGTCGCTCGCAATTGGCTCGTTCTTGGACTACCAAAAGCTGACACGTCGCATGCGCGCGCTGATCTCGCTGGGCGTCATGTTCCTGATCGTGATGGGCGTGTGGATTGGCGCCTACGTCTTCCAATTGACGTTTGACAACAGCTATGCCGACCCGATCCACTGGACCAGCTCCAAATTCGGTGGCCCGTTCGTTCTGTACATGCTTTTCGGCTTTACCGACGCCCTGTTCCAGACCTATTGTTATTGGATGATGTCAGCCATCTCTTCCAACGCCAGTGACCAGCTCGCGCGCTATGCCGGTTTCTACAAGGCCCTTCAGAGTGCCGGTGCTGCCGTCAGCTTTGGCATTGATGCCTCTGACATCTACCTCCGCTGGGAGTGTGTCATCAGGTATGTGACGAACAAAAAAAAAAAAAAAAAAAGAGAAGAAATGAGATTGACATTTTTCGTTCACGACCGTGCTTTGTAGCTGGGTCTTGGTCGCCATCTCGTTCCCATTCATGGCCATTGTTGCCAACCAGGTGCCCAACACCATCCAGCAGGATACGGAGCACTCCATGGACGTCAAGGGGTCCAATTTGCCTCAAGACAGTGCTTTCCTCGATGAAGAGCGAAAGTAAGCGTAAATCGTGCCTCGCCATTTGATCCATCAATCATGATGGCCTGGTGAACGGCCGTCCCGGGTCACCCTGTATTTTAAACCCCATGTACCATAATTACAGCACTTTTTGCCTTGTCTTCATCATCCTTTTTTGTCTCCTCTTTGTTTTTTTTTCTATTGCGCATCTCAACAGTTCGGTACCGCTACGCCGATGATACAATACACATATGTGATAAATCGATTCCAATCTCTTTTTTTTTTTAAAATAAAAATCCATTAGGAAACGTCCCAGAAAATATAAAAAAAAGACACGATTATCATGATTTTGGGATTTTATCATAATGGAGCATACCACTAGCACGCCGCCAGAACCTCGTGAAGAAATGGAACAACAAAAAGCTTGGACCCTGCTTTCAACATGTCTCGTGCGAGAAAAAAGAGTATTATGCACTGCGCCGCGTCGGAGAGCGGAGCCTGATTTGCAGCAGGGGCACACAAAAAAAAAAAAGTGCTCCGCCCCCCCGTCTCTTGTTCCTCTTTTTCCCCTCCATTCTTATGTTGCCTAGGTTTGCATTTCATTATGGTAAGTTTATTCGCGCGTGTGTGCAAGTATGCGTGATTTTTCTTGTTTCGTGAGCGTGGATCGTCTCATGCCACTTGATCTCGTGCAGGCAGGCAGCAGCGTGCGTACGCCATTATGACGCGGGCGAAGCGGCAGGCCGGGATCGCCCTCGGCAACAAGGATCCAGCGGTAAAAACGGCACGATCCAAGGCACAGACAGCAGCAGACGCGCCCGCGCCCGTAGAAACACAGACACAAGCGCCTGAACGCGTGGTGCGACCACGTACGCCACAAGCGCCGCGGCCGGCAACGATGCAGGAGCGCCTTGCCAAGCCTGTACAGCCATTTGCGCAGCCAGCGCATCCGCGGCTGCTCAAAGTTGCTGTGCTCGGTGCGCCCAATGCTGGAAAGTCAACGATGATCAACAAGCTCATTGGCGAAGAGGTGAGGCGCGCTTTCAGTGGCAAAGAAAAAGCGCGTTTTCCGCTGACTCGCGACTTTTTCTTGTTTTGATGATGCAAGGTGTCGATTGTGTCACCAAAGTCGCACACGACGCGCGACCGTATTCTCGCCATCCTCTCCGAGGGCGACTATCAGGTGGTACGTTCACGCACACGTAAAAAAAAAAGCACTCAGTCGTTCTTTTATTCAGATTTTCCTGGATACACCAGGCATTGTCGCGCCTAAAACTAGACAGCTTGTGCACCGCAGCGTGACGACGTCGTCGTGGCGCGCATTGGACGAGGTGGATCACGGTACACGACAAAACACGAGCAATTTGTCGGCCATTGACGCGTTCTTTTTGCTATTTTAGTACTTTTGATGATTGATGGACGACATGTTGGCACCGAAACCAGTCAATTAACCCAAGAATATATGCTTGATCGCCTCAAAGGTCTCTCAATCCCAGCGACACTCGTGATTAACAAGGTAGGAGGCATTTCTGCAATGTTTAATGCACAAATGGCCACTAACCTTCCTTTTTAAAAGATGGACACGGTCCCACGCGACGCCGACGACGCATTGGACGAGGTTTGTCACACGTTCCAGCAGCGGTACAAGCACATTAGCGATGTGCACTACATATCCGCCCTGAATGATCAGGGACTTGCCAGGGTCAAGGTAGGAAAAAACTTTAATCACGCACCAAACTCGATGGATTCTGAACATCCCATCTTTTTTTTTTTTTTGTTCTCAGAGGACGCTCTTTGGTCATGCGCGGCCGCATGCGTGGTTGTACCCTGGGGACCAGCATGTGGAGATGGCCGAGCTGAAGCGCGTGGAAGAAGTGATCCGTGGCGAGTTTTTCAAGCGCTTGCACCAATACCTACCGTACATGCTCCGTCAGGAAAACGTGGATTGGACCGAGCTGCGCAACGGCACGCTGCGCATCGAGCAAAACGTGTATGTGGAGCGCGACAGCCAGCATAAAATCGTCGTTGGCGCCAAGGGGGCCGTCATTGACAGCGTCGTGCAAGACGCGACGGCCGCGCTTAGCTCAGCATTCAAGCGTCCTGTGAAACTGTTTATCCAGGTCAAGACAAAAAGGAAATAAACGCCGTTTTCATCTCTTTCGAATCGAGGCAGAATTTGGGGCGCGCCGATGCCAGGCACCCTTTTTCCCGTCTGATCCCACAATTTCTCGATTTGACAGAATTCGACAAATACGGCAGTGGCGCCGAAGCCGACTGTTTTTTTTTTTTTTTCTTCAGACAAACCATTTCTTTCACTAGAAAAAGATGATGATCTTTCCGGCTTTGATACGAGCAGGCTCCCGGGGCTTTTTGTCCTTTGCCGTCTTGTTTCTCATAATGCCCCCGAGGCTCTGTCTTGGGTGGCGCGAGAGGCAGGATTGGTGTGGGAGGAATGACGATGCTGTGTTGGGTCACATACCATCCAAACAACATGGCTAAATTCAGATCTGATTTCCCTTTTTTATTTCAAAGATGACAAATGAAAAAAAAAAAAAAGAGACGAGGAAAAGCACTTGTTGCTCGGAGACAAGGCCGCGTCCTTGGTTTTGTGGGAGTGTTGTTGTTGTGTGAAGCGTGCAAATGGACTTGTCCCAAAATAAAAGCCAAAAAGCTCGTTTTTTTGTTTGCCACTGGGCGGTGGTGCGATGATTGGTCCCTCGCACAGGGTTTTGTCGAAACCTTGTTTATTACAAAGCTGCTGGCTGTGATTGGTCCGTGGGGGGCGATGATGCAAAGCGGTCAATTGCGAACTTTTTTTTTTATCTTTTGAGGGATCTCATTTTGACACCCTATTTGAGTACGAATTGAACACAAAGGGAAAAAAAGATTAAGAATCGCGTTTTGGTAAGGTGTGTCATTTGGTGGGGGGGACGTTGTCTACACAAAAAAGCTCCATGGAGCCCAAAAGCGCGTCTTTTTCATGAAAAGGAAGATTGTCCCCCTTTTGAAACGCGAGAAGCTTAATAGGCATCCGCCCGTGAAGTCAGCCATCGAAGCTAGGAAAAAGGTATTTTATCACAAAAAAGGAAATGAATGCAAAAATAAGCAAGAGCGAAGGGCGGATAGGTGTACAATTGGTAGCAAAGCGGGTAAAAACATGAAGCGCGGCGGCGCAACCAGTGGCGGCCGTGGGCCCCATAAAAATTCAAGGTCAAAAGGTGGATGGAGCCATCAGAAAAAAACGAGAAATTGGAGAGGGGAGGGGTTGTTTTGATTGTAAAAATGGAGATGCACGCGGAAAAGGGGGGGAAGAAATGAGGCTAATTGAGCTATTTTGTGGGAGGAGAGGATGAGGATGCTCGAAAGGTGGAAGAGAGACTTGATACAGAAGGGGAGGCGACATGCGAGATGGATCTGCGCGAGCGGCGCATGGGATCGTGATCTTTGACTGACAGATCGGCTACCAGCACGTCATATGTCTCCCGCCGACTCGGTTTTGGGATTTCCTTTTGCTGCTCGGCCTTTTTGCGCGTCAGCTTGGCATAATCTGTGAAAAAAAATGAGTCATTTGGCTCCATCCGAGGATGCTTTTTTGTGGTTTTTTTTTGCCGTGTTTCAACTTACGCAATCCACATGCATTGCATAGTGTGCGTGCGCCATCTGGGCCACGGCGCCATTCTGGAGTTTCCGAGATGTTGCAGGAATGACAGCGTCCCTGAAAGGCCGCACGGCGCTAAACAGGAAATAAAAGGTTAATTTTATTTTCCCGGGATGTGTCATGCCCAAAGCGCACAATCAGCTAGCCCATCAACCCGCCTCCCATTTCATCATCAGCAGAATAAAAAAAAAAGGGGGGGGGGAAGAGAGGAGAGGGGCAATGACAAGGCTGATGGAAGGGCACGATGATGAATCACAGATCATCATGTGCCAATGGAGGAAGAAAAAAAGGGATTCACCCCCAACGGGCTAGCTGTCATTTTGTCTGTCTCTTTTTTTTTTTTTGCATGAATCCACTTACCCCTCGTCGCTTTTGTCGAATGGTATGAAAGGTGCCCTCCATTTTGCCGGACATCTTGGTGGTTGTGATGGTTTCATTGTCTTGGCCGAGATCCTAAGAAAGAGACGCGTGAGATGACGAGGCAATTGAGAGCGATGGAGTGTGATTGCGCGTGATTGGATGCGAATAAAGCACGTCAAGAAGCAAAGTATGGCTCATTGTTACGTGTTTCCTCCGCCAACGCGGTAAAAAGGGGCAACTGATAAGAGATTTGGGGGAGCTAGCCTTACCGAGTGTGAGTCAGCTTGATCTTGGCCGCCATGGAGCTTCATGATTTCCGCTGCCATCTGATGTTTCCGCAATCGTAGAAGGGCATTGAGAACCTCATTGGCCCGCCCGATCATGCCGTCCAACCAGGGCCTCATGTTGGTTGAGTCACTAAAATAATCTTGATCGAGAAGCATGGGCTTCTGCTGTGCCATCGTATCACTTAAAAAATGACATTGGCGAATCACCTATCCAAAAATAAAAAAATAGGAACCCAAAAAATAAAAAAAAAATAAAAAATGAGATGATCGCACCCAAAGAGAAAAAAAAAAAAATAGAGCAAGGAGGCGAGTCATCAGCCCAAGGAAAAAAGGGCGCCGCATTTCCCAAGTCGGGTAAATCCAAAATAATGAGCATCCCACACACCCACGCCAAGTGGATGGATGGTAAGAAGATCATCATCATCTCTTTGTGCGAATTGAAGGGGAAAAGGGGCGGATGGGCGCACCCATTTTGCGCGCTGTTCTCCTTTTTTTTCTTTTTTTTTTCTTTTTGCAATTTTCTTGGAAGCGAATTGGACATTACCTCATTGATATCTTTGTCAATGCGCAGCGTGGGGGATTCATGTGAAGAGGAGCGGCGTCGTTCGTGGAAGATTTGTGGTTCAGACCGGTGGTATAATGAAGACGACAGGGTATTAGGGTCGATATTTGTGGCGCTGCTCGTGCTATTGCTTCTGCTGCTCGTGCTGCTTGCATCGCTTTGAGCAGCAGGGTGGATGTTTGCTGTTGCAATGATCATGGGCGACGACGTGGGGTTGGACGTGGGCAGCGATGCCATGGTCGGGTTATGCGGTGGTTGCATGGTCATGGGGCGGAATTCGTCCTGGTCAATGACCATATTTGTGACATTCGACGACGACGACACGGCATTGAGGCTCGTGCTGGCCATGGCTGCCGACAGAGGCGCTGCGGCGCCCGGTGGGGTCGATGACGACGACGCGGAAGGTGGTGTTGACGCGGGCGTGTGGCCATTATGCGTGTTCCATGGCGGTAGTGGCGCGGCCGCCGCCACAGAACACGATGGCGTCGCAGAAGATGACATGCTGGGCGGACGGTCGCGCAAAAATCCGTCCATGCTCGTAATGGGCGGCAGCGTCGGACGCTCTTCAGCTAGGCGATGACCAACGTTGCTGTTCATAGACGCGAAAAAAAAGTAAAAAAAAGGACATGAGACGTCATCTTTTTTTTTTATTTTGGCTTCATGTGCAACGCTGGCCGATGAGGGGCTCATCTGGTGTTTGGAGACAAAAAAAAAGGGGGGGGAGGGAGAGGCGACCACAAAATGCATGCGCGCGAATGCGGCCAATTTTTTACGTTTTTTTTTTTTTGCTCTTACTGTGAGTTAGACATCAATTTGCAAGCGAATATGAAGGGCGTGTGGTGCGTATGTGTGCGAGAAGAGGCAGAGACTGCTTTTAAAAAAAGAGAGAAAAAGAGGGGGCAGACAAGAAAGGGGGGAAAAGGTGGAGTAAAAAAAGCGAAAGAGAGAGGGGAAAAGAACAAAGTTCTAAGAACGGCTATCTCGTTTCTCTCTTTTGGCCCTTTTGGTCAGGGAGAAGAAAAAAAGCTGGAATTACCAAATTTGGTCTATCTTTCCTTCGTGCCAGATGGGCAAGCATAATTTTTGGATGATGAGAAGGGGGGAGAGGCGAATTGAGAGCGAGAGAGGGGGGAGTCAAAAACGGACAGAGTCTAACGGGTCTGTGTCACCCAATCAGGCCATCACATCTTCATGACTTGCTGATTTGGGTAATGCTTGGAACTCAATTTGCTTCCACCCAGCGTCACATGTACAATCTCTCCAGCCATGTCTCTTGATGTTTTTGGACATGGCCATGCGTGCCACGTGGAGCCAAAGCACCTTGTTGCTTTTTTTTTTGTCATTGCACTTTTCTTTATGGAGTCAAAAAAAAAAAGGGAGAGCGAGAGAAAGGGAAAAAAAAAGTCAGGGGAAACGCGTTTTATTTGCATAAAACAAGATAAAAGGTGAGTCGCGAGATAAAAAGATATGTACAGAATAGCTATAAAACTTGGGGCAGAAAAGAGAACAATTGAGGCCATGGGCGGCGGGAAAGGTGGCCAGGGAAAAGCATGATGACACACGAGAGAATGTCGGATCAGGGGCTATCTTTTTTTTTTTTTTTCTTATTTTTTTTGGGGGGGAGGGAGGACCTTAGCGCATGGAATAGGCGCTGACCATGGAGGAATTGGATGGACTGGATGGGGTGATGTTGTCCATGTTATACATGGGGAAGCCGGCAACGTTGGTATGAAGATTGTAGGCATTGTTGGCATTTGACGCGAGAAGATTGATGGTGGAGGAGGGGTACGCGGGGGCATTGCTCATTGGTGCGGCGACGGGAGCGGCGGTAGGCACCTCAGTGGCGGCTGCGGCATCTTTGGGAGTGATTGCATCAAGCAAAATGTCATGCAATCGGTATGTCTTGCGCTGTCTGCGAACATAAAAGTGAGGACGCTGCGCAAGCGGTATTGGATGGCTGGCGCGCAGCGCGTGCAAGACATGCTCGACCTCCTCATCGGAATCAACGCAATCTTGGTCATTGTTGTTGGGGTTGGGCGTGGCGGTGCTCGTGGAACCAACGGCAGGCGTCGTGGCAGCCTTTTTCACCTTCAAACTTTGTTTCACAGGCGGTGCACTGGTGGTCGATGACGTGGGAGGCGTTGCGCTGCTGGCATTGGCTGCTAAAAACACATAAACAGAGATGAGCGATCAAAAAGACCAAAACAATCAAAAATTCCATCTTGATTTCACACTGACATAAGCATGTGCTTTTTTTTTTTTTTTTTCGCGCCCCTCAAACCCACTTACTTTGTGGTCGACCAATCGCTTTCTTTTGATACGCAGCCAAAAGCACGTCATATGGCTGAGATCGCCCCGCCACAGCGCGCTTGGCGCCCATTGCATGGCTTTTGCAAGTCAATGACCGAGTACACGGCGTAGTGTTGGGCGCCGTGATCACACCACATTGCTTGTCCAGATCAAGAGGCGCTGCAAATCCAAAAAAAAAAGGTCAAAAAGAAAAAGAAAGACTGAGCCATCGGATCACGCTACTTTGCCACGCGAAACCCTCCCCTCTGTACGAGCGCGGCGCAGCTTGTTTGTTACCTTTTTGCTTTGAGCCCTTTTTCGTCTTTTCTTTTTTCGTCTTTTTCTTGGTCTCCAGCTTGTCGGCAGGTGGCGGGCGCTTCATGTTATTCGTGCCAGTGGTATCTTCCTGTTTAATCGCCTTTTTCTTCTTTGTCTTGGTCGATCCCATATCATCTTCATAGTCATCATTGTCTGAGAAGAACGCCTCCGCCGCGGGCTTCTTGCTGTTCTTGCTGGTATCCGCGCCCTGGCGCTGCTTCACTTTTTCCGGCATACATGAACCTAAAAAGTAGAAAAAAAGTGAGGAACGAAGAAAAAAAAAGGGACCACGATGCAGCTGCGCAACGCGACACTGGAGCGACCGCGGCAACGGGCTGAGCACTCCCGTGACCGCAGTAAATGTGCTGGTTTTTGGATTTTTTTGGATTTCTTCTTTTTACTCAAATGATCGGTGAAGCTCGTGGCGAGGATGACGCGCTTGCAATTGTTGCAAGTGACGATCATGGCCTCATCCTCCATGGGCATATTGCCAAAGGTTTTCATGTCGCGTGCGTTCAATTTCGTGCTTGCTGAGCTCGAAGCCTCGTCGCCGTCATCTATGGATGAGATTGTATATTGAAAAGCAAAAAAACAAGAGTGAGATCAAGCTAATGGGACGAGTAGCGCATTTCTTTTACCATCGTCGATGTCCATGGCTTGAGCAACGGTGCTCCAGTCTTGGCCAGTGGCCTGTTGCAGATCCGTTTGTTGTTGTTGCTGCTGCATGAGCGGATGGTCGGGCTTCATGTTCACCTGGCTCCAGCTGGCCGCGTCCTGGAACACGGACAACATGTTGGGCGACACGTTCTTTGCCCACGACTTGTCGTTTGACCCGTCGCCGAGCAGCGGCTTGGATAAATTCGTGATATCTAGCAAAAACGCTTATTCGTCCCGCCTTGTTCGCGTCCGCGCACCGCTTCTTGGTTCCTGTGCTTCCTTTTCACCCTCTTACCTGTTTGCAGACGGTCGATTTTGCCGGCCTTTTGCTTTAAAGCGGCCTGTTGTTCGTCAGAAAGTGGTTCTACGCTCATAAAAACACAAGAAAACAAGAAAAAAAGTTAGCGCCGCCTTCATCCCATCCTCATGCACGCTGATGTACCTTGCTTGCGACCAGAGCCATTGCCTGACATTTTAAAAAAAGGGGGCTCACTGAACAAAAAAAAAAGTGAAAGAACAAGAAAAAGTGTAAAAAGAGAAAGAAAAAAATAGTGTGTTGAAAAAACGCAATAAAAACAAGCTGCTTGCCGAGCCAATTGCCCATCCGCCCTCTCTCCCTGTTTCAAACCACGCTTGCTTGCCCTGCTTTTTGCACCACCATCGATTTTTTTCTTGCATGAACCGCTAATTGTGCGCCGATCTGAGCTGGTCATACAATGAAAAAAGAAACAGATGAATGCAAACAGGAGCTCCATTCATCTGCTTCGAAGCATTTTAACGCGTATTGTGTTGCTCTTGTGGATGACGACCAATCGCGGTTTTTCGTAAAAAAAAGGACAAAATCTCAATTTTCTAAGGGTCAAACTCTTTGAATTGCATGAGACTCGCATAAGCATAGAGCGCATCCACCAATAAATCATTGTATAAAATTTCGTACCCACCAATTTAGTTCATTTGCTCTCCACCGGTCAATTTTCGTGTCGAGATGCCTGTAAATCCACATACAACGAAATGCAGTGATAAAATGCCAAATTTGTTTTTACCATTTGAATCACCTTTAAGCTTAGATTCACTCTCTATTAATGCTCACAGCGACTGGACGCACTCCTACCAAGAAATCAAGAAATGTCAAGGTAATCTAACTTTGCCGACGATAAATTGGTGCTCCATGCAATGCTGGGCTCCCTGAAAGTGATCAGTACACTTTACTCACTTGCCTTTGCGAATAACAACGAACCGCCGGGGGTAAGACACGCGTAATGTATCGCGAAATTCGTGATAACTGGCGTTTTATTGTATTTTGGTCTTTTGTCCATCCTGTTACAATTTACTAGGGAAATTAGCTCCTCGTACCCACGAGTCCACACATTCTCGTTCAAATGAGCCCACTCTTGCGTCGCAGCGATCGTTAGATGCCGAGCAAATGACGATGTTCAAAATCACGGATTTTCCAAGGGGTGCAGTCGAGGAATTGAAATCGGTAGAATTTAGGTCGTCAGATCGCCAAGCCATTTGACCACAAGGTAAACACGTGTTGTTCACCGACGAAAAGCAGATAAAAACTTGAGGTACATCGGCTGGTTGTCGCGAAAAATGCAAATGGCCTCTTTTTTTCACTTCAAGGTCAAGTCGGCGAAAATTGGCCACAGAGCCGTGAAACACAGACCATCAGAAAGAGCACGGTCCGCTGCGTACATGAATGTCCATGATCGCAGCAAAAAACAAGTTCCAGGCAGAATTGACGCGACCAGCATGTTTGCAGGGCAACTTGGACGCGTGATAAACCGCGTCAGACGTCCATTGCCACGCGCCTGTTCTATACCAAAACTAAGCACCTGGAGTAACACTTGCCAGTCGACGCGTCAGTCCTGCCCTATTGGCGCGCTTTTCCTGTGCAATTCGTCTTTGAAAATTTATTAAATTTTGCTCATTGCTCGACAACGAGCAAATCGATCGCGTTCGTTTTTGCGTATTTCATCGTTTCAGCATGCGATGTATATTGTGTGTAAGTTTGGTGTGATTCTGAGAACCTATATTTTCCATTTCTTCCATGGAGCTCAAAACCGCTCATTTTTTGATTTGCCTGTGGCGCGCCCCGGTTGACTTTTGACAGCTGCGCATGAAGTTTAACTCGGGGTTTCTAGCTCGCCATTTCACGATGCAATGTGTTTCGCGCTGCTGCAATGCCTGGATGGCCACATGCTGCCATATTTTGCTAAAATTAACAATTTTAAGAGCATCTTTGGACTACCGCGTATGACTAGTCCCAAACTTGAAACAGATGAAAAGAGAGGCACAAAACTAACAATGGAAAAGTTTGGCAGAGATTGGATCACTGAAGCGCGAGCAATCTCCAATTCTGCCATTTAGCCGTTTTGTTTGACAGCTCTGGTTCAGCTGTAGCTGCTTTATTGGAACAATGTGCAGCAAAAGGGGGAATTGAGTGTGGGCACCCTGGCGGCGGTGATTTGATGATGAAAAAAGAGGCTAAAGGGCGGACATTTGCGGTTCTTTTTGATCAGGCACGTTGCGCCATGAATTGTTCATCACGCCGCGGTAATTCCACACGGGGTATTCTTGCTGGATATTGCCGGCCGAGTCGACTTAAAGACGATGGAAGGGGAATAGAGAATGAGTGTCATGGGCAATGGCTACCTTTTTCATTTTTTTTTATGTACCTGCACGGCACACAATACGTTTGTTGCGGCGCACATGCACGGAGACTGTCCAAAGGCACCATGACCACACGTTGGTGGTGGAAGGATCCGTCTGGGGCTGGAACAGCTGCGCTTCTATCCAATTTTTGCCATCGTCCGCCGACACATCTACAAAAACGTAAAAAAGATCAATGGACACGCCCCTCATGTCAGTTTTTTCCAATTCTTACCGACGCGCTGGATACCGCGTCCGCCGCCCGAGAGCGCGTAGCCTTTGACAATGCGCTGGCCCTCGGCGTCGTCGTCGGCAAGCACGCCATCGGCGGGATCGCACACGTACGACTGCACATTATACTCGCCAATCGACGGCACCTTGCACCAGTACGCATCGGCTTGTTTCTCGCAGTCCACCTGCATCAAAAAAGAGAAAAAAAAAAAGTAAGCGTGAGGGGAGCGTCCATGGCGTGTTTTGACTGTTTTACGTGAGCAGGCAGGATTTTGTAGTCTTTGCGCTGAAAGTAGGACACGGACTCCTCATCCTGGATGGTGATGGACTTTAGGAACTTGACCGAGCGCGCACCAATGTAACCTAAAAAAGACCGTGGACCGCCAACGAACTTGGTTACACGTGATTTCTCTCTCTCTCTTTTTTTCTTCTTTTTTTGCCTTACCAGGCACGACGACACGAATGGGTGCGCCGTGGTCACGCGTTAATGGCGCGTCATTCATCTCATAGGCCAGCAGCACATCGCCGAATTCGTCTCTGGGGGCAGCAACGAGGGGCGTCAATGGCAATTTCCCTTTTTTTTCTTCATTTTTTTCGATTTAGACGATAAAAGTCTTACAATGCCTTGCTCAATGGGATGGACGAGCCGTAGCAGACGTCCTCTTCGCACTTTTTGGCAAAACGGGTGAGTGAAAACAAAAACCTGCGTGGTGGCTCTTGTGCGACAGTGCCCTTGTCCCCCGCATGACGCCATATGACGACGACCACCGACGCGTCACGAGCCCCACGTTTTCTAATTTGACTTTTCAACTTTTACCTCTTCGACGGATTCAAAAGCAAGGTGTAATTTACCAATGTCCTTGAGCTGGCAGGTGATGCCAATGGTAGCCAGGACGTCTTTGAGACGGCAACCGCCGTACTTTGCATTGGCGACCGCGCAGGGGCCCCAGATCACCTAAAAATAATAATAATAAGGCGGGGTCAATTTGTCGCGCGACAGGTCCAGGGAAGTGGGGGGGGGCAAACAAACTTACGCCCTTGGTGTGCTTCACACGGTGCAAGCCGTCGCGTCGGTTTCCCTGGAATCAAAATGAAAAAAAAAAAAACCAGCAAATGAGCGCCACAACAACAAGCTTATATTCGCTAAGCTGCCCCATCTTACAGCACACTGGGTATCAATGCGGCAAAAAAAAAGCGGAGGGAGAAAAAGGGGGCGTGAGTGATAATTGAAGCTTTTTTTTTTTTTCCCACAATGGATTCCCACACATCACACGCAAAAGAACATGCAACAAATGCAGACTGCCCCCCCCAAATTTGCAAACTCGCCGACAGCCCAAAAATGGGGGTCTCTACAATCCCTGCTTTGCTTTTTCTTTTTTTTAAAAAAACAAATGAAAAACATTACCTGGAGGGCCATGACGATGGTTTTCTTGGGGAATTGACGCTTGAGCTGGTCGACGGTGAAGGTGATAGGCTTGCGCAGCCCGATGCCAGCAAACTCTATTGCATGATTATCGTCGAGATCCGGCAGCGGGCCGTGAGAGCGACAGAAAAAGAAGGGCAGAGGCGTGATATAGTGCTTGACGAGGTCGGGCGGCTGCGGCTCAGCATTGAAGGGCATATCCTTGCGCACGACCAAGCAAAACTCGTCCCTGCAAGGATCCGCGTGGTAATCGAGCTGTTTTTTGGACATGAGAAAAAAAAGATAAAGAGCGAAAAAAAAAGAGAGAGAAAAAAAAAGGAGAAGCTTGGTCGATTTTTTATCGATTCCAAAAGAAGCTCCGAACGATAGCCAAGGAGAGGGGGGCTGACCATCGGCTGAAGGGACGCATAGATTTGAAGTTGCAACATGGATATCGCGTTGCACCATCAATTACCATTGCATCGAGCCCTTTTCGCTTGGCCGTTTTGCATTTTGTTGCTTGGCCCCAAGGGCCATGGGCAATGCAACGCCATCCATGATGCTCAACGTCTGAGCGGGTCCATGACGTCGATGCAGCAAATGACATTGGCCATCACGTGGCCGCGGACAGAGTGGAACGAGGGGTATTTGTGCCAAAAAAGACGAACCACCAAGGCATCCGTGGCAATAATCTCTCGGACCACCCTTTTTTTTTTTTTTACTAGCAGCTATGCAAATGCTAACGCGTAGCATTGGGCGCGATCTGGGTGGTCGGGGCGTCCCAATGGCGCGGAATTTGAATGCAGAGCCTGTTTTCAGCCCACAGCTCTGTTTCCCTTTCCGTTTTCTCCATTCTTGTTACTTGTCCCGGATGATCGAACGTCACGCTCTGCCTCTCTTTGACAAGGTGGTGGGCACGATACGAGGCACTCGAAAGCGTAAGTGAGCGCTGCAAATGGCTTTTCTTGGTGTTTGAGCGCTGACGCCTCCTTTTTGTATTTTCGCTCAGTGACAGAGGATCAGGTGCGCGTGCTTTTTGAGTTGTTGGAAAATACGTTGCTGGACGCGCTCGACTTGCTTGATAATGACGCTGGTAAGACGCGCAGACACGAAAAAATGGGTCTGACGGTGCTTTTTTTAATTTTTACTAATAGTGACGCGTCTCCAGGTCGGCAACCCTGCGCGGCGCACGGTGTACAGTGTTGCGCGTCATCAGGAACCCACAGACCCCGACGAAAGCGGCGACGCGCGAAAAGATGACGGTGAAAACGGCGAAAATGCGATTTCCAACGCTGACGACGTGTTATGCTTCATCCATCCGCGCTACTGCTCATGCCGCGTGTTTTTCGACGACGTGCTGCGCGACCGTGCGCAATTGATGGTATTGGGTCAATGGGCGACAAAAGGGCAAAACGCAGATAAACTGACTGTTTTAAAAAATAGTGCGCGCATGTGCTTGCTGCCATCTTATTTGATGCATTGGACAAGCAGCAACCGACGCGTGTATTGGATGAGGATGCATTTGGTGAAATGCTGTTCGATTGGCAACCTCCCTCCAATGCCTGATTGCTCTTTTTTTTCCCGTCTCTTTTTGCTTGTGTCACTTGTGTCAGTGCAACCAAGAGGGGCGTGCTTCCAAAAAAGCTTGTGCTCACGTCTCTTCTTTTTTTAAATTTAGCGGGTCGCTTTGGCCTTCGCATTTCTCGTCTTTTCTTTTTCTCATTTTGTTATCTTTTGGCCTTTGGCACGCGCTTTCCTTTTCCTTTTCTTTTCTTTTTTTTTTTTTTTCCTCCGTCCATTTCCCATCTGGTCTCGCGCATTTCTTGAATGCCCCTGGTCTTTGACAATTACAGCAAGGCGCCTGTGTCGCGCAAGGCGAGCGTTAGCACGACGAGCGGCATCAGCATCGTCTCGACAAGGTGACACCAGCGAAATGATGGGCACGACAGGCGAGCTGACCTTTTTATTTATTTATTTATTTCTTAGCACGATCGAACGTCCAGAATCCCCCACACTGCCAATGGAGTCGTCGGCGGCGAACAATGGCACGCCATTGTACTCTGTTGCCGAGATCCCCATGCCTCGCGCTTCCACCACGTCGTCGGCGCCCACCATTGCCATCCAGCAGCCCATCCATACCACCAAGCAGCGCTCTGCATCGTCAAGACGTGCCAAAAAGAAAAAGCCAGGCAAGCATCCTTTCAAAAAAAAAAAGAAAAAGGAGAACGTGCCTGAGCCTGCATTGGCCTAAGCGCGTGAATCCCTGATGCTCATTGTTTCTCCCCTTTTTAGAGGTGTCGCGTCTGCCCAGCCCGTCGACGACGCTGCAGCTGGTACCTGAAATGGACGAGAAGCCCGATAATGCATGGATGGACGACTATCAGCCTCCTGCACCTGCATCTGGCATGTATTGGTCGCGCTACAAGAAAAATCTGCCTCATGCACTGCGCGGCCACACCGCGAGTCTCGTGGGCGATCTTCTCTATGTCTTTGGCGGTGCAAATCAAGCCACATGCTATGACAGGCTGTACATCATGGACATGGGTAAAAGAAAAAGAAAAAAAGAAAAAAAGAAGAAAAGATTGACCTTCCGTGCCGTCCCCCCCTTTTTTTTTTTCTCAGACACGCTCATGTGGCGCTCGCCCAACACGATTGGCAAGGCACCATCGCCTAGCCGCGGCCATTCCGCCAATATCGTCGAGTATCAGACCGGCACGCGCAAATCCTTTGAAATGTTCGTCTTTGGCGGCGGCGATGGGCCGCGCTACTTTAACGATGTTTACCGCTTGAACACAGGTAATAATAAAAAGAGAAACAAAAACACGAGGCATCTTGCCATTGTGTAAGCGTGATTTCTCATTTTTTTCCCGTTTTTATATTATTTTTTATTTAGAATCTTTGTCGTGGAGCCAGCCCAAAGTGCAAGGCAAGGCGTGTAGCCCGCGACGTGCGCACATTACGTGTGTGTGGAAAACCAAGATCATTGTTGTAGGCGGTGGCGACGGGAGCCATCCGCTGGCGGACGTGCACGTGCTGGATGTCGCTGACAAGGAAAATGTGGTATGGGAAAAGTGGGCGCCGACGGGCGACGCGCCGCTCGCGCGCGGATATCACAGTGGCAACCTGGTCGGGCACAAGCTCGTGATCTTTGGCGGCAGCGATGGTCAGGAATGCTTTGGCGACGTGTATGTGCTCGATCTCGAAACGCGCGAATGGACATTCATGCCCCTCAATCAATGCATCCCGCGCTTTGGCCACACCGCCACGCAAGTAGGCTCCTATCTCTTCATCATCGGCGGCCACGACGGAAGCTCCTATTCGAATCAGGTCCTCGTCCTCAATCTTGGTAATTTTTTTTTTAAAAAAAAAACGCGGTAGTTCTCGCTTTTTGAAGCCCATTGTTGACTCACCCTTTTTTTTGCAGTGACCATGGCCTGGGAGGCCCGCCACATCTATGGCGTGGCACCGCCAGCGCGTGGATACCACACGTCCGTGCTTTATGACTCGCGCATCTATGTCCTTGGCGGATATAATAGCAAAAGGGTCTTTGACGATCTGGCCATCCTCGAACTCTCCTCGTATGCGTACCTCCCGCAAATCACCAACTTTTCCATCGATCTCACCGCTGACCAAGACTAAGAAAATCAGCCCAAATGGCCCAAAAATAAAATGTTTCCAGTCAATTGCTGGCAATCGGCTAGTTTTTCATTCATTTAAATGTATGGTATCATTTGAGTGTTGAGTTTCTAAGCGTCGTCGTCTTCCTCGTCGTCGTCGTACGGCATAGTGTTGTCCATGGTCTCGTTGTTTTCCTGCATGACGGCCGTCAGGTGCTTGTTGAGCTGTGCCTGCATATCTTTGACAGCGTCAATGAGCTGAGGAAACGACGAATCGGTCGCCTTGGCGTCAAACGAGGCCGTGGTGGTGTTGTGCTTGTATTCGGCCTTGACGGTGCTCATTGGAAAAAGAAAAAAAGCGCGGAAACGAGGAAAGAAAAAAGAAAAACAGGCGAATTCATCCGCGCAATACCCTCATTTTCAACCCGATCGCGTGGTGACACAAGCGCATGGAACCCTCAATGACCCAATTTCATTTGGAATAGATTGTCTATTTTGTTTCTCACTCGCTTTCACTTTTTTTTTCTTTCTTTTTATACAATATGCACAACCAGCTTCTTCGTTCGTCTTTCCAGGCGTCGCGCCCTATGGCTCGCGTAAGTGGACACGCTCTTTGACCTGAAAGTCGCGCTAAAATCCGGGTCAAGCAAACATACCCTGGCTCACACGCCCTTACAACCCCTTGCTTTTTTTTTCTTTTTCTTTTTTTTTTTTTGGCGTGTTTCTAGGCCTTTTCGTCATCTGCTACTCGCGCCACGCGTAAGTCGTTGTAGTTTACGCACACACGACACGCACATACGCGTTTCGGTGGTCATCTCACGGCACAATTTCTGTTTTACAGTGAACAAGATCCAGCTTATCGGCCGCGTCGGCTCTGATCCCACAGTCAATGAAGTGGCCGGCGACCGCCGTGTTGTCAATTACACTGTTGCCACTTCGGAGACGCGCCCTGACAAGGAGGGTAAGGTGAAACAGCCATTTGGCGCGCATGTTTTGCTTGGAACGCGCTTAAAACCGTGTTTTGTGGCACAAACGTGTGAGACCATGGCCTTGACGCGCTCCCTTTTTTTTTTTCAGGCAACTTGGTCAAGAAGACCCAATGGCATCGCATTGTGTCGTGGGGTGCCGCCGATTGGCTCCCTGACCGTATCAAGAAGGGGTAACACGCAAACAAAATAAAAAAATCCATGCGTCGGCCATTGCTCACGCGCTCTTTTTTTGTTTTCACTACAGTGATCTCGTCTACGTCGAGGGTCAATTGCGATACAGCGACTACACCGACAAGGACGGTATCCAGCGCACCAAGGCCGACATTTACCAATGCAAGTTCATGCAAAAAATTAAGCTTGGCGCTTGTTCTTACCCTTTTTATTTTAGCGTCATGCCGCCTGCTTGCCCACCCGCAAGGCAGCTACCAAGAGGAGAGCGATTAGGCGCGACGCCAATGTACTTCTTTTAGCAAGAAAATAAATACGCGATTATTTTGTGATTTTTTTACGTGGTTGCCCCAATGGTCCCAATTAGCCCTTCGTGCCCAAGCCAAGGTGGTGAACGCATCATTCCTCCGCCGGGCGGCTGCGCATACGCGCTTTGCCAAACGTCACGCTGGCCAAAAAAATTTATTATGGCCGCCGGCCTTTGAATTGAGCCCTTGAAAAGGGCGCGCTCAGCGGCGAGCGCGGACTTTTTGTTCTTCTTCACCCTCTTTTCTTTTTTTCATCCATCCATCCATCCATCCATCCATTTGGTGTTAGCACGCTGGTCGCACACTTGGGTCGCGCATCCATCCATCTGGTCATCCATCCATCTATTTTGTTGTCCCCATGGCTAGGGTAAGTACATGTCCTCAAAAAGGATGCATGCGTGGTGAGCGAGGAAGCAAGGGTTTGCCGTTGGCAAGCTGCGGTGATGATAAAATCCCATACCTATAGCGCCTCATAGGCGGTCCGTTTTGGACGGCCAGGCGTACTGTTAGTGTATCAATTTTGAAGTCATAGTTACACTGAGTAGCTTGCTTCGTCATCCCTTGCTTTTCTTGCCGCGCAGCAGCGTGACAGCGATGCAATGGTTGCTCATTTTTTCGTTTTTGGTAATTAGATTATCCTTAGTGTGTGTTGCCTCGGTGCTTGCCCAAATTGATGTGTAGAAAGATGCATGATTGAATAAAAACGAGTAGAAAAAAACCATGACATGACAAGAGAGGGTCGGGGTGTGCAAATGGATCCAAATAATCAAAATGGCGTTATGTTTTTTGACGTGTCATTTGGCAACCTGGGGGGTGGGCGCAGGACGCGTTTTCACGTGCATTATGCGCGCGCAGCTTTCGTTGACAAGGGAATGCACATGATGATTGCTTGATTCTTTCTTTTATTATAATCGTGAGTGGCATTTGATCGGGAATACAATGGGAAAGGCTAAAAATCATGGAGTGTGGACATGTACAAGCGAGAATGGGAAGAGGAAAAAAGGGAGAGCTCCCTCGTTTACTTTTCCAATTGTGTGTGCAGGGAGGCGAGGGGGGGGGCAGGGAGAAAAAGGGGAAGGGGGTCTTTTTTTTCTCTTTGTTCTCTTATTTTTTTTTTTTTTTTTTTTTTTTTTTGCAAACCTAATAGGGTCGGCTGCCAAAGACAAGTGCGGTCTACTCGTTATCGCTGATCACATTGGCACCGAAGTCCCGGAAGTGGGTGTACTTGCAGGTGTCATCGTTGCAGACGCCGCCATTGGATTCGTACATGCAGATGGTGTCGTACTTTTCTGTATTTTCGTCGTTCGCCGCTCCCATGGACGAAAATCCTAGATCATCCATCGTCGACTGGTACACAGCACGCACCTTACCCTTGTCGTTGTTTTTCGGCTGCTGTTGCTGCTGCTGCGGCAATGCTGGCGTCGGAACCTGCCCATTTGAAAAAGCAGCAAGGCGACGACGATGAACACGACGGCTTCTAGCGTGTTTACGCTTTACCTGGACGGGCGCAGAGGGCATGGACGGGTGCGCTTGTTGGCTGGAGGAAGCAGATGGAGTGGAAGATTGCACGGGTACTAGGAAAAAAAAAACGAAAACGAGGTAAAAGAGGCGTTGAATGGTGAGTGATTCACGACGCATCCATCCTTGGGGTGGATTGAACAAGCCATTGGGGCGCGCGGGGCATACTAGGAATGGCATTCAACGAGCTAAGGAACCCGTCTGTGGTGGGCTAGTTGAGAAAAAGAAAAAAAGGAATTGATGACCTGTCTCTTTTGTTGCCAGATGTACCATGTGGGATTGGAACTCGCGCTCGGCGGCCAATTGGGCGGCCTTGATGCCGTCCAGGTTCTTGACAGGTGTTTTGGGAGGGGCCGGATCTTGGGTATGGGGCGTGGTGGCATCGGAAGATGCTACGATGGCCGTGGGCGTGGCAGTGGCATCCATTGGGTTGATGGAGGTTGTCAATGGCGACCGAGTCTTGCCATTCTTCTTGATTCTGGATAAATTGTTCTTGGCCTTGGACAATCGAGCCTTGGTGCGCAGCATTGCCATGTTTTTCTCGGCTTTCAGCTTATTCAGCTTGGAAATGTCGTTTTGCAAGCCATGGAGCACGGCAAGCTTGGCCGTCTGCTGCCGCCGCAGCTCGTCCAGGTGCTGGGCTAGCGTCGCCTCGTCCATGTTGACGTGCACGTTACCGTATGGTGGATATGGCGCGCGCGGCGCGGCCTGGGGGTGTGGCTGGGCGCCGAGGTGATGCATACCTCGAGCCGAAGGCGGCACCTGCGTCGAAAAGGCCCCCTGTGACACTCGGGCGGGATGATAGTGCATCACCTGCGCTTGCGGAGGCATGTAAGGATGGTATGTGTGAGCCTGTGGCCAATGTTGCTTGGGAGGCTATGAAAATAAGAAGAAAAAATGAAGCATACACCACCAGCAAAGCGCGAAACTTACCATAGTCAGAGAGAGCAAGCCAGGGTCACAAGAAGAAAAGAGGGAAAAGAGACAGAGAAAAAAAAAACATTGTCTAACGTTCATTTTAATCTTGCGCTGCGGAGCATCAAAGGCCCAGCCAATCGCTACGCTTGCTGCTTTGGCCCCCAAAAAATCGCGACGCGCCAAAAGTTGCGGGCCAACGCTCAAACACTTTTGTTGCATTGTTAAAATTCGGGTTTTTATGTGTTTTATGTTTTGAGCCGAGTCTTCACGGCTGCCTGCAAAAATATTTTTCATCCAGCTGCTGCTTGCCACCCAAGCATCTTCAATTGTATGATAAGCGAGCCACAAAAAGTCCAGGCACGACCATCGTGTAATCTATTTGCAATATTAACCTACTTTTTCGGCTTTTTTTTTTTCTATTGTAGACTTTCCCACTGCGCTCATCATCAAATAAATTTTTGCTGCTCGGTTCTTTACGATTGTAGGCACAATGACCTGGGGGAAAGCTAGCAAGGCAAAAAAAAAAAAAAAAAAAAAAAAAAAAAAAACACATCGCTTTTTTTTTTAAAAGCACAATGTGATTGGTAGACTCCAATTCCATTCAAAGAGTCAATAGTGCGCTGGAAGGGCGATCAGCGACTTGTTTCGAAAGGTGATTTAAGCGTACATTGAGGATGTTGGCGCAGCGTGATGCAAATTGACGTGTGGATGGGCGGATTTTGCAAACCGGAAGTGTCCGAGCGGGGTTTGGGTCGGGGTCAACACGCTCAAAAAGAAGAAGAAAAAAAAAAAAAAACAGGAACGTGCCTCGAAGCGCGGTTTCTTTCTATTTCCTTTCTTTTTCTTTGTTTCTTTGCTATGGTGCGCATCACGACGGACCGGTACATAGAGGCATATGAGCGCATCAAGCACGACTCTCTAGAGGGCACGTGCATTATCTTTGTTGCACCCGACGTCGACGCCATTTGCTGCTGCAAAATCTTGCAGGTAAAAAAAAAAAAAGAACGAGAGGGCAAATCGCCAGTGCGCAGCGTGGATTCACTCACACCGTCCTTAGTCTCTTCTCAAGCAAGATATCATTCAGCACAAGATTGTCCCCGTCTCTGGCTACCAGGATCTAACACGCGCCAACGACGATCTTATTCTAAAAGATGACGAGGTAGGGTCGCCACTCGATCGCGCGCGCGCGCGCAGCAACGCGGCGAAGGGATAATTGACCTCATTTTTTTTTTTGTTTTTAGCTGCGCACCATCATTATGATCAATTGCGGTGGCATTGTCGACGTGAGCGAATTGATCACGATCACGGACCCCATGCGGGTGTACATCATTGACAGCCATCGGCCGCTGCATCTGGACAACATTGTGAACAACAACCTTGTGTGTGTCTTTGACGATGACGACGAGGAAGACAAGATGGTCGAATTGATCGAGGTGTATGAAGAGCTTTTTGTAAGTGCATAAAAAGCGTCCAATTGGACGCAACATTGTGTCAAACTCATTTTTTTTTTTTTTTTTACGTTTTTAGTATGGATCTGAGCACGATGACAATGATGCGGATGATTCTGACGCCACAGAAGACGAGAATGGGGAGCGGCCACGACAAAGGCGGCGTTTGAACAGCGGCGAGGCGCAAGGCAAGAGCAAGGAGGCGAAATTGCAAGATTATTACAGCTCGCTGTTCTATGCCAATTCGTCGGCGGGTCAAATGTACCAGCTGGCAACGCAGTTGTCGCGCGGGACGCAGGATCTGCTGTGGTTGGCCATCATTGGCGTGACGGCGCAATATATCCTAGAGCGCAATGACACGGCCAAATACATGGATTATGTGGGCCGATTCAGCGACGAGGTGGCCATCCTCAATCAGCGCGAGAACCCAGACGAGCCAACACCCACGAAAAAAGCAGAAGATACCATCCAGCGCGAGGAAGAGTACCGCTTCATGCTCTTCCGCCATTGGAGCCTCTATGACAGCATGTTCCACTCGGGCTACGTTGCCAACAAGCTCGGTGTCTGGCGTGAATTCGGCCAAAAACGATTGAACAACATGTTTGCCAAGATGGGGTAATAATTATAGCGATTGGGGTTGAAACGATTTCTAACGCGACGCGTCTTTTTTTCTTTTTTCTTTATTTCCCTTAGCTTTTCCCTCCAGCAATGCCAGCAGATTTATACCCACATGGACATGGACCTGAAAAGCATCCTGCGGCAAAAGATTGAGACGGTGGCGCCTCTGTATGGACTGACAGACATTTGTTTCCCGAGTTTCTCGCGGTCGTACGGCTGGAAATACCGACTGTCAGCGAGCGACGTCGTGTACGCGCTAGCGACGCTGCTGGAGACAAGCCCTGCTGCCGCTGCGATGCTCGGTGAGCCCGTGTCCTGGAACAACAATCAGGAATGGGGCACCCTTGACGACAACTCCACCGATTACCCTGACGACCTTGGCATTGGACGACGACGCTGGTGGATGCGTAACTTTTACATCGCCTACGACTCGTTGAATAGGTACAATGTGGAAAAAAAAGAGCAAAATGACTGCTAACACTCCCTTTTTATAAAAAAAAAATAGCATTGAGGACATTCAGCGGGGCATTGGCCTGTGCATGAAGGTGCAAAAGGCCATTGTGCGCCAGGGCACGTCCATCATTGACAAAAAGAACACACGCACGCTCAGGAACTTCCGCATGGTCGTCATCAAGGACGGCGCAGACCTTCCGGTCTTCCAGCATCCATTGACCCTTGCCAAGCTGGCGCTCTTCCTGACAGACTCTTTCCGAGTAAATTTTTAGGCATCCTGACACTCAACGGACGCGACTAACATATCTTTTTTTTGATACCAGGAACACGGCCGACGCAATTTCCCCATTGTCGTCTCATCTCTGGATGACGAGCATGACACGTATCTTGTGGTGGCCAGCACGGGCGCGCACCAATTCGGCGAGATTAAGAAAAAGTAAGCATGACACAAAGACGCGATGCGACGCGTCGCATGAGCTGACGCGCCCCTTTTTACTCTTTTTTAGTCGCTTTGGTCTTGCGTTTCAATTGGCATCGGAAAAGACAAACGCGCGCACATCGTTTGATAGCTTTGAGACGTCGGTGCTGCAGATCCACAAGAACGATTTGGAGCACTTTTTAGAGACATTGCGGATGAGTGGGTGATTTTAGCAATTAAAAAACGCGTTTTTTTTTTCTTTATTCATGTCTTGTCGACGGGCAAAAAGAGCTTGAATTCCGCTGGCAGGTCGTCCTCTGCGTAGAGTCTGTCTGTAAAGTACACGCGTCTTAGCCTGCAATTGGCGTGGATGGTGACACGGGTCGTTTCAACGTATTGGGTGCCATAGGCGCGTTTGACGAGGTCCGCGAGGTCCAGGGTCATCTGATTCCAGCCGGGGTCCAGCCGCAGTGGCATGGTGGTGATTTCCGGACGGACGCGGGTCTCCAATTGGTAATTGGACGCGCGCAGCCGCCGTGTTTCTTGCTGATCGTCGACAATTTGCACCTCAAAAGTCATGTAGCGGTCGTCCATGTTGCGCACGAGGAAAACCAAGAACGGTAGCTTGATGCCCAATGATCGCTGCGACAAGGGCGGGCACGTGATGTATGTTGTCGCGACATTGCGCGACAAAAGCTCAATGACATTGGAACTGATCATTGTGTCCTTGACTGTCTGCACGTGCGCGCCGTCGCTGGTATCGTCCGGGTTCTCGTCCTCGCTATGCACCGACCAAAGCTGCAGTGGCTCGGATCTTGCAACGAAAAACGATATGTCAGTGCTCGGTTTTGGCCAAAATACAAAAAAAGTATAAAAAGTAGCTCACCCTAAGCTGTAAAGAATAGATAGCGGCCCTGACTAGGTTTGTGTGAGTGGACCAAGGACGACGTGGCAAGAACGCGCGCGTGAATACCTGGAAAGTATGGCGAAACATGGCCTGTGGCACACAAAAAAAAATGTAGCAAAAAGGGAAGAAAAAAAAAAGTGGAAGGATCCTGGCTGTGCCAATGCTGGCTCCCATTTTCTTTTTCCGCTCTTTTATTTTTCTCTTTCGTTTTTTTTTTTTTCTTTCTCCCTTGCCCCTTCTTGTCAACAAGGACTATGTTGAGCACAAAAGCAACACGAGCACTGCCCACGGTGCACCGCGCATATACACAGCTGTATTCGACGGCAGCCACAGCGTCTAGTGGTCGGCCACTGACGGCGCACGAGCGTGAGCAACTTGGTCCTATGATTCGCGTGGACCAGGCAGGCGAGGTGGGCGCCTATTATATTTACAAGGGCCAAATGGCGGTGCTTGGCAAGGATAAACAGCTGCGGCCGCTGTTGCAGGAGATGTGGGACCAAGAAAAGGAGCATCTGGCCTTGTTCAATGATCTGGTCGGCCGCCATCGTGTCAGACCAAGCCTGCTGCGCCCAGTTTGGGAGGTTGCTGGCTTTGTCGTCGGTGCTGGCACCGCGCTCATGGGAAAAGAGGCCGCCATGGCGTGTACTGAGGCTGTCGAGACCGTCATTGGCAACCACTACAATGATCAATTGCGTGAATTGCATCAAATCAAGAACCCAAATGACGAATTGGCCTACCTGTCAAAGGTAAAAAAAAAAAAAAAAAAAAAAAAAAGGGAGGGGTGGAACGCGGACCCCAGCTGACACTTTTTGTTGCCAATAGACGATTGCCAAGTGTCGCGACGAAGAATTGGAGCACCATGACATTGCCGTGGCACATGATGCGCAACGTGCGCCATTTCACACTGCATTGTCGGCCGTGATCAAGCAAGGTTGCAAATCAGCCATTTGGGTTGCCGAGCGCGTGTAAATTGCGCGTCTGAGTGTTTTATTAAAAAGTTGCATTGCTGTCTAGAGAATAAAAAAATGGGTATTATCTGAAAAAGACATAGTACGCGACGACGACCACCGCCACAATGAATAGTGTCAGCAGGCACATCATCGACGCCGATTGCTTGTCGGCCATCACCTTGAATTTGTGCATCGTCCGGCCCAGAACAGAGTGGGTATTCGAGAATTGATCGTTCTACGCGCACGCAACTCGTCATTTTAGACCCTCATTTTGTGGTTTTTGCTTGTTTTTTTTTTCTCCCTCATTTCTTACCATGGTGTCGAGTAAGCTGTTGCCGTGTCGGATTTCTTCGCCAATTTTGCCGGTGATCTACATGAAAGAAAGGCCAATTGAGCGAATTGTAGACGTGTCACGAGAGTGTTGGGGGCGAAAATGAAGAAAATCGTACACTTTTCAAAACTTGCACCTTGGCAGACAGCCCGGTGATCCGCTCGTCGCTCTGACTCTCCATATACTCGAGCTCTCCATCGTCCATCTTGACTCGGAACGAGGGATCGGGTGTCGATCGGGCGCTATTGTACATGGAAGACGACGGCGACGGAGTCGACAGCCGCTGGTCACCAAAGAGCGCCGCGCGGTTGTGTAGATTTTGGTACGATCTACAATAATAGCCCCTGTCAGTCCAATTCTCGCGCTGACTCGTGGCGCGTCTTGCCTTACCGTACGTTGCTTTGTCCAAACTGCCGCGACATAAACTCGGATGAAAAGAAAAAAGAAAGAAAGACGAGGAGAGAAATAAGAAAAAAGGCATCCCGACTCATGGAACTTTAATTTGAATTTCGACGCCCTGGTGACTCCGCTCGGCGCCTGCGCACTGTCAAAAAAGGGCGGCACGCCGTGCATTGATCCTTGTTCATCCCCGCTCTTCTCAAATGCTCTCGCTTGCCTTTCATGCATTTTCGAGTCTCCAGGCGCTTGTTGTTCAAATGAGCCCACCCCCGTGGTGCTGCGGCCACCGAATGCCGCGCAATGGCCATTTTTGAAAGTCGCCCATTTTCCAAGGGGTCCAGTCGAGCATTTTGAAAATGGTAAATTTAGTCTTGCAATTGCCTGGCCATTCAACCACATGGTAAAACACACTCATTGACGGACAGAAATTCATTGATAAACCGGGGTCCATTGACTGGGTTTCGCGTGACAAGCAAAAATCTGCGAATTTTCATGACAAGGTAAACTTTACGAGGATTGGCCGCAGTGTTTTGGAAGACATGTCATCGGAAACGGCATGACTTGTAGCGTGCATAGGCACCGGTGATCTCTGAAAAAAGGGATTTTTTGGCACATTTGACACGGTTTTAAAATCATATGTCATTTTCGACGCGCTCAAATCGCGTCAGTCGACGACAGACACGCGTCTGTTCCTGATACAATTCATGCCCCTGAGATGTCACTCGCTAAGGACGCGTCAGCACGGCTCCATGGGCGCGTTCTTCACGCGCAAATAGGCATTGAAATTAAATCTAAAATTTCGAATTGCTCGTCAACCAGCAGGTGGATCCCACCCTTTTTTGGCATTTTCCGCGGTTTCTCCATGCGATAACTCCTGTGTGCAAGTTTGGCAGAAATCTGGGGACCTGAATTTTTATTTTTTAATTTGGAGCCTCGCCACGAGAACAACTGTGATTGCCCGTAGTGTCCCTCCAGGAGCTTTTGACTGCGAAACATCCCCATTCCGCTCGAATATATATCTGGTCCGTTCACATTCGTGCGCGTTTCGGAGGGTGTTGGAGCCAAGCTGGAGGTTCAAGCTTGATTTTTCTCAAAAACTCGTTGCTTATAGGGCTTCTCGTGGTGAGCTGATCCATCCAATCCCAGGTTTGGCACAAAGTGCCGCATGTGGAAGAGAGACCGCAGTGCGAAATATGACGTTGATTGACAGGGCTTTTGCCTCTCCAAGTGTGTCATACGTGCTTTTACCGCCAAAATATCAGGCCATCTCCAAATGTGAATTGTATTTTGCGATCCGTGCACTGCAGGATCGGCTTGGAGACCGGCAGCCGGGATGAAAGCCCGCAGCGGCGCGACAAAAAACGCGTCGTCGCGCGTCGCAAATGGCAAAAAGGACGAAAAACACAAAACACCTGTTGAGCAAAGACGCGCCTTTGCGTGGCGCGCGTCTTTTGATACGATAGAACCGTGAGAAGGTGTAACCTTGACATGATTTCATTATCTCTTGACCCCTGGTGGCCCTGTCCCACGTGGGCGATGCTATCTTGGTGGTCAATGCTTGAATTTTACGCGACAAGCCCTCGGCTGGCGCCGATCCAGCCCGGGTTTTCACGCGCTTTGATTTGCACAGCACGGCAAGCGTGTGTCGCAAGACTCTGGGAACGTAGTGCTTTTCACAGAACCCAGCAAAAATCGAAAAAAAGAGATAACACGTCGATATTGAAAGGTGCAATGACGTTGGATGCACGAGACAACGCTCATGATTACAATGGAATGCTGAATTTGGACTAGCGTGATCCGCATTGCATATTTTTCATACATAACTTTTTGCATTTTTGGGGGGTGGATGGGCGAGACGCGTGAGCAAGGCGATAAACCCGTGTTCCAGCCTGCCAATTGGGCATGACGCGTCTCGATTCCATCTGTTGTGATAAAAAAAAAGGAAAAGGGAGGTGCAAACCGCCGCGTGTTCGGTGTAAACAAAAACATTGGAACGCGTTGGACGAGGCGTGGCGCTTTTGGCGTAGTTCGTCGTCCCTCCTCCCCCCTTCCCCCCCCCCTGCATCTTGCTGTTTTTTTTTCCCCAGCAAAAAAATTCGTATCATGTCAACGGGATTTGCATCATCCCGTGGTCTGGTGATTGGCCAATGGCTAGAAAATGTAAAAGAGAAGAAAAAACAACAAAAACAGGGTCTGGTCGTACACGCCGCAAGACAAACCCAAACAAGGTGTTTGCCAGCATCACGCGCAAATTAAGGAGGGAGAAAGGCGATCACCCAAGCAAAAAAAAAAAATTAGGTGCAACTCTGGGGGAGAAAAATAAAGCACGCGCGCTGTCCGCCGCACACGCCGCCTTTTTTTTTTTTTTTTTTTGCTTTGTGTTTTGATCGATAAGCTCCAAAAAAGGGTGGCCTCGCAGTAAGAAATGTGAAAAGGCAATTTGGGATTGGGGAGGTCAAAAAAGAGAAGCATGTCCCTTTTTTGGCAGCTGCATGACCCTTTTGCAACAACAATCATGCGCACCCACAAGCTGTTTGCCGAGGGGGGGGGGGACCAGGGCTGTTCTCGCTTTATCTGGTTATTCTCAGTCAAGCCCAGACCAACGACCAGCTGTCAATTTTGCCAGGGTCATTTATAGAAAAAAAAAAAAAAAGGCAAATGACGAGGCAAACAAAAAAAGAAAAAAAGGCAAGGCCACGCGCCAGGAGCGGCCAGACAGAGTGGGGGGGGCGGTGAGTGAGTGAGGGGGGATGACAATGAGTCACCATTCTTTGCTTCGCAAATGTCACAAATCTGATAAGCTGTCCTGTTTAGTTGGTTGCAGCACGGAGGGACGCCAGCAGCACGTGGAAAGGGGATCGCCCTTCTTGGCACGACCGCGAATAGACTAGGAATACTTTTTTTTATTTTGCGCGTCTGAATTTCGCAGCCGCATGATTTTTGATTATAATTGCATGATCTAAAAATAAAAAGCAAGGGACCAAAGAGTAAATGATGGCATGGAGGGATGAATTGGAAGCAATGAACAAGTGGATCGTCAAGAAGAGTGGTGTGTACGTGTTGTGTACGTCTGAATTTGTACAACAGACGCAAAGAAAAAGAGTGGCTGGTGCTGGAGGGGCAAAAAACAGAAAAAAAAGTGCATACATCGTTGTGTCTAAACAAGACAGCATAAGAGAGAAGCTTGTCATGGGTATCTAACCAAGCGCATCAAGATCGTGGCCACACAGGGCAATGCTCTAAAGAAAACCAGAAGCGTGTCAATCGGCGCCCAATGCCGCTTTTTCTTGTTTTTTTTTCTTACTTGTCTTGTGGTTTGGTGAGCCACACACGACGCAGTGGTCGCTGCTGTGTCCGTTTGTCATGGGAGTCATATTAGGCACAGTGGTCATATTAGCAAGAATTCAGCAAAAAGGGCGACGAAGTGCAGGGAATAGATGTCTTTTTGTGCAAAAGAAAATTCAAAAAGCAAAGAAAGAGAGGTCCAAAAATTAAAAAAAGACGAACATGATCTATTTAAAGGGGCAATTGGGTTGGGTTGGGCGGAGACGGAGTAGGCCCCATTGTCGCTTTCAAAGAAGACCTTTTTTTTTTGGGTCCACGCGGTCTGCCATGCACATTTCTGGCATTTGTCACTCAAGTTGTATCTTTTCCCCCCCCCCTGTGACCAGAATTATTGATTGGAAAACACAGAAGACAAAGCATTTGCGTTTCAGGGGGGGACGGCGAGTGGCAAAAGGTAGCAAGCCGACAAACGATATGATATGATAACAATGCATGACACGCTAAAAGCTGTCGTGTGGATCCCTTATTACCCGCTTTTTGCTGCACGCCGATGAATTGCCCACTGTCTTCTCTCCCTGGACTGTCACAAAAGGCAAGAAGTCGCACTAGCCTAGTGAGAAGGGGGGGAGGGAAGGAGGGAGAGCTGAAAAAACATAAAAATGGCACGTTTCACATTGGCACAATCGATGGCGAGGCTTTTTTTTTTTCTTGTCCCCCCTTTTTTCTATTTGAATCTCCGCTCAGGGGCTCAACATTGGGGTGGTGTGCTTGTTGAACGAGGCGCGCGCCATTATTTTGTTCCTTTTTGTTGTTTTTTTTTTGTTGTTTTCTGGTCCCTGACGTGTATTGATCATATGTTGTTGGGCGATCCGCTATCTTTTATTTTTTTATTCTATGATACTCAGCATGAGGCCATGAGCAGCTGTTTGAATCGCTCGAGCGCGGCGCGTATGTCGGGCTCGCCTTCCAAGAATTCAATCAATCCTAATTGAGCGCGAGTATGGCGCAAGACCTGCTGGTCCTGATGCAAACTTGGTGAAGAAGAGGATGGTTGCGTGGTGGGCAAATGCTGCTGCAGCTGCAGGACCTGACGGTGCAGCTGGCGATTCTCTTCCACGAGGTGGAGCGACGCCGTGCGGGTCAATTCGTCTATTCGCTGCCGGAGCTGACGCGTGTCTTGTTGCGCCCTGTCCAATTGACGCGTGAGATGCTGTTCATGCATCCGCTGCATTGTATTCTCAACATGGAGCATCACCAGCTGCGCATGCATAGGCGGCGCACTACGAAATCTGGCACTAGTGGACGACGATGGCGACAATGGATAGGAAGGTGGTGATGGCGTGAATTTCGTCATGGACGACCGTGGTGGTGGCGAGGACGACGCACGCGTCGTGTCTTTTTTCAACAAAAAAAAGTGTTCATTGTTGAGTGTTTCAGTCTTTTTTTTTTTTGTTTGTGCGCCGATTGCCCATTTGCTCCTCCCTTTTTTTTTTTTTTTTTTACCTTGCGAGACGCTTGTCAGCGAGGAGTGTGGGAGCTGGTGCCAATTGATTGGACGCAGCTCGTCTAGGGGCGGATAATCGTCGTGATCGTTTTCGAAAGAGGATACCGTGGAGCTAGGAGAGTCAGGGATGGAACGCAAGTGGTCGACAACGTGCGGCACGGACAGCCGATGGTGTGCAAAGGCAGGCAGAGGACTGGAGGGCACGCACGGAGTGCAAGAAGCGGGTCGACGTGGTTGGACGCGATGTAAAGGCAGAGGTGGTGGTGGTGGCGCTGCGGATTGGAGTCTTGGCCGCAACGACGCGACTTGACGGTGTCTAGAACGTGTTGCCGTGTACGGCATACAAGATGTAGGGTGTGAAAGCGGGGATAGATCGTGTGGCGTTGGTGACGGCGGTGGCGATTGGGGTAGCGCCGCTCCAGCCTTGTTTGGCGCGTGGAAAAGATGCACAGCGTCCCATTTACGCCACCGCGCAAACCGGCGTTCTTTGTCGCCTTGCTCCTGTGGAGGATGCTCGGGCGACGCCATCTTGTCGTGAACACGGCTAAACAACCGTTTGAATTCCATCAATTGAGAAGGGAGGGGGAGGAAAAAGGACAATGAAGAGCGAAACACTTGCGCCCACACACTCATGCACCAAAAGTAAAAAAAGAATCACCTCCTTAAAACATTAGCCAGATTGATGAATTCTTCACTTTTTCATTGATCTGCATAAACTTCGTGGCGCTGGGCACCCCTTTTTCTCTTTTTTTCAAGTCACCACCCTTCTCTCTTGTGTTGCAAAATGCAATGGGGGTAATCGATCTGACCCACCCCCCACCCCGCTCTGTTGCATCAGTCATTAAAAAAGAAAAAAGAAAAAAAATGGCAGCAAATTTGCTGGTGGCGCATGACAACATATTTCCTTGCGTTGATCTGGTCCACCTAGACATTTCAAGGGGCTTCATTCCCCCTTGAAAATCGCCCACTTGGCCCATGCCGCTTTCATTTTTGTGCACGAATATCCAGCTTTTGTATTGAAGCGGACGAAAACGTGTGAAATTGACGCGACGCGGCGCAATGACCGCTCCCTTTTTGCTTTCCAATGGACCAAAGGTCAGTGGCGTACAAGATGGAGCGTGCCACACAGGTTGTTATCGTAGTACGAATCGCATCGCGTCGGCGCGTTCTTACAAAATGGACCATTTTCTGATTCTCGCGCCGTTGGTCTCTCTGCCAATGTGGCAGTGTATGGCTCATTTTGAAGTGCCAGAGCGGTAGCACCGAACGCACCTTGTTTCACATAGCAAGTCAAGACATATTCCCCAGAATTTTCGCAAGTTTCCGTTTTTTGCGCGGTTGCGCGCGCTGAATCACCGGCTTGGTCCGAGAAACCGCATGAAACTCCGCTCGCCCTGCCCCTGTCAGGCCACCATGATTCCCTTGTGCCGTGGGTGACGCGACAAAAATCGCGCTTGCCAGGTGAAACCTCCAAAATTGAGGCAAGAATCCAAGTTTAGGCGGCTTTGACATCCGCCATGCCGGAATGGAACGTGCTTTTTCTGCTCTTGCTCTTGCTCTTGCTTTCACAAAAAAAAAAAGGCACCCTGTGCGTGGCGCGTCAGGATCCCACCTTTCGATGTTTCCCAGCGGGAACCGTTCATAAAAGGAAAAATCCGATAGCCGGCCTTTGGTGCGCGTCGCCGTCCTTACTTTTACGCTGGAATTGATGTCCGCCGTTTTCAATTCGATGGCAAGAGCATAAAAGCGTGCCTAGTTTCATGACGACACGCGTCTTTTCACAGTTTTTTTCGTTTTTATTTGACGATTCCATGCATTGTGTGAGTAAGGAGGTCACATGGCGGCTCTCGTTACTGCCAAGGGGTGGCGACCAACGACTTGGGTGCCCTGGGTTGCACAGAATGGGCAAAATTTTTTTAAGGTTGGGCTTTTTTGCAGTCGCACTTGCTCTTCTTTCTTCTTTTTTTTTTTTTTTTTTTCTCATAGCTTTTTTTCCCCCTCTCCATTCCCTCTCTTTACCCTCGTCCGTTTTTTTTTTCTTTACCCTTTTTCCTCCATTGCGTTTGACTTTGGTTTACCCCCCAGTACTATCCTTTGATACACCGGTCTTTTTCTCTCTTTTTTTTTTTGTCGCTTGCGCTCTATTCCCCCCAACCCTTCCTTTGACTACTCTCACTTCAGCTCCACTCTCTCTCTCTCTTTCTTTCTTCCCTTCTCATTCAACCAGCAACGCGCCATCATGACTGACCTCAGCCTCGCCCCCTCCACCAACCAATACGATTACATCATCAATCCTGCCATTGTGCAAAAGATGAATCCCAACGATGCCGCGCCAGCCCCACCCGTCCACAACTACACCGACAATCACACCTATCCTTATCAAGGTAAGCGACACAAAAAAAAAAAAAAAAGATGGAAAATCTAAGGAGGCACCAAGGAGAAAGCGAAAAAAGGGGGGCAAACACGAAAACAGCGCGATGAGTCTGTTTGTGTATTGGAAAAGAAGGGGGGCAACAAGCAAGGAGAAAGAGTACCGGGCTACATTAGGGTTTTCTTTTTTTTTTCATTACTGTGTGCACGACACGGCTAAGGAGAGAAAAAAGAGTATTGACGGGCCTTTTTTTTTTTGCGAAAAAATAAGATTACTCGTTCCAGCAGATGCCCATGTCGACGTACGCGACGACGGGTGCGGTGTACGCGGGCCTTGCGAGCTACGACGCGCCGCGGATCGTCGGGCACCCAAACAGCCCCGAGTCGCTTTCGTCGTCGTCGCCGTCGACGCCGCCATCGTCCAATTCGCCCTCCGCCAAAGTCACCGCCACACCCACGCCCTCGCACTCGACGAGCAGCACCCTGTCGTCCTCCAGCAACTCCCCTTTTTATCCTCTCGATCACGCAGCCGCCGTCGCGGCCGTTGCGTCCACGACGCCGGCCCCACCCATGCTTGTGCCCTCGACTTTTTCGAATTCCACGACAGCTCGCGTCAAAGAGACCATTGCGCGCGCCAATTCCGTGCCCATGGAATTCTACCAGACCGAGTTCCTCGAGTATTCCAAGGAAACCTACGAGCGCAAGATGGATGCCAAGCGTAACAAGCGAAAGCGCTCCATTCAGCAGGATGACGACGTCAAGCGTAAAAAGACAGCTTCCCCCGCCGTCACCACCTTTGCCACCATGTCCGCAGACTCGGACGACGATGATCTCGTCGACGCTGATGACGACGACATGGAAAAACTCGCCAAATCGTACGTAAAACTTTTTTTTTTGGTGATCGTGCCTCCCTTTTTTTTTTTACTCCTTTTTTTTGATCGACGTGCTGATGGGGCTCATGAACGCGGTTTTTTTTATTAGGCGCGGGATGACGAGTGCGGAGCTTCGTCGTCAAATTCACATCCAATCTGAACAACGCCGCCGTGCACAGATCAAGGACGGCTTTGATGAGCTCCGCAAGCACCTGCCCGGCTGCAACAACAAGAAGATGAGCAAGGCTGCCTTATTGACAAGAAGTAAGCAGGCTTTGAATCCCCCTTTTTTTTCTCCTTTTTTTTTCAAAATCAACTCACCTTCTTTTTTTCATCAATTGCAGCTGTACAGCAAATCCAGCACCTCAAGACCACACAGACCGAATTGTTGGCGGAAGTCGAGCGACTCGTCCAAGAAAACGAGTCCTTGAAAAAGTAAGAAACGCGCCTCTGCGTCTCAATTGGGTCTCAATTGGGTCTCAATTGGCCGCGTTGCATCCCTCAAATTGCAATGAGCTGACTTGCTCTCTTTTTTTTTTTTTTTTTTTCCTAGATTCCAACATGGCGTCTTGCAGCGTCAAGCCATGGAAAAGATGTACAACTTTTAAGCAATATTCCCCCATCCCTTCCTCACGCCTTGCTCCTTCATTTGTCATCCTCATCATTGTTTTCTGCCTTTTCATTTCTTCTTTTTGCACGTCATCCCCACTTTTATACTTTTTTGTTTTTTATATGGATTCTTTATGATCTCTTACGACGACCATGTACAATCGCCCTTAATCGCGCCAATTCAGCTCCGCCTCCGCACCTCCGTCTTACCCCTTTCCCCCTCTGTTCTCTCCACCTGTCTCCTCTCTGTACCTAGATTGTTCACCGCGTACCTTACCCCCACCCCTTTTTTTTTTTCCCTCACCAATTTGCCCTCGCTCGTCACCCGTTCCGCGTCTTTCCTCGCCTTTTTTTCTCTTTCTTTTTTTTCTTTTTCTTCCGTTTTATTTCCGTTCCCCTTTTTTGATTATTTATTTGAATCGAATAAAAAAAACCACTTTTTTTTCCACCAGTGAATTTTTATTTGCCTAATTGCCTTTCCAAAAACCGGTTTCGGTGGTGCCGATCAGAAGCGGGTTTCCCAGCTTGCCGGCTGCTTCCCTTTGCAGGGTTGCACAAGCTTAGCCTGGTGCTCGGTCGTCCATTGTTTGCCTCTCTTCTGGCCAATTCGTACGCGCTTATAAAGGGGGAGGCGGCAAGCGACGATGCGTACGCATTATGACTCCTACAAACGACACTCACACGTGCCCATGACTCCTCGATGCCATCTACCAATCCTTTTTTTCCATTGCGAACCTTGATCCCGTTGTAAACCTTGATGGTGTGATGCCATGATGCCGTGCACGGTCATGCTGAAATATTTGTCAGAAACAAAGATGGACTGCCCGATATGGTGTCATGTCGCCATCGCTTGTGAAAAAGCGCAGCGGCACACCAATGTCATAAAAATGCCTTTTTTGACCATTGACCAGCTTTTTTTTTTCTTTCTCCTCTTGCATTTTTTCTTTCTTTCTTCACTTACCCCTTTTTGCTCTTTGGTTACCTTTTTCTGTTTTGCATAATTCGTATGAATTGATCATGACCATCTCATCTTATTATACCCTCGAGTTCCAATGGCTGCTCAAGAATGCCTCACCCTTAATTGTGAGCTACCTGTTGCAAAACAGCTTGCAGAGCGTGTCAGTGATCAGTGCTGGCCACTTGGTGAGTAAAAAAAAAAAAAAAAAACAGACGCATTCTTGGGGCTCATTTTATTTCTTGTAATTGCAGGGCGCATCTGAATTGGCTGCAGCATCGCTATCATCAATGTTTGTCACGGTGACCGGCCTGTCGATGGTCCTGGGCACGACATTGTGTCTGGACACGCTGTGTTCACAGTCGTACACCAGCCACCGGAGCCAAGCGGTCGGACTGCACGTGCAGCGGTGCCTTGTGCTACTGGCCGTATTGTGCGTGCCTGTGATGTTGCTGTGGTGGCACACGGAGCCCGTTTTCTTGCTGCTCAAGCAGGATCCGACCGTCGCGCGGCTGTCCGGCATCTATTGCCGCTGGATGATCCTTGCCTTGCCAGCATTTGCCCTCTTTGAGGCGTTAAAAAAGATGCTCCAGGCACAAGGTCTGTTCCGCGCACCCACCTATACCTTGTTTGTGGGTGCCCCCTTTAACTTGGTCGCCAGTTTTACCCTCGTCCGCTATTTTGGCTTTGTTGGCTCCCCCATGGCCGCCGCACTCACCTACTGGGTCCTTGTTCTCCTGCTTGTCTTTTATATCCTCAAGGTCGACGGCTCAAAGGTAGCAAAAACGAAAAAAAAAAACCGAAAAAAAGGGGAGAAAATGGAGCAAATAAATGCTGATTTTCGTCTTTTCAAATGAACAGGTGTGGCCACGTTGGCAATGGCGCGCGAATGCGCTGCGTCAACCTCTGCTTGCTGATGCGTCGGAGGTTGGGTACGTGCTTGACAAGGACGCGTATTGGACGCTGATCAAGCTTGCGGTGCCTGGAATGCTTTTGATTTGCAGCGAGAGCTGGGCGTACGAGATCATTGCACTTGCTGCGAGCTGGATCGACACACCCGGCGAACACGTGAACCAAGGCGCGCAGAGCGTGCTTGTGACCACGACAACGATGCTGTACACGCTGCCATTTGGTCTTGGCATTGCGTCTGCGAATCGCGTGGGCAACAGTTTGGGCAACGAATTGCCCAAGCGCGCGTCGCGTGCGGCATTGGCGGCGCTTGTGAGCGCGTGCGCCGTCGCGCTGGCCAATGTGCTGACATTGACGCTTTGTCGCCACGTCTGGGGCTATCTTTTCACCGATGACGCCGAGGTCGTTGCCGCCGTGTCGCGCATTTTGCCGCTTGTCGCTGTCTTTGTCATGTTTGACAATGTGGCCGGTGTCGCCGACGGCATTCTCAATGGCCAGGGCAGGCAGCATGTCGGTGCATGGTGCAATCTCGCCGCTTACTATTTGACCGCTCTTCCTCTCGGCATGCTTTTGTGCTTTTATTACGATTTCGGCCTCAATGGCATCTGGCTTGCACTCACTCTCTCCATCTTCATGGCCTGTGTCATCACTGTCTACGTCGTGCTGCGCACTGACTGGGCAAAGGAGGCAAGACTCGCCGCCAAGCGCGCAGGCGGCTCAAATTAGAAAAAAAGTGAAACTTGCATGAATCAACATGGATCACGTTTCCCCACCCCCCGCTCCCGCTCCCTCGCCCACTCCCACCCCCTTGTTTTTTTATTTTTGCCGACTACTTCTCATTTGCATATTTTTCCGCTTCTCTTTCTGCCAAAATAATAAAACTTCCTTCCAGAATATGAACAGCGACATCCAGCCGCCTCCTGACGCGGCCATTGAACTCCAGCAGCCTGAGCCGCATCGTCCTGTGTCCATGCCGCCGCCTTCCCAGGACGCGCAACCCTACATTGTCGATTCCCAGCAGCCAGCGCAGCAGCAGCAACAGCAGCAAGCACCACCGGTGGCGACGCAGCAAGCAATGCCACCCGTGCTGCCCGCGGCCACCCAACCAGACACCCAACAACAGTCACAGCCACCACAACAACAACAATTACAGCAACCGCAGCAGCAGCAGCAGCAGCCGAATGCAATGCCATCCTCTGCTGGTGATTTTGCGCCTGAAAAGACGGGAATGCCGCCACCCGAGAAGCAGCCTGTGCCGCCTCAGTACCCCGGTCTCGCCGTGCAGCCTGCACCCACATCGTCCACGTCTAGCGGCGGCTACCCTGGCAACGTCGGAGGCAGCGTGCCAACACAGGACGCCCTCGTGTACGACCCAACCACCGGCCAACCCATGCTTTCGGCTGTCACCGCCCAGCGCCAGCAAATCGAGCAATCGCTCGGTCCGACATGCCCAAAAGGCGGCTATCACACCCTCCGCATGCACTACACCACCTCCTCGCTCCTAATGGCCATCCTCATCGTCCCCTATTGCTGTGGCTACCGTGGCAGGCGCGTGGTAAAACAAAAACAAAAAAAAAGAAAAGAAAAAACGACAAAACGCTCACGAAAAAGGCGAAAACTCACATTTAATTTTATGATCCGCCCATATTTTTTAGTGTGAGTGCACAAAGTGCAGTCAAAAGTTCCCCTCCATCGTGCTCCCTGAGCCTTAAGCACATAAGCAGCGCCAATAAATCACAAGAAATCTCCTCACGAGATGTTTTCTCAAACCTTACGACTTTTTTTAATCATTTTTTTTTGTGCCGACGACCCCTGAGCACATGCAACGCAACTGCGGCGGAGTGTAAGCAGACGGGCGAGGTGGTTGCCAAGCGTCGCAATTTTTTATTACGTGCGCTTCGCCCTGTCAATAAAAAATAGTTTGGAAAACTATGATAACATTTTACAGTATGATGCGAGGGATTTGATTTTTCTTTTCAAATTCGTGATGCCGCACACGACGCTCCATGAACATACAGTACATCAATGCATTAAAAGTTGGTTTTCCTGCATCCTACTCCATTACAGTACTGTACAGTGCCCTCCAAAAAAAAACGTCCCCCTGGCTAATTTTCAGCCGCGCCAGCAGTCAACTTAATCACGTTAATCTGTCCTGTATTGACCAGGAATGACTCGAATGACATGAAATTTCGTAGGAACAATGACATAAAGGTATAAAAACTATTCTAAAATTATGAAATGGCTATAGCAAGCGGATTTTGAAATAGACCAAAAAAGAGGTACCTGACGCGTCACGCGACGCGACGCGTACTCACGCGTATACAATGGTCTGTGGGGATGAATTGACATTATGAACACCATTTCCAAATTTTTCTGAGTTGAGTGTAATGGTGTCTGATTGTATTCTATGAATCAATTTCATATTACACGCATCACATCGGTGCTGTGATCGATAAATGTAAAATATTATGTGACACGCGTCACGCGTCAGGCGCGTCCGGAATCACAATTTTCATCTCTGTTATGTAATTTTAATCCCTAGTTGGCTTGAAACAATTGTAATTATTTAATTTGAAGGACTAGAATAAGCTGTTATTGATTGATTGACCAGTAAGAGCACTACGGCCATGTTACGAAGGAAATCGCGACTCTTGACGCGCCTGACGCGTGACGCGTGTCACATGATGATTTTACATTTATCGATCACAGCACCGATGTGATGCGTGTAACATGAAATTGATTCATAGATCAATACAATCAGACACCATTACACTCGACTCAGAAAAATTTGGAGATGGTGTTCATAATGGCATTTCGTCTCCACAGGCCATTTTATACGCGTAGGTACGCGTCGCGTCGCGTGACGCGTCAGGTACCTCTTTTTTGGTCTATTTCAAAATCCGCTTGCTATAGCCATTTCATAATTTTAGAATAGTTTTTATACCTTTATGTCATTGTTCCTACGAAATTTCATGTCATTCGAGTCATTCCTGGTCAATACAGGACAGATTAACGTGATTAAGTTGACTGCTGGCGCGGCTGAAAATTAGCCAGGGGGACGTTTTTTTTTGGAGGGCACTGTACAGTACTGTACTGTATCATTCAACAAGCAAATTTACATCATTGTCGCGAACAAAGGAACCCCTGATTTTTCGCGTTTTGTGTTCTTCTGATCAGCAATCATTCCGGCCACCATACAGTACAGTATCATAGACAACCGTTGTATCATACAGCATTTGTGTTGTTGATGAGTTGACATCTTCACTGTACATACAATCATCATACGGTACAGTACTGTATGATACGTATGATAGTCTGGTAGCTTTTGCGTCTTTTTTTTAAAGCGAAGACCTGCAAAAAATCCATCCTGATGCGATTTCATATATAGAAAAAGCGCCGCACAAAATTTGCAACTTGCCATTTGAAACAAAGAGCAATTTCATCAGTGCTTCAGTGGACAGAAACTAACGCGCGCTTTCATTTCATTGTCTAAAGCATCGCTCTACTGTACACTTCACAAAAAGTACAAATTTACCTTTTAAAATCCAAAGAGTGTGTTTTTCAGTCTTTGCCGGCCTGTTGTGCCTCCAGAAATTTTTTTACAGCCCAGCTGCCCGCCAATGAAAAATGCGCCACGGCATACAGTAAACTAAGGCCCATTGCTCAAGGCGGACCCGCCCGATTTTTTTTGCACTCGAAAATGCCAAAACCCTCAAATTTGTACTATTTTGCATTCATCTGTCCATCTGCTTGGCCGACCCCGTTCAGAAATTGCTGCATCGAAATCAGCGCAAAATTTGCAACAAAAAAGCTTAAACCCCCAAAGCTCTACGACCACTTTTGAAAAATTCAGGGGTCACTCAGGGGTCACACATTTCAATCTCAGAAAATGCCAAATTTGGGAAATTTCGAACTCCGAGTGATCAATGCATCCCAAACAGGTTACTCCGACAATTTGCTATTGGCTGACAAAATGGCAGATCGCCTCAACTTGAGAGAAATGCCCAAAGAGTGACGCATGAACGGCGATCGACTGAGAAAAGTGCCTACTTTGATCAAGATTTTTTGCAAAAATTTAAGGTTTGAGACTTCCAAATTAAGGTGGTGGACTGCATGGAATTTCATTTTTTTACTATTTTTTTTATTTTTTTTTATTTTGCACATTTTTATGCACTGATGAGTGGGCTGCAGGCTGGTGAAATGACCGATGCTAAAAGTTCAAACCTCAGCTAGCGCGTCGCAAGTCATCCCGTTACGTGCTTTTCCCCTGTTTGTTAGTAAAACTGCAGTAAAAACCGGGGTTTGACTAGACTGTTGTTGAGCAAATCGCGATCAAAGATTTTGATGAAAAAGTGGATTTTCTCTGCTGCGAGTTTTAGCCATCCATCGATGAAACTGGTCTCATTCGAAAGAGGTTCAGCAGCTGCTTACGAAACGTTAAAAGCACCTGGGGTCGTCCTTTTCATTGTCGAGAAAATAAAATGTAAAACAAAATCAAATGTTTGATGGGATTTTGCAAGCGTACAAAATCAGTTTACAGTATCCGGGCTGCAAACAATCTCAAAATAACGATCGAGATTGTCTCTTTCCAAGCAATGGTAAAAGTTTCATGAAATTAGAACATTTTTTGGTGATCCACGTCTGAAATTCTGAAAATGTCGATATTCTGGAGTCATCTACAGAACGACCTAATCGATCGCAGGTTTTCGACATCTTTTTTACAGTAAAAAAAGCGCATGAAATTATCCAACTGCAAAGGTTTGGAGGCGAACCAATCAGGTTTTTTTGTGGTCCTTAATATTGATTTTGTGGAAAACCTTTGAAAATTGCCAATTTTCAACAGCTCGGGCTGGTTGACCTCTAATTTTTAACGATTTTTGAAAATAAACGCGCGGGCATGATCAAATGGCACTACTGCTGCTTTGGCAATGATCCAACCTTTGTTTTTCGCGTTCAAATTGAATTTGCAAGCTTTCGTGAAATTGGCATCTGCCTCGACAACGGTCTGATCGACCTCTGGTTTGCAATTTTTTTCTGAAAAAAGAGGTGCGACTCGTCCACGCTGCAAAATTTCGCGGTGATTGAAGCACTATTTCACCGCGAAAAGATTTTTTAAAAAACGCGCTACAGTACAGCCAAATTTTCAGCAATGTCAATTTTCTCGCTGAACCGCCTAGCTGGCATCGCGGTTTTAATTTTTTCTGAGAAGAGACGGGCCAAATCCTATGGTTGGGAAAGTTTCGTGGCGCTGTGACGAGTCTTTGGTGGTGAAATATTTTTTTTCGAAACTTGGAAAAAAAAGTTGGTCAAGTCAAAATGCATCTGGAGGGCCCCCCCCGATTGAGAGGTTCAATCCCAGACCAGAAAATCCAAATCCATTAGGCAGCCTACAGGGCAGCGCTCTGGGAGTCATGTCGTTAGATGCAACGACTCCCTCTTTCTAATCAAATCTGCAATAAAACCCGGGGGTCGACTTGACGGATCGCGAGAAAAAAGCGATACAATCCAAATTTTAGAAACTTGAATTTCTCGACCAGTTTGGTCGCACGCCAGTGAAACTGGATTCATCCGAAAGAGAACGGAATTTTACTCCTTTGCTCACAGCTCAATGTTCTGGATTGTTCTGCCCGTTGTCGAGCAAATAGGGCTTGTAAAATTTGGTCGCATTATGTCAGCGTACAAAGTCCGTCCATCGGGTCAGCTGAGCAGAAATGAAATGATGCCCGAGCGTGGCTCTTTCGTAAGACATCATTTCACCTGGGGCGTGGCGCAACGAAATCGAAAAATCGTGTTGTTTACAGTATTTTGCTGCATTTTGTTGTTTGCTGTCAGCAAGTTCACAATTTACGAAGAAAAATGCTGCTTTGACAGACGCGTCTAGGCTTTCTCGTTCAAATGAACCAACTCTTGCGGCGCTGCGATCGATAGATGACACGCAAGCACGATTTTGAAAATCAGCCAAAAATCACGGATTTTCCAAGGGATACAGTCGTGGATTTTGGTTATTTGAAAATAATAAAACTCAGGTCCTTGAATTGCCGCGATAGTCAACCACATGGTAAGCACTTGTCATTCACCAATAAAAATCAGATAAAAACCGGGGATCCATTGACTGTTTGTCGCGCAAAACGCGAAAAGCCTCGTTTTATTCAGCACAAGGCAAAATCAACGAGGGCTGACCGCAGCGCCTTGAAAATTACTGTATATCATCAGAAAAAGCACGGCTCGCTGCATATGTGGACACTGATGATCAATGGCAAAAGCATTTTTTTGGACAATTTTGACAAGATTTCAAAATCATTTAGTCATTTTGGACGCGTGAAAAGCGACGTCAATTGTCGATTGATACTGTACGTGCCTTTTTTCCTAGTCAAATCCACGCGCATGGCACACGACTTGCTGGTAGATGCGTCGGCGAGGCTCCATCGTGCATTTTCTACGCCGCAATGTGCCCTCAAAGTTTTATATAAAATTTTGGATTGCTTGTCAACAAGCAATTCGATCTCGCTCTTTTTTGGCATTGTTCGTGATTTGTCGGTGCTCTTGTTCTTGTCGACGAGTTTGACGGAATTCTGGAGACCCATTTTTTTCCAATTTTGGTTTGGGAGCCTGCTTGAACATTTGGCTGGTCATGCTGCGAATTTGGGAGTTTTGCGTGCTGGCGGGCATTTCGCTATATTTTACTGTAACACGCGTCGCAAGTCGCGGGGCCCTGATTCAGGACCAAAAGGGGGGAAGCTGAGTTTTTCCGACGCAAACCCATTTTGTTCGTTATCTCTCTTTCTTTTTTTTTTTTTTGTACCATGACGTCTGTGCTCCGGTGGAAACAATTTTTGTGGGCACAGCTGCAGCGCAATATCCAGCAGCGTGGGCTAGAGTCCTGTTACATGGCGCTGGCACTGACGGGTCCGAGTGTGCGCACGGTGGTGTTCCGGTCGTTTGCGGGGCAGCATCATGCCGACGATTTAGGGTGGACGAGCGCCGTGATGGTGGTGACGACGGACAAGCGGTCGAAAAAGTATAGTCTGGTCCAGGAGGATGATCGTTACGAGGTGGCGTGGTACATGGGCGCGACGCAGGAGCAATTTCGCCTGCGCGGCAACGTGTTTGTCTATCCCGACCCATCGGCCAAGGCTCTTGAAGCGCGTCGCGCATGTGTGCACGACCCGACGCAGCACGCGGTCGTGGCGCCTGCGGATGTGAGTCAATTGGGCAACAAGGCGTTCTTGCATCGCCAAAACACCGAAAAAACGGGTGAATTTGACTGGGAAGCCGAGCGTCTGCGGCAATTCGGCCAATTGGACGCGGTGCTGCGCGCCACGTTCACGGATGAGCCGTGCGACGGTGCTCTGGCCATCACGGACTACGATGAGGCCATTGGCAAGTACGTGTCGCCACACCAGGCTGCGCTGGACGACGCGTACAGCAATTTCTGTATCTTGCTGCTGACTGTCGACCTCATGGACTATCTCAGCCTCGCGGGCGAGCATCGCAAGTACCCTGGAAATGAATAGATCCTGGTGAAAAATATACAGTTATTAAAAACGGGGGAAGTTGGGAGCCATTTTATCGTTTTGGCGCGCGTCTGAAGCGCGGCTGTGCTTGTTATTTGTTTGGTGGTGGCCCAGTTGCTTGGGCATTTAAGATTCCGACGCGCGGCGCGTGAGCCTTTTTTTTTTTTTTGTTTCTTCTCTTCCCTCCTCGTTTTTTTCTCTTTCTATTGTTTTACCTGGAAGCATGGCTGCAAGCCGGTATTCTTATATAACGACGCTTCACCCTGCGACAGCCGTGCACGGTGCTGTCAAGGGCAGCTTTTTGAACCCCAACGACGTCAACTTGATTACAAGGTAAAAGGCGGCAAATGGGCGTTTCTATGTTTTCTGACGTTATTCTTCCTTGACAGCAAGGGCACGCGTATCGAGATCTACACGGTGGTCGGCGAGACACTGGTGCCGGCGCTAGACTTTAACTTGCATTGCCGCGTGGCGTCCATTTCGTTGGTCAAAGTGCAGGTAAGACGGCTTTTTTTTTTTTTTACTTTTTACAAAGACGGCGAACGAGATAGCTCAATACGCGCTTTTTTTATGTTAATATAGGGTCGATCGACGTTGTCGTTGTTTGTGCTTGGCGATCAGCAGCATTTTTGCTTGCTGCGCTACGACGCGCATGCCAAACAAATTATCACGGAGGCGTCAGACAGCATGGAGGAGAAGAATGCGCGGCCAAACGACCGCACGCTGACGTCGCAGGATGCACAGGGCACGTACATGGTCACCAGCGCGTTTACGGGCCTGCTCAGCATTGTGCCGCTCGTCAGCCCCGATGTCAAGGGCAAGGGCAAATCGCACGGCAAGGCTACCGGCAGATTGGCTGAAAAGTACAAGCCCGTCGTGTCAAAGTAAGCGAACAGTCAGTTGAAATTGGCGTTTTTTTTTTTCTCATTTTTATCTTGTTGTTATCCCTAGGGTGTCTGAGTTCAACATCAAGGGCATTGCAGCATTGGATAATCCTCTGGCAGCCACAGTGGCCGTGTTGTTCGAGGAGGAGAATGCCATGTGGTTGAAATTTTATCACATCAAGCTGGACGACCAGCCGCTGCAACACATGTTGACGATCCGCTCCACGGTGGAATTCACGAGCCACATGCTGCTGCCCGTGCCGCAACCCTATGGCGGCGTCCTCGTCGTCGGCGAATACACCATCGGCTACTACAATCCGATCCACTCGGACACGGTCATTGTTGCGCAGAGCATGGATGCCATAGTCGTCACATCGTAAAATCCAACATTTGTGAGGTCCATGTCAAGCCCCTCATCATCCTTTTTTTTTTTTTTTTTGCATAGGTACACGTTCATCGGCCACCAAAAGTGCGTCTTGGGTGATTCGCTCGGTGTGCTGTACTTGCTGACGCTCTCGGGCAGCAACTTTGTCGACGAAGTGCACATTCAATACTTGGGCGAGGTAAACATTTTGACAAGCGCATTGAGCAATTGGGCAACTGGGAAGACGGGCGGCGCAGCTCATTGTATTTTTTTCTCTAAATAGGCTTCCATCAGCTCGTGCTTGGTATACCTGGACAACGATTTATTGTATGTGGGCTCGATGCAAGGGGATTCCAAGGTGGTCAAGCTCGTGAGCGATGAAAATGCGCGCATGTCTATCAACGATGTCCAAGAATTCGCCAATTTGTCACCAATCACTGATTTCTGCTTGTTTGATCTGGACAAGCAAGGACGCGTAAGGCTCCAATTTCAAAAAAAGGGGGGAACAATTGGCACAAGATGGCCTCGTTTATTTTTTTTTTTTTTTTTTTTTTTTTTTTTTTAGCATACGATGGTATGCACATCTGGCGTGCACCGCGACGGCTCGCTGCGTGTGGTTCAGAGCGGACTTGGGTTCCTTGAGCGCGCAGTGATGCCAATTTTTGGTGTTCAAAATGTGTTTCCTCTTGCGATTGACACGGAGGGCCGGCAGCACAACGCGCTCGTGGTGTCGACAATGGCGGGGACGCGTGTGTTCCATCAGGCGGACGCGACGAGCAAAGCCATGGTGGAACTGACGGCGCTGGCGGATCTGGAATTCAATGTGCCGACATTTGACGCGCGCACGCTGGCCAATGGCGACATGGTGCAAGTGACGCCCACGTCGCTTCGACTCATGAAGGCATCGTACAATGGCATCATGGTCAAGCAATGGCAGCCGCCTGCTGGTGCCGTCATCATGATGGCCGTTGTCAGTGACAATTATTGCGTTCTTTCGTGTGTTGGTCATCTCGTCTGCATTGACATTGGCCACCATGATGTCGTGGAAATCTCGTACGTGCCTCGTGATTACTTTTTTTTTTTTTTTTTATCTGTATCTGACTTGTTTTTCTTTTCTCTTTTTTTTCTCGCTTTTTTTTTTTTTTTTTTTTTTTGTAGGGATCGCAAGATGGATCATGAGGTGTCTAGCTTGAGCATTATGGAAGGAGGCTCTGTGAGCGAGTCATACGTGACGGTTGGGTTTTGGCACGGCGACAATGTCCAGATTCTGTCTTTGGAGACGCTCCAGACCAAGGAAAAGGCGACGGTGGCGAATGCAGTGCCACATAGCATGCTCTTCCAGAAGCTGGAAGACAAGCGGTACCTGTTTGTGGCCCTCGGCGATGGCAAGGTCATGCATTATACCCTGAATGAGCAAATGGAGCTCGGCAACCAAAGCACTATCACCATCGGCACGCGATCCGTCTCATTGCACGCGTTTGCCATTCATGGCCAAAACGCCGTCTTTTGCGCTTCCGACAGACCCACCATCATCACCAGCGTGCGCGGCCGCCTCGTCTACTCGGCCGTCAACCTCAAGGTAATGGGCAGAAATGAGGCAGTTGCCATGAGGAACCAGACTGAATTTTGCGATTTATTATTATTATTATTTTTAGAACATTACGGGCTTTACGCTATTCAACAACCCGCTGTGGCCCGAATCGCTGATGATGATGACCGACGAGGCCATCTTGGTCGGCTACATGGACCCCATCCGCAAGCTGCATGTCACAAAAATACCCTTGGAGAACAAAATGGGCAGGCGCATCGCGTACCACGCCGAATCACAGACGTTGTTGGTCGGCACCTCGCAATTGCATCGCGACCCCGACAATGGCCGTGAAACAAATACAGGCTGGATCCATCAGTATGACGCCAAGACATTCCAAGGTACGAATTGGGTGTGAAGAGGGGGGGGATTGGGCTAATTTTTTATTAATTTTTTTTTTTTTTTTTTTTTTTTTTGCAGAACTGGGCAAGACAGACCTAAAGCCGCGCGAGCTGGTGGAGAGTATTTGCGTTGCGCCTCTGTGGGACGATTTCCAGCAATACGTGTTTGTGGGCACGGTGCTGCCAAAGGGCGAAGGCGACAAGGAAAAGCATTTTGGCCGCGTGCTCATGTTCCATTTTGGCCCTGACCACCGACTCCAGCTGCTGGATGCCGTCGAGGTGCCTGGCGTCGTGTATGCCATGAAACCCTACAAGAACAGCCTAGTCGTGGGCGTCAATGGCTTTGTAAGTTTTTTTTTTCGCGTTTTTTGTTTTTTTTTTTCCTCACGTCTTCTTTGATTCTAGTTGTATTACTTGACAACGTACCGGCCCGAGGCGGCGCTGGGTGAGCGCATGACACTGACGCGCAAGCTGCACACGAGTGTTCTTGCCGTGGACATGGACACGATTGACGACGTGCTGGTGGTTGGCGACTATATGCAGTCCATCTCGTCTTACAAGCTAGATACCAAGCCTGCCAGCGCGCCGCTCGTCCAGGTCGCGCGCGACTTCAACTCCAACTGGATGACCGCCGTCCAAATCGTCGACAGACATCTGTACATTGGCGCTGAAATGTCCCACAACGTCTTTACCGTGCAAATGCCCGCCATTGACGCCGACGACAAGGTCATTGGCCGTGACCAGATGCTGCGCATGGACACCGTCGGCCAATTCCACCTGGGCGACGCCATCAATCGCATCCGCACTGGTAAAAAAAACAAGAAAAAAATACTAGAAAAAACGCGAAAAACGCGAAAAACGCGAAAAATGCGAAAAAAGGAACGCGTCGCACGAAATTACTCACACTTTGTTTCTTAAAAGGCACACTGGGCGATGATATTGACAAGGGCGGCGACGAGGACGAGGAGATGGCCGAGGCGGACGACCAGGCACCATGGTCGTTGATGTACGCGACGGTGAATGGCGCGATTGGCACGATGGTCGGGATTAGCGAGGCCGACTACGACATGCTGATTCGCATGCAAGACCAGATCCTCGCCGTGCAGACACCCATTGGCAAAATGGATTATGCCGCGTGGCGCAGTTTCCGCAATGGCGTGAGGTCGGAGCCTGCAAAAGGCTTCATTGATGGCGATCTGATTGAGACGTTCCTCACACTGAGCCCAACGCAGCAGGCAAAGGTCGCAGACGCACTCACCGTCCCAATCACCACATTGCAGGCCAAAATCGAGAAATTGTCACAAATGCGATGAGGCACTTTGCTTGCTTTTTTCCCCTCCTTCTTTCCAATCTCGTGTGTACTTCACAAAAAAATAAAGTTGCTTTGAATCTCTAATGAACCTACCGCAGCAATGGAATTAGAATTGGGCAGAAGGGGGCGCCGACAGCAGGGGAGGACTGCGGCTGAGTTGAAATCCTATAAATATGGGACCAGGAAAACTTTTTTCTCGTTTTTTTTTCTTCTTTACCCTCCCCCTCCAAAACAACTCTCTTACTCCTGTTATGGCTGTCCGTAAGTTGCTTGGACAAGCGAATTGACGCGCTTCACTGTAACATTTGACGCCCCGTGCTCACACTTTTTCGTCCTTTTCCAGGCGCTCAATTTGAAAACAGCAACGAGATTGGTGTGTTCTCTCGTTTGACCAACTCTTACTGTTTGGTCGCCCTCGGTGGCTCTGAAAACTTTTACAGGTATGGCATTGCGTGCCCATTGGATGCAAATAAAAGCGAAAAAAAAAGAAAAAAAATGCAAAAAAATTGCAAGAAAGAGGTCAATTGGCTGACAAATTCTTTTTTTTATTATCAATTTAGCGTCTTTGAAGGCGAACTTGGCGATGTGATTCCCGTGATTCACACGTCGATTGCTGGCACGCGCATTGTCGGTCGGCTAACGGCTGGCAACAAGAATGGCCTGCTTGTGCCGTCGACAACGACGGACCAGGAGCTGCAGCATTTGCGCAATTCGCTGCCTGACAAGGTGCATGTGCAGCGCGTGGAGGAGCGCCTTTCTGCGCTTGGTAATGTGATTGCATGCAACGACTATGTTGCACTTGTGCACCCGGACATTGACCGCGAGACCGAGGAGATCATCGCGGACGCGCTCCAGGTCGAGGTCTTCCGCCAGACCGTGGCCGACAATGTGCTCGTGGGCTCGTACTGCGCTCTCAGCAACCAGGGCGGCCTCGTCCACCCTCGCACGTCCGTCCAAGACCAAGACGAATTGTCATCGCTCCTCCAGATCCCCCTCGTCGCCGGTACCGTCAATCGCGGTTCCGAGGTCATTGGCGCCGGCGCCGTCGTCAACGACTGGTGCGCTTTTGCAGGCATGGATACCACCTCCACGGAACTCAGTGTCATGGAAAGCATCTTCCGGTTACAAGACGCCCAACCCACAGCGATTGTCAACGAATTGCGTGATACCTTGGTCGACACCTACTCGTAAATTATCCAGTCGACTGCTCTGCACTCTTTCCTCTGCCTTTCACATCCTGCACCCGCTATAGTTACCATCTTGCATCGCGTCCGTTTCTTTTTTTCTGTTTTTCTTTCTTTTTTTTTTTTTTTTTTACACGCGTCGCACCCCTACCTCTCTCTCCTCACCCCCCCCCTTTGCATTGTCGTTTCTATTCAAATAAAGCCCCACTACACACCAATTGATCACAAATAGATTGCAAAAGGCTCACATTGCGAATTTTCCCCCTTTATTTCTTCCTTTTTCCTCGTGCATTTGCCACTTCATGCTCGCATCCACTTAAAGATGATGAAAACAACCCCCAACAATATCAATTGGTTGTCACAGCAGCATCATCATGACGCGCGTCGCGTGTTTTTCTTCGATTTCTTCGATTTCTTGTATTTCACGTGCCACCGCACTCTAAATGCCTGTCGTTTTTATGTTTGCATTTGCACAGCACTCATCCGGCAACCCCATTGACGCTGATCCTTGTTTTTACTGAGATTTATTCGAAATTGATCCTCAAAGAGACGATTTGTTGCGATCAATGCTGTATTTTGAGTGCGAACTGGCGTAGCACAGGTCATTGTTGCTATCGAACACCTCTGTGTAGATGTTGCCGAGATGTGGTGACAGGCGCTTGACGAGGCACTCGAGTCGCACAGTCTCTCCCACTTTGACGCGCGAAAAGTAGCTGACGCCGAGATCAGTGGACACGCCAATCAGATCCCAGCGCGTTTTGCCTGCCAAAACGGAAAGAGAGCAAGGAGGTCGCGTGATGAGCATCGGCAGTCATCGGATCACGACAAGCAATTGCCTCGTTTATTCTCATTTCGCCTCCATTTACCTTCATAAACGTGCACCGCGAAGCTGCTGCAAATATCAATGACGGTCGCAATGCATCCGGCAGACAGGTAGCCTTGTCTGTAAACATTGTACAGTAAGTGAGAGAAAAAAAAGTACGCGTCGCGCTATCAGTATCGTGCATGAACGCGCTTTTATGATATTTTTCTGGGTCATTTTACCCATCGCTGTGGCAAGCATCGATTTTGAACTCCCAAACCAGCGTATTCGGCTTGAGCTCGACCATGGCAAGATGGTTGGCCACTAGATCCTCCCAAAACTCGGGATGGCCCTGCCGCCGGCTATACAGGGTGGCCAAATCTTCGAGATCAGGGTATTTGGAGGCAATCGCAGGCGCAATCTGCATGTTTAATCAACTGTAAAAGGAGAAAGAGTGAAGAAAAAAAAAGAAGAAGGAAAAAAAAAGGGGGAACGAGTGGGGTCAATTCCGCAGGGCAAATGTCATTGTCAATTTCAACAAGCACGTGAATGACGATGGGGAATAGCGATGGAAATGGCCAATTTCACCAAAGCGTGTGTCACCTTGCTGTCGACAAGCCACTGTGCATAAACGCCGGAGCCGGACTCCATGGCCCTGCTGTCGGACCATGAACTAAAAAGGCGGGGTCAATGTCGTTGGCGCCGCTTTTCAGCCTAGTCTTTGTTTTTGTGAGCTTTTTTCCTTTCCTTTTCTTTTTCCTCTTAAACTCTAACCATGTCTCAACAACCTCAATTCAGCGAAAACGATCAGCGCGAGCTTGCCCAGGTAAAACGCGCTGAATTGACGCGTCCTTTTGCCACAATGACGCTAAACGCATGTTTTTCGCGTTTTTTTAGTTCCTCGAAGCCGAGAACGCCAAGGCTCGTATCCAACAGACTGTCCACTCGTTGACCGACACCTGCTGGGTAAGCAAAAAACGAGCCATGGCATCCTTAGGATGCCACAAAAATGAGCACATCTCCTGATTTTCGCCTTTTTCTTTTCTTTCACGCAGGACAAGTGCATTTCCAAGGTGAACAACAAGCTCGACCGCAGCGAGGAAGCCTGTCTGTCCAACTGCGTCGAGCGCTTCTTGGACACCTCGCTGTTCATTGTCAAGCGTCTCGAGGACATGCGCAGCACCGGCATGTAAATCCCCACCCCCATCACACACTCAAAACACCACCATTCACGCACACCATCACCACCCTTTTTGTCACCCAATTGCGACGCCTTCGTCAAATCATTGTTTCCACCTCTCTCTTTTTGTCATTTGTCGCGATTGTATGATACAACATAGACGTTTCCCCCCTTGTTAAATAAAAAATGGCTTGTTTTCTTTATTTCCGTCGCTATGAATAAGCCAGATCCGTCAACTCTTGTCGAATGTCGTCCCACACCTCTTGGATCTCATCCAATGTCTGCTTCAACCTGTCAAAATGTGCAAAAAAAATTAAAAATATGCGGGTTACACACGTTTTGCGCTTGCAAAGCCGGCGCTTACGTCTGTCGCGTCTCAGCCACGGTCGCGTCATAGTCCTTTTCGCCCTTCTTTGACTCGATGGTATAGATTTGGATGTGTACAACCTATCATGAAAAAGCAAAAGAAAAAAGTCGTTAGAACGCTTATTTCTCGACTGTTTTGCTGCATTACGTGGTTCAATTTGGCCTTTTCGGCCATCTGCAGGCGCCTGATTTGCTGCGCAAGGTCTGGACGGCTCAATGTATCGCGCAATTGCGTCTCGATGCCTTGGATTTCTTGCGACACCTCTTGAAAGCCCTCGGTGACAATGCGGCAAATGGACGAGTACTGTTCCTCAGGGCAGCGGTCATTCAGGTAGTCCTGGTAGGCACTTTTATAATACGTGTGTGAGCTGTAGTGGGCAACACGGGGACGGAGGGTGGACACGCCCACCATCAACTTACTCTTCGAATTCTTGGTAAAGTGCGAGTCGCGTCTCTTGCGCGCGTTGTAGCCGCTGGAGCTCTTGTAGAACGGTGCTGGGCATGGCGACGACGGGTGCAGAATACGAGCGGGAAGAGAAGAAGACAAAGAACGCCCGACCAAAACCTAAAAATGGCATTTGCCACCAAAAAAAATTCATTTTTTCTGCCCTATGGCCATGGGCGCTTTGACGCGCAGCAATGATAGCTGACGTGGCCACAAATCAAGTCCAGGCACGCGAGATGACACGTCATGGCCCATTTTCGTAGAAAAAAGGGTCAAAAACCGCCATTGCTTTGTTTCCAAGGCGTGTGCCTAGAAAAAGTCATGTCAAAGGGACCTGTTCCATTGCTTGTCGTGCGCAGCAACGAATGGGACATGAAGCCTTGCCTTTAAAAAAATCAATTGGCAGCCATTAGATGCGATTTTTATACTTTTAATGTAAAATGGGCGCTTGTGCGCGCAGCAGCGATAAAGGAAGATTTGTATGCAATTTCGTTTATTCTTCGCCGGATGGGAAAAGAGGATATACGGGGAAACAGAGGCCAGTGGGCAATAATCAAGGATAAAGCAACAATCAATGCTAGATACAGGGAAGTTTGAGGAACAGCGGGCAAAAAGAGAGAGGGCAAGACGGAAAAAAGTGAAAAAGGACAAGAAGAGGGGATGAAAAAAAAAAAAGACGATTAAAAATCACTCGTTGGGTTCACGGATCTCCAGATCAGCGACCAGCTTGGGCGATTCTTGCAATTGTTTCAATTTTGCGCGTGTGACACGCTCCTGGTGCACCGGATCTTTGCGTGGCTGCTCTTGGAGCGCTTGGTCCTTGCGCTCTTGTCTCGCCTTGCGTTGCTGCTCGTGTTTCTTCCGGGCCTAGTGCAAAAAAAAAAAAATCAGAAAGCGCGTCCATCACGCATTAACGGCTCCCCTCTTTCTCATTTCCATTCGTCTTACGGCCTCGGTAACGGCCTCAGCAACCGCGTGAGTGCGGCGCACCATCACAATGTGCGGCTCTGGCTCTGGAAGAAATAAAAAAAACACAAGAAAAAGCGCGTCAGCAACGCGTCGCCTGCAGCATCTTCTCGCTTACGATAGATATTGTAGTGTTCCCATCCTTCAGAGATCGTCAGGCCCAGCATCAAGTATTCTTTGCGCGTCAGCAGGGTGTTGGGTGGCATGTGCTGCGCGATTTCCAGGGGAAGATGATAGTGTCTATGGAAAATGGCTCAGCATCCTCTTTTCTCATCTTTTTTTTTTTTTTTTGATCGTACCTGTATTGATACTCCTTGGCTAGAGGCAATTGAGAGAGAAAAAAAAAGGAGGGTATGAGGGCTGCACTGACAACACAATTCGGCCTTGTTTGCCACTTACATCGATAGGTTTTTGATTTTCTGATTTTTCCAGCGTGCGCCTTGACGTCCGCCTTGATCCTCGCGAGTCGCTTTTGCCGTTCTTCGCTGGTTTCGGGCTCTGGGTCGTCGGAAAGTGGGTGTGAGTCCTTGCCTGACCGGCTACGGCTGTTTGCATTCTTCATGGACGATGCCGCATAGTAGATCTGGCGGCCTGTGTCCTTGTCGACGCGGCCATGAATAACAGCCTTGTTCTCCTGTTGTTCTGCTATCGCGACTTTGTCCATGGAGCTGTGGGGAACCCGAGGCATTAGAAGCGGGCAAGAAAAGAGAGGGGAGGGGAAGGGGAGGGGAAAGGAAACAATGAAAAAAAAAAGGAAAAAGAGAGGTGGATTTCTCCGCCAGATGCACGACCGCTCCTCTTTTTTTTTCAATTCAACCCCAGCGCGTTTGGTACTCCGCCAATCCCGTGACCACGACTTTGCCTGGTAACAAAGGCTAGATCGGCCCCCTTTTCCTTCCCAATTGCTTTTTTTTTTTACGCGCTCACACTTGACCTCATTGTTTACATTGTCCTTTGGCACTTGATTGACAAGGTAAAATGACATAAAATATAGGCCATTTTACGTCTTTTATCGCACTAATCTCCCTTTTTTTCTGTTTTCGTTCCTTGTAACTTCTAGTTGCCACATTGTAGCTATGGCACCCACGTTGGACAGCTACTTTAAAAGCGCCAAGGGCGACAAGAGCAAGGTGAGCTGAGAAAATTCATGAATGACGCGTAAAAACGCGGTCTGACACGCATTTTTCGTGTTTTTTTATGTGTTTGTGCCAAAGACATTCGTGTTGAAGCGCGTTGGCAGTGCATTGACACGCAAAGGCGAGCGACCCATATTCACACCGCCGTGGGGCCCGCCGGAACGCCTGATCCTGCCCGCACGCCGCAATTTCGAAAAGTCATCCGAGCGCCTGATTCTGCCTGCACACCGTCCAGACCTTGACATGGAACTAGCCATCCGCGTGCCCACCATGAAGAACGGCAATGATAACGTGCGTTCGTCAAGCCTCATTGACCTGTCGTCGCCGCCAAAGTCGCAATCACCGCGTATGGCGCCATCTATGCGCACCATTGTGCCTGTGCACCGTGAATTGGTCGTGCCGCGTGTCGGTGGCCCGCGCGCAATCGGTGTGGATTCGCCAATCACGTCGGTGGCGCGCCATTGTCCGCCCATGGAGTGCCCTGTATACACGCTAACCGCGTCGTCGCTCCTCCACGCAAAAAAGAACGCCATGGCACTTGTTCCGCAGCTGCCCAGCTACCACTCTGCTGCTGCTGCTGAATGTGTCAGCCCGTATTGGCCTATGCATCGCCACCAAAAACATGCCTCGAAAATGCAACACGCTTTGATCTGACTCTTTTCAAGGGCTCAAACACGCCAAATCGCGTTATTTTCATCCGTCAACACGCGTTCAAATCACCATTTTCTTCTTCAATGACGCCCATTCCTTGTCATTTGCACGCATGCTTACGCCAATCGCAACAAATGATGCGTCCACTTTGCACATTTTCCGTTTTCCCTTGTTTTTCCTTGTTTTTTTCCCCCGTGCCAGACGCGTCCCGATCATCCTTCCTTCCAATTTGTCAATCAACAAGCAACTCATGTATTTATCGACTCCACTAGCGTGCTTTGAATAAATAGGACGAAATGGCGATGCAAAATCAATGCGGATGCTTTTTTTCACGACTCATCCATGGCATTGTCGTCATGAGCGGCCTTGATAAATTGATCGTTGAACGACAGGCTTGTGCATTCGAGTGTGGACACGTTGACGAGCGCAATAGTGCCTGTCTCGGCAAACGATGGTACCATGACAACGCGCACTTTTTGCTTGTTCTCGCCCTCCAGGACTGTCGTGTCGAATTGCGGCTGGTTGCCAATAAAGTACACGTGTGGACATTCGTTGAGTAGGAACGGGTCGTGGTTTTGGAACGGATGACACCCTAAAATACAAAAGAAAAATGGAGCGCGCATGGTTAGCGTTTTAAAAAGTGACGCGTCGCGCTTTAGCTTACAAAGCGTGTCAGGCGCGGATGGAGCAATGTGTTGCCAAAAAAGCGTTTCCGACGCCATTTTCAGTCGATCGACGTCGTCTAGGTACTTGTAAATGTCATCGATATTCTGTCCCGCAGTGCCAAGGAATCTAGCGCAGAAAAGAAAACAAAAAGAGGTCAAAATTACGTATTTTCACTTTTTTTTTTGGGCCTTTTTCTTACTTTACGCCATCGATCTGGCACCAGTGGGGGTTGCTGACCGGGTGGAACGAGGAATAGTCCTTGGCCGTATTAAAGAGGAAACGGTGCATTGGCTGCTGCGGTAAGTGGATGCCGACGGGGTCCTGCGCGCCCGGCATGATGTCAACGTCCGTCGTCATGCACAATTCGTGCATCAGCGCGTCCAGTCGGTGCAGAGGCTTATCGTCGTACGACGCCGCGTCGTATCCGTATCGTTTCTACGATAAAAAAACAAATTCGCGTTTAGTCGCAAAAGGGTCATTTTTTTCACTTCTCCCCTTTTTTTTTTCTCTTACCTTTGTGCCTTTTTGCGGCTTGGGAACGGCCGTCGCAAGTGAATTGCCCGCCAGGATGACGCGCGCTATAGAAGATGCACTCGCTTGATCCTGGATTTTCAAAAAAAGCAAAACAGACGCGTCAATCACTGCCCCCAGCCCTCTTTGCGTTAGATTCGTACCTCGCTGCTGCCCAGTTCTCCTGTGATATACTCCAGCATCAATTGGATCTTTAGATCGGCGTCGGCATGGTCGCCAATATTGAGACCTGACACAATGGCCACGTATTTGTCTAAAAACACGAAATGTCAGCACCATTCATGTCCCCTTCTTGTTTTTCCTGTTTTTTTTTTTTTTTTTTACCTTTGGAGGCCTTGGGCAAAGGATTTTGTTTTGGAAGGCCCGGGTAGCACACCTCAATGACCTCGAACGCGCCGGTGACAGGCTCTTCCTTGCCGAGGACGCCCACAATCATGCCCGTCACGAGCAGCTCCTTGTCCAAACGAGCGCCAATCAGCCTCACACGACCAGACTCGTCCTCCAGCGAAATCGTCGACCCTTCGCTGCGGTATTTTTCGGGCGCAGGCGGCAGCGACAATGAGCTCTACAGAAAAAAAAAAGGAGTCGTTTTCTCGCTGTTGAGCCCAGTTTTTTTTTTTTTTTTTTTTTTTTTTTTTTTTTTTTTTTTTTTTTTTTTTTTTTTTTTTTTTTTTTTTTTTTTTTGCTCCATTTTTACCTCGTCGCTGAGATCCTTTAGCACGTTTGGCTTTAATGGCATGTCCATGTACACGGTGCCAATGATGTAGCAGAGCTCGTTTGCTTGGACATCCAAACATTTGGGCACATATTGCGGATTTTCTATAAGAGTGGTGTTGAGCACCTCGCATTTCCTCCTTGTAATCATGTCGTTTTTTTCTATTTTTACCTGGCTGGCTCTCCCAGCGCTGCTGTGCGCGTTCCAAAACAATCGGCCTCAAATGCAGCAGACGGATAAAGTATATGCTCGCGTATTGCTTCTCGTACGTCTTGTCCTTGATCTCAAACTTGTCATTCAGCGCGCTCAGACTGTCGTAGTCGATCGACGCACGATCCAGCTCGGGATACGATCGGTCCTTTTTTAAGGCTGTACAGAATTCGTCACTGTAAAACGAGCAAAAAGCCAGCAAATCAGCATTTTACCCTTTTTTTTTTTCTCGGTCAAGTTGCTTGTTTACCTAGTCATAACGGTGGTGGAAAGTGAGGGGGAGACAGGGAAAAGAAAGACGCAAGAAAAACGAGGCGCGCGTGGCGCGTTTCTAATTTTTTTTCTTGAGAGCGAGAATTGGGCGAGCGCGACATGTCCCAATTAGTACACGCCCGGCCGCAGCGCTGGAATCGTCTAATTTTAACTCTTTTGGTGGCCTTTCAAGCCCATTGAGGCGTCATGTGCGCGCATAAAAGGCATGTCATTGACATAAATCGTGTTTAAATTGCATCAATTAAACGGGTAGTAGCTCATCCATTTACTTTTTGAATGGAGAATGTTGAGATCGTTTCCAGCTTTCATTTGAGCCCTGACGCATGGCGATGTGGTGGGCCAAGCACGTCAAAGGCGCGTTTTTTATCTTGTTTTTCAATCATCAGTATGGCTGCCGCGAAACGGCACCATCTGATTACCGCTGGAAATGGATACTGTACTTTACTTCCATTCATCATCTGGTTCAAATTTAGGATCATTTCGATGGGTTCGTGATGAGATATTCAGCAAAAGGTCATTTTCAGGGCAAATCAACTTGCAACTTTGCCAGCCAGACACTGCGAGACTTCAAAACGCACTGCGATATGATGCAGTCATCCAAAAACGCAATCTAGACTTGATTTGTCGCCACAACAAAGGTCTTGGGACGCGTCACAAGCAAATCAAAAGTTAGCCCTCCACGAGCTCCCAAAGAAAAATGGAAAACTCAGGTCCGCGGAATCGCACGAAACTCACACAGAAGAACATCCGCGTGCCGAAACCATCGACAAACCAAAAAAAGAGCATGGTCTATCGGCTCAGTGGCGAGTAGTGCCGAATTTTACGTAAATATTTACGCGTAGATTGCACGGGAACACGCGCTTGTAGAGTCGCGCTGACGCGTCCACCAGCGAGAGCGTATCCAGGGGCATCGATGATGATGAACTGGCGCGTGTTGCTCGACATTTGACACGGGTTCTCACGCGTCGAAAATTGCCTATAATTATAAATGCGTGTCAAATGTGCCCATAAAATCACTTTTTTCATTGATCACCGATGGCCACGTACGCAGCGAGCCATTCTCATTCTGATGGAGCGAGTTTTGTGGCTCTGTGGCCAATATCCATCGACTTTGCCTTGAGGCTAAAAAAAAAAAAGGCCAAAATTGCATCTTTCCATCGAGCCAGCCGATGAACCCCCGGTTTTTGTTAGATTTCCGTCCGTTACTAGTAACTGTTTACCATGTGTGAGAATTGCGTGGCGATCTGAGGACCGAAATTTTACATTTTTCAAATCCTGCACTGCACCCCTTGGAAAATTGGCGATTTTTCAAAATCGTTGCTGCGCGCCATCCAGCGGCCGCAGATCTCCCGGGGCCGGCTTGTTTGAAAGAGAGGGCTTGAAATAGAACGTCAAAGAACTCATTGTGTCCGCAGGCTCTATTTTCGACAACAAGCGATTCAAATGAAAAGGTATTTTTCGCCGTTTTCTCGATTAAAAAATAATCGATACTCATTTTTTTCCGCAGCATTAGACGAACAGAAACCCGCATCATGTGTTATAAATGTAGCAAAATGCATTTGCTCAAGAGTTTAGATATGAAACAAGACAATCCAAATGCGAATATGCTTAAATTCAAGATTGCTGGCGTTACAATGGTTCAACCTCTGTGTGTGTTGCGCCAGCTGTAGCTCATAGGCATTGAATACACTATGCAAAGTTGAAGGCACGATGCCTGCACTCGAGGAAGATTTGATTCAATTAGCGATTTTTCCTCTTTCCTCCTCAAACTCATATGAACGGCTCGATCAAATGATCTCAAATTCGGAGCGCAAAGTAGGCAAAGGCAATGCTTCTATGGGTCCAAGTTCTTTCACGTCGATATCACGAGCGCCCTTTGCAACAGTGTTCGATTTTTGTCATCGAGATCCATTTTTCTATATTAATTCTACATGCTTAGACAAGTATCTGGGCATGGTGCTTTCTTTTTGTATCCACGAGACGCTCCTGCTCTTTATGCTTTCAATGAGGCAAAAGGTGAGTGGCTGTCGGTGCTGACAAAAAGCGATTCAGCCCAATTTGCTCACCAGCAAGAGATCCTGAAGCACGAAATATCATTTTGTCCACGGCGACGCGCTACATGGATATGCATGAGATTACTGGATTCAAAATGCGTCTGTTGGCTGAAAACGAGCAAAAAAAAAAAAAAAATCATAAAAACCCCTAGAAAAGCGAGGCTCGCGCGCGTCGATTCATGCAAGCGCGTCCAGGTTTTGCTCTCTTTCACAGCTTCGATGTACACCAATGATTATTATGGGAATTCAGGGCCGGGAGGGGAAGAGAAACAAGGTTAAAGTGAGGTCACATGGGCACGGTCTGCTCGATCGTGGCCACATGCACGCCACATTGCGCTTTTTTGCCGATCGGTGATCGGCATGGCCATTGCTGTTTCTGGTCAAGTGCAGTGGGGGGGGGGGAGAGATGTGCTTTTTTGTGTGAAATGTGATTTATTTCTTGGAAAATGGGAAATAAAACGAAAAAAAAGGATGAAATAAAGAAAAAAAAAAAAGCGAGGGTGAGGGGGGACGTGAGAGGAAGAAAGGCGTGGCGCAAGCAATGTATGAAGTTGGCGCGACGCGTCTAATTCCACATGAGATACTTTGGTGTGGATGAGAATTTCTGGTAACCCTTGATGACCTTGTTGACCGACTCCAAAAAGTCCTTTTCGGTGGCGACCTTTCGTCGTGCGCGAATGGCAAACATGCCCGCCTCTGTGCACACGCTTCGCAATTCGGCGCCAGTGGCATTGGGGCACAGGCGCGCAATCAATTCGTATCGGATGTCGCGCTCGACGCTCATGCTCTTTGCGTGGATCTTGAGGATGTGGGCGCGGCCCTTTTTGTAAGGAAGAAATTTGGGAACAGGTTAGGTGTTTTCTTCCTTTTTTCCCATTTTTTCATTTTTCGTTTTTTTCTTTTGTATGTTACCTCTAGGTCGGGCAAGCCGAATTCGACACGTCTGTCGAGACGACCTGGACGGAGCAGGGCAGGGTCGAGTGTGTCTGGGCGGTTTGTCGCCATGAGGACCTTGATGTTGCCACGGGGGTCGAAGCCGTCGAGCTGGTTGATGAGTTCGAGCATGGTGCGTTGGACCTCATTGTCGCCGCCGGCACCGTCGTCGAAGCGTGCACCGCCAATGGCATCGACCTCGTCAAAGAAGATGATGCACGCCTTTTTCGTGCGCGCCATCTCAAACAATTCGCGCACCATGCGCGCACCCTCGCCGACGTATTTTTGGACCAATTCTGAGCCGATGACGCGGATAAAGGTGGCGTCCGTGCGATTGGCGACAGCACGCGCGCACAACGTCTTGCCCGTGCCGGGAGGACCGTACAAAAGCACACCCTTGGGCGGGTCAATGCCCAGATTCACAAAGCGCTCGGGCTGTAGCAGCGGCAGCTCCACCACCTCGCGTAATCGCTCAATCTGCTCCTTGCATCCACCAACGTCGCTGTACGTCACATCCGGCTTTTCTTCCACTTGCATCATCGTCACCGAAGGATCAATCTTGGGCGGAAGAGGCACCTGAATCTGGTATTTTGTGCGGTCAACACTAATAAAAAAAGCGAAAAAAAAGCGAAATGAGCCTCTGTCGCCTTCCAATTGCTCTCCATTCCCTTCAATTCCTCTGCAATGCATCCCGGGCGCCATCTCATAGGGCCCATGGCGCTCTTCACTTACCCGACACGCATGCCTTCCTCGATATCGGTGGGCGACACATGTCGTACTAGCTCGACGACGAATTTCGCAATCTGCTTGACATTGATGATATATTTGGCGTCCTCGTTCTCGCCGCCAGGAATGATCTTGGTGCAGCGCGCAACCTAAAAAATGGGACGAAAACGCGAAAATGAGCGAAAATGATCAAAATGGAGCCATTGAGTCGTTTTTTTTTTACCTGTAGGGGTTGTTCTTCTTGCATGCGCTGCTTGTCGGCGGGAATGTCCCACAGATTGGGAGGCGCGAGACCAGTGTCGGACTCCTTGACGCCTGGAAAAAAAAAAGCAAAAAAGAATGAGAAATGACAAAAAAAAGCGAGCCATTGTGCTTACCAATCTTCTCGTTGACGCGTTTCTGAGTGTCCTTGATATCCTGCTCTAGCAGCTTGAGTTCCTTGGCATACGGACCTTGGCCCTAAAAGGAGACGATCAAGCAAAAAAGCAAAAAAGGGTCGTCAGCATCTTGTCAATCTATTGTGTGGCGTTCTTACGTAGGTCTTGAGCAACTTGATGTCGCCTTCATCGAGGGCTAATGAGGCAAAGCGTGAGCGAAACAAAGAGAAAAGGGGCCGGGCAAAGCATCAACTTACCAACAATCTTTTCCTTTTCGTTCTCGTCGTCCGCGGTCTTGTCGTCTTTTGAAGGAAAAAAAGAAAATGATGAGCAATGAGCAATGAGCAACGTGTCGTGTCGAGCGCCTCACATTTTTCCCAGTCGGCTTTAGGGGGCATGTTTGATGTTTTATAAAAATGAAAGGATCAAGAAAAAAAAAGAAAAAAAAAGAGAAGAAAGAAAGCAAAAGGGGACGCGTACGCTCCTTTGTTCTGTTTCTCGTTGGCGGAGTACGTCATCCGCCGAATCTCCGTCTCTGATGAAAATCCGGGCCTTTTTTGCCCCCCCCCTTTTGAGCGCACTTGAAGGCTTTAATTGCGTGTGATGGCCAAGCGGCCGATTTCTTTATTACGATTGAGCATAAAACGACATAAAATAAAGGGATATGGTTATGAATAATGAAGGGGCTGGGTGGTAAACTAATCAAAAGAAAGAGGGGGCATGCAATTGGATGAAAAAGACGCGCTTTTTACGCGGTTGCAAAGGGGAAATTGAGAGACCGTCGGGAGAACATGTTCCAAATCTTTTGCAACCACTTTTGTGGCCTTGTTTTGGGCTGTATGCGGCGCACCGAGGTGGGCGCGGGGGTCAATGGCGGTGCTAAGGGCACTTGTTTTGCTGGGGGTGGTGAAGTCGCCATTTTTGGCTGTGTTGCCTGTGATGTCGACGCGGTTGTGAGATTGGATTGTGTGCGAGATGTCAACTTGCGTCGTTTGATGGATGGTGCGGGCGATGGGGGCGGGGACAATGCCGAAGAGGCGCATTTGACCGAGTCAATGGACGACGATGCGAGCGACGCGATGGATTTTGCGCGGTGGATGTGCCTGTGCTTTTCGACAATGGGCAAAAAGTGCGAGTCATTGTGGTAAGGAAAAGGCAGCACGCGTGGCGCGAGAATCACGCTGCTGCGCGACGCGTCGTCCGACTGTTGCTGCGAAAATGCCGATGCGCGTCGACGCGATGTCGATTGCGGCCGCCGGCGACGTGCCGGAGACGGCAATGGGCTCTTTTTTTCGGGCAGCCCGTGTGACGCGCTGCGCTGGAGCATGTTGGGCGGGATTTGCTGGTAAAATTGCTCGACGCGCGATTCCATCGACGTGTCCACCGCGACATGCTTCAAGTTGGCGGCGGTAAGAGGCACGACACTCATGTTTGAATTGACAAGAAAGAAAGAAAATGAAAAGTGGACAAGTTGGGGACCAAGAAAAAGAAAAAAAGAGAAAAGAGATGGGCCATCCGAGAGCGCACATGGCAGCCGTGCTTTTATAGCCATGGCAGGGCGCATCGGATGGGGATGTGTCACTTACGGAACCTTTTTTTTTTTTGACGCGGATGCTCATTTGGGTAATGCCGGCCTTCATTGTGCAATGCGGTCAGCCGTGTGGTTGCACGACCTTCTTTTTTTTTTTTTTTGTTCTTATTATTCAGCTCTAAAAAAAAGGGGGTGTGGCAGGGGCACACACACACACACATATACACAACACAGAGCATTCTGAAACACGGTTGCCACGCTGCCTTGTCGATCCAATTGGCCCACACTCATGCTCTTACGTGTCTTTTTTTTTTTTACCCCCTGGCTGCACATCCCTTCTCTGATCGGACAAATGCAAGCCTGGCTCGCTGCCTGTTTGAGCATCGAGATCTGCGCTTGCAGCTTAATCTTTTTTTTTCCTCGATTTATTTTTTGTCATCCTCACACCCCCCGCTTCGTGAATGCTTCAAGCAATTTGGAGCATCATCACACTTGTGTTACTGCTGAGGCAAAAAAAAATTTGAAGGACAATTAACATTCTCTTGTGTAATGCGGGCGCCCCTGGCAAGAGATAAAAAAAAAAAAAAGAGGCCATCTTTTCCATCAAAATGGAGCAATTTCGCTGGGTTTGGGCTCGGAAACGACGACAAGGGGGCGGGTCCAATGCGGAGCACACGCCCTGATCCACCCTCGTACCATGCCCCGCACGGCAATCAGGCCATCCTCCATGCATCTGATCATCTTGTACGCCCCCTTTTTTCCCCTATTTTTTTTTCCGCCGCTGCGCGATCAGCGCACGTTTTGCCCTCATTTTGCCTTTTTTCTACTTTATCCTCTCTTTGCCAAGGCCATGGGTTGCTTTTTTTTGCGCCTGCATCTCTCTTGATCCTTCTTGATGAGAAAAAAATAGGGGCATTGAGAGCCCGTTGTGTTGGATGTAATCATGAAAAAATGCTTGCAAAGGGGTTTATTTGGTATCCATCATGTCCGTGTCGGCATGGTCGTTATCGATGGCCATGGCCGACGCCTTGGTCTGACGCGGCTGCTGCTGTTGGGTCGTCTTTTCGACGGGTTGCCTCAGGCGGATGGTGCGGATGCGCGACATCCCGTTGATGTCGCCATCCCACTCACGAATCAGCTGCACCATTTTTCTGCTCGTGAGATCAGGCAGGTCTACATTAAAAAAATGAAGCGAAAAACACCATCAGCACCTGGTTGGGGGACCAATTGGGTGTGCACCCTGTCTTTTCTCTCTCTCTTTTTCTCTCTTACCCATGCCCGATCGATACTCGTCCTTGTCGCTCGTCATGGTGGCCTCAATCAGATGCTCGCGTTGTGACTTTGGGCGCTTGGTGATCTTGCGCTGCGCTTGCAATTGCTCCATTTCCTCGCTGTTGCGCTCAATGTACCTAAAAAAAAAATAGACAGAAAAAGCATTAAAACGCGATTGTGTGCCAATGAAAAAGTCTTACGCCTGAATCAGCTCGTGCATGCCGTCTATCGTCGTCTCCTCCTGGTCCTCGTCAAGGGCGTAGCGGAACCACAGCCAGCGGGCGGCTAGATTTGATCGAAAATGTGAGCTTTAGCCATTTCGGCGCGTCCATTGCCTTACCGATATTGGCCTTTTTGCTCTGCTGGCTGTCTTTGGACGTGATCTTGTCCTTGCGCATCACGATCCGCTCGAGCTGCTTGGCCTTGCGTGAATATGGGTGCAGGTTCTCGCGCTTTTTGATAGTTTTGAGGGTATGGCGCTTATTGTTGGGCTAAACACATGAAAAAAGTCGATAGAAAAATAAAAGGTAAGCGGTGCTAAACGTCCAGCTGCCTCGCTCGATCGCTCGATCGCGCCACTCTTACCATGGCGTAGTGGTCAAGGCGTTTAAAACGAGAAAATGAGAAAAAAAAAAAAAAAGTTAAAATGCATAGCCGGTGGCTGTGTATGAGTGAAAATGATTCAATTGCCGATGCCTAATTCAATTGCCGATCATCGCATTGATAGCCCGACTTCGGGCCTGCTGCGACAAAAAGTCCAAAGCACCCCCCCGCCAATGAGCATCGACGAACGATCTGCGGCAATGCTCGGGCCATGGCACCCGTAAAATCAAAAAAGAGTGAAAAAAAAAAAAAGCGCACCATAAGTGTTGGCGCCACCAATGGCCCTTGTGGGGCCGTTGACATGCTTTTTGCCCATCTTTTTTGTTTTTTTTCCGCGATGAAGAGCGAATTGGCAAGGCTATGCCCAGGGCAAGGGTACAGATGGACGTCGCGTGACAAGAGGGCGTTTGGAAGGGCAAGATTTACCAATTCATCTTGGTAATGGCTGTTTTTTTGCTCTGTGCGACGCAGCAAAACTCAATCTCTCGTCCTTCCTTTTGCGTTTTTTTCCCTTCTTCTTTGTTCTTTCCTTTTTTTTTCACCACCATCCCCTTATTGCCTGTTTCATGTGGACCGTTCGAGAAGTGACGAGCTGCACTGTGATTTTCTTGGCTTTAATGGTGCAGGCGGCCATTGTGTGCTTTGCGTCGGTCGCGCTGCTTGTATGTGTGCGTCCCTTTTCGCGCAACAAGCACCAGGAGCACCAGACACTGATCCTTGGCTACTGGGCGCAGAGTCTGTTTGGTCTCGTGCAATTGCTTGCGCCGAGCAATCTGATTCTCTATTTTGACGAGTCGTGCCCACCCTCCAGCATCATGTCCACCAACGACAAGGCCGATGCCTATCATTCCAAGCCTCTTTCGTTTGACTTTCCCGACCGCACCATTGTCATTGCCAATCATCAGGTAAAAAAAAGAAAAAGTTAAAATGGGGAAGGAAAATCAGGGTTTACCCGCCATCCGCATATCTTTGCGCCGCCCCCGCCCATGGCCGGCGCCTGTGCACTCCCGTCACGCGCCAATCGCACGCACCACCTCTTCCACGCAAACTCAAACTTTTTTTATTTTATTTTTTGGCATATAGATTTACGCGGATTGGATTTTTGTGTGGTTCATTGCATATCTTGCGCAGGCGCACGGCCAATTGAAGATCATGCTGAAAAACAGCCTCAAGTTCTTGCCATTCTTTGGCTTTGGCATGTATCTCATGGACTTTATCTTTATGAAGCGCAAGCTCGTCAATGACAAAAACACGGTCATCAAGAATCTCAAGCGCTCGCTGCATGGCAACAAGCCAATGTGGTTGCTCCTCTTTCCCGAGGGAACAGGTAAAGATAAAAAAGGGAGAAAAAGAAGCCCATCCTCGGGTCGCGTGACGCGTCGTGTGTCTCACAATGCCTTTTTTTTTTTAACTTTTTCTAGTCATTTGCGACGATGCACGCGAGCGCTCCAAGGCATTTGCCGCCAAGAACAACATGGTATGATACGAGAAATTCTTGGCGGCACAAAAATGTGGGGAGACAATGCTCATTTTTTTTCTTTTTTTTTCTTTAAAAAAAGGACGACACGCTTTTTACGCTTCTTCCACGCGCGACGGGTCTGAAATTGTGCGTCGAGACGCTTGGCGACAGTGTGGAGTGGGTTTACGATTTGACGCTTGGCTACCCTGGGATTTTGCCCGGCCAAATACCCGAGGACACGCTGCGGCTGAAGCAAATCTTCACTGGCAAAGGGCCCAAGGATATCCACGTGCATTTGCGACGATACCACCGGTCCGAGCTGCCGCTGCAGGACGCAGACATGTTCTCAAAGTGGCTGCTGGACCGCTGGGTCGAAAAGGACAAGCGCATGGAGCAATTCTACGACGAGGGCCGCTTCACATCGTTTGACCACGGCGACGACAGCGACGACCATGCCTGGATCAATGACGGCTCGCCGCTCATGGGCGCCATGGAGGGTGCACACACCATTCGCATGCCAATTGCCCTGCACTCGCCCTTTAGGGAGTTTTTCGGCTTGTGGATCTACATGCTCCCGTATGTCCCCCTGGTCTACATCCTCTATCGTGCCGCCTATTATCTGGCACACTGATGAAGAGCCATCTCCTCGCCCTCACAAAGAAAAAAAAAGCCATTCCTCTCCCCTGTATTCCCCTGTTGTTTGCCTCCATCTCTTAGTTTTGTCCCTTTTCCTCCCTCCCCCCCCCACTCTTTGCTCCTTTTCTGCCTTTTTTTGTCTATTTAGTTGATCTCTACTTGTAAACCCTAGCACGTACTTTTAGCCTTTTAATCTTGCATACTCAGTCATTAAACAATTTATTCCGTGTGCCTCTATTTTTTTTTCTTTTTTTATACGCGTCAATGGCCTCTCTTTTATTTTTTTACTGCTCAATGGCTTAATGGCTCAATGATGAGACTTGCTATGATACATTGTTGTTCGATCTGTCCTAGTCAATCGTCGTGATATTGATGCGCTGCATGATATCAAGACCCACTGCAACAAAAACATGGAAACGAGGTCAAAATCTCCTGATTTTTAGTTTCATCTGCGGCGTCTCCTTACCAAAGTCCTCGTTTTGCACATGCAGAATCAATTGCACGGTGGGATCAATCACGTCGCATTCATAAGTGATGTGCAGCTCGGCGTCCGTCATGAGATTTGTCCTTTTTGGCAGCGTTAAATGCAAAAAGAACGTGTCAATGCGCGCGTCATGGAGGGCTCTGCAACTCTCCCAGATTTGTGATGCTTACTTTTTGCGGTCAAACGCGATAATGTCGTGATCTTGGTCGGTCTCGAGCCAAATGCACGTGTAAAATCCTTTGGCAAGCGCGTTTGTGGGCGTGTTACGTAGAGGTTGCGCAAGTGTCACGTGTGCCGTCAGCATCATCTCTGACGCCAGTGCATTGTAGGCCTTTTCAATCTCCACGACATAGTGTGGCATGGCATTCACCTGCGTGAGGATCTACCACGGGCCAATTGGGCCAAAAAAAAAAAAAAGAGAGAAGAAAAAAAAGAGGGCAAAACGCGACGTGTGTCAGGCGATTCGTGGCTCTAGCTTCCCACTACATGCGCTCAGGGTCTTACCTTTGTGCCAAAGGGCGTGCTGCGATGCAAAAGCTGATAACAGGAGAGCGGGAAGGCGGAAAACGTGACAAACACGAAAAAACGAAATGTGACACGGCCATGCATCTGTTTTTTGCAATTTTACCATTTCAATACGGCTTGGGTCGGACGTGCGCAGGTCGGTGAGGGATTGGATGCCCTGGTCGTACAGCGACCTGGCGTACTTTGGGCCGACATCCTGCAGCTGACGAAACACAAACGCGCCTGTGTTCCAAGAGCGTGCCACCAAACATTGGTGCAGCGATATGGCGTGGTACAGCCTGCGACCTTGGCCCATCTCACGCGCCACTTCCACTAGACCTTTTGATTGTCCACATTCAATAAAAAAAATGAGAAAAAGCACGTTTTTGCCTTTTTGATGGCTGCCACGACTTACACTTGGCGACGCGTCGCGCCGTCTTCATGATCACGTGGCTCTCGGTCACCAGAGCGCTGCCGCTGGATTTGGTGTAGAGGCTGATGCCGCTGAGAACGCACTGAATCGAAAAAAAAGAAAAAAAAAGTCGCATCCTCTTCACACTTGCACGTTTTACGCCTACCTGGATGACAATATTGATCTTATCTGCGACCGTTGTGACGCGCTCATGGATGAGCGGGTGTGCGAGGTCCTGGTGCTTGCATAGATTCTTTAAATTGGCCTTTTGTTGGCTGGTGACGGGATGATTTTGAAATTCGGCGGCATTGGACAGCAGCACAAGCTTGATAAAGGAAAGGGGGATGAACAAGCTGACGGTTATCCATTTCAACGCGTCTCGATTCCTTGTCTTACCGTGTCGTAAATGGAGAGACATGGTGCATTTGGATTCATAAATCGCTGCATGGTAACAACCTTGATGTAAAGCCTGTCCATGATGCTGCCATAGTCTACAAAAAGACACAGATGAGCAAATTGAGCTGGAGTGCGCATGTAAAAAGCCGCTGCTCTCTTTACTGGTGATGTCGTAGGTGGCGTCCTTGCCGCGACCCGACTTTTTCACAAGCTTGGCGCGCGTCAATTGGCGCATGATGCGGTCAAAGATGTCTGTGTGCGAAGGATCGTCAGTTCGCCTTTTGGTGAACACCATTGGACGCGTAAAAACGCGCTGCAGGACTCAAAAAAAAACACGCGCCCTCTTTTTTTCTAATTTTACCTTTTTGCGTTGCCGTGTCGCTGATATCGCTGCCGTCATTCAGCAGCTGCGTGTAATGCTGTGGGTTCTCTTTGGCACGGACGTATAAAAAGGTAGATTGGAGCCTAGATAAAATGCTAGAGTGAGACTCGTCGTTTTTTTTTTTATAAAACAAAAAAAATACTAATTTACCAGTGCGAGAATGTCTCAGCGTCGCGAATGGTGCCACAGCGGATTTCGGAGACGACGTGTTCGTGGAGCGACAGTTGGAGACTATCGTGATAAGAAAAAAAGCTGTATAAAAGGCGCCATTTTCTTTGTTTTTTTCTCACCGTGTACCTGCTCTCGACGTTAGCACGGCAATGGATGATTTCGCGGTAATGACTGACCATGCCGGTGGTGGTGAGAATCACGGCGGTGCCCGTGGCCTCGTAGCCAGGGCGGCCTGCGCGGCCCATCATTTGTAAAATGTCGATTTCAGAGTATTCGCAGGGTACACCGTCTTGGAACGCTGGAAAATGCTTATGAGCGTCGTGTCCCAAAGCAACGCTCCGAGTCTTACTCTTTGTCGACTTGATGATCACGAGATGCGCCGGCAGATTCACACCCATGGCCAGCGTGGACGTCGTGGCTGGCACCAAAAAAAAAAATGCAAAACGTCAATCGACGCGTCAAAATTCGCACCAAACGCGGTCCCGCTTACCAACCAAGCTAATAGCACGGTTGCAAAAGAGCTGCTCGACCAAGCAGCGATCTTCGCGATCAAGACCAGCTGGACAATTCATCAGGGAAAAGGGCGTCAGCATGGAAAAAAAGAGAAATGCACGCCTGTTGACTTTTTCTTTTTTGGCTCACCATGATGGAAGGCAATGCCATGCTGCAGGGTGCTCGCCAGGATCTCGTTTGTCACTGGCAGATTGTTTGGTAGGGGCCGCTCGCCTCTAAAAGCATCAGAATCAGGTGAGTGACGCGCTGTCTCGTTGATGTTGCTTGATTTCTTACCGGAAAAAATCGTTTTCGCCGCGTTCGCGGAGCATCTTGATCAGAATGGCGCAGGCCGATTCGGCCGATGAACGTGTGGTGCAGAACTATAAAAAAAAAAGGTAATATTATAGAATTGGCAATAATTTTGCTCATTGACGCTTACCACGAGCACCGGTTTTGTCGGGCTGTGTTGCTTAATGATTGGCAAGAGCCTGCGTGTTTAAAAAAAGACCGTGAAGCGCGTCAGTACTCTTGACAGGCCCACTGTCAACGTGCATTTCAGCATTCTTACTTCCAGTCCAGAAAGTGATCGAACGCGTATGCATTTGAATTGCGGCGCTGTTCAAAGCCAACGACCTGGCGGTGCAGCTGGATGGGGCGGTACTCGTCGCCAAATGTCAGTGCTGGCGCAGAATAACAAAAAAAAAAAAAAAAAGGAGAAACAGATGAATTGAATGCGCGTCATTTCGCGCAATGGAAGCTCTTACGTGTCGCCTTGAGCCATTGCGTGACGTTGGCCACGTTGGGCACGGTAGCGGACACAGCGATCATGCGTGTGCGTGTGTTCATCGACTGATAATAATAATAAAAAAAAGAACCGCTGTGAATATACATCTCATTTGCGCGGCGTGGTCACATCCGTGTATGAGACCTGCAGGCGGCTGACACAGGCCTCCAAGCTGGCACCGCGGTCCTGCTTTAGGATCTGGACCTCGTCAATCTGGTGAATTAATAGCAAATGAGTCGTATATTTGATGAACATTTCGCCAATTCTCTTTTTTTTTTTTTTTTTTTTTACCATGAACAGACGGATGGAGTTGACAATGGCGGGATGATCATGCCAGCCGCGCGTCATGGAGTCCCACTTTTCTGGCGTTGTCACGCTGCGCCAAAAAAAAAAAAAAAAATGAGCCATTTGGGCAGCACGGCGTAGAAAAACTTACATAATACCGCTTTGGCGCACCGCGTGCAACGATGATGTCTCTGTGTCGCCCGTGTACTCGTGGCCTGATTGAAAAAAAAAAAAATGGCGTGAAATCAAATGCTCATTGGGGGTCGCGATGGATTTTTTTTTACAGGCGATGGCTGCATCGTGGAACTTGGCGGCCCATTCGTCGGCCTTTTGTGTGCACAGGGCCCTTGTGGGCGCCATGTAGACGACGCGTGCGTCGACGGGGTTGGCCATGAAGCAGCGCACCATCGCCAATTCCAGCAGCACCGTTTTGCCAGCACCCGTCGGTGCCACAATCACCAAATTGCCGTCCGAGTCAAAGATCTATGCCATCTGTGAGCTTTAAGGTCATTTTTTTTCTAAATGGACCCTTGCCTTGTCAAACGAGATGCTTTGCATGGCATTGAATTCATCAAAGGGGAACACAGAGCGGAATTGGGACGCTACATGCGGAAAAATGACACGTAAACACCGGCCCATCGTGCTTCCTTTGACAGCTTCAATGGAAAAGGCAACTTACGTATCCTATCCATGTTGTTGCTTGGCACTGACCGTTGCGTATCCTTTTTTTTAAAAAAAAATTGAGTCGTGTGTGATTTCCATTTCATGACAAGCTGATTTACATGGCGAGAGTGCTGAGACGCGTTGGACGCGCTGAAATCATCATTCATCCACAGCTCGGCGTCAAACAGGTCGTCATCCATCATCGTGAAAACAAAGAAAAACAAGCGAAAACGCGAAAGAAAAAGGGAAAAAATGAGTTCATGCCTCCGTCGCCCTCTTGTTAGGTTTTTGGCCTGCATATGGCCATTGGCCGTATTTTTGTTGGCGCGAGCAACAGCATCCTCTTTTTTTCCAATACGGAAAAAATGATTTTAACCGGATTGTGATTTGTTTTTCTCTTTTAAACGTTAAACTCGCGAGACACGCGCTCCATTTTGTCCTGGACGTATCTTGAGCGCGTGTCAAGACAATGAAGCGCGTTTGGACGCGTCGTGGGGGCGCACCAAGGGCGGGACGGGCCAAGGATGCCGCTTTTTTTTTTTACTTTTTGTCACATGATTCAAATTTCTTTTGGCTGAAACAAAAACGAATGAATGACAATGCCAAAAAAAGTGGGCGTGGAGCGCCTTGTCATTGCGTTGTCGAACACGTCACCAAGGTGAAAAAAAGCCGGGAAGCGGGTGTCCAAAAGGGAGTCCATCTAAAAAAGGAGAGCGCGTCGGGTCCTCAACCCGTTTTGTTTCGACGTCAATCCCAATTGCCTGTTTTTCTTTTTACTTTTTTCTTTTTTTTCTTGCAACAGATCATGTCGTGGATCAAGGATATCGACGCGCCTGAGCTTCGCGCGTCTGTGGAGCGCGTTTTTGCGCAAGGTGGCGAGGCTGCGAGTGTTTTGGAGGCGTTGGCCGTCTACTACCAGTCTCGGTCTGATCATCAGGAGACCAAGAAGCGCAAGGTGGTCGGCAGCAGCCAGGATGACGCGGATGCTGGTGTTGTCAAGGCGTCTTTGGTGGATATCAGCGTGGCGCAGCCTGTGCGCAAGAAATTGACGCTTTCCGTGACGTCTTCGCACGTGAAATTGATGAACAAGGACGAGACGGTGGTCAGCGTGCGTTGCGATGCGATTGCGCACGCTGCGGTGGTGCCGACACCCGAAAAGCCACGCGGCGCGTGGACAGTGGCGCTTTTGATGCACGACGCGTCTGCCGAGGCGATTGTTTTCAGTGTGGCCGACAAGGGCGCGCTGCGTGTGGTTTCTGGCACCGAGGAGACCAAGCACGAGGACGCGGACGCGAAGCGAAAGGCGTTGAGCGCGTTTTTGGGCGAATTCGTCGTGCGTGCCAACCAATTGCTTGTGCCTGACCGACAAGCGTACACGTGCACGGGTGTGAACAGCAGCACGGGCAAGATGGAACGTGAGCGACCATATGTGACGACGCATTTGCGCACAAAAGAAGGCGCGCTGTACTTTTTGCCGCAGGGCATCCTGTTTGGGTTCAAAAAGCCGACGCTGTTTGTGCCTGCCAACGCCATTGCTGCCACCCTCTTCACAAGCATCACACAACGTACCTTTGATTTGAATGTGTGCTTGCAAAAAGACGCCGTCCCATTGGGTGCCGCTCGCGCAACACTCGCTCCTTGGGAGACCGACGACGGCCTTGCCTTTACATTCAGCATGATTGATCAATCCGAATATGGCGGCATCACAGACTACACACAGAGACTCAAGATCGTCGATTCGAGCATCTCCGAGGCCACAAAGGCTGTAGAACACAATGTGAATGCGGGCGCATACAAAAAGGAGGACAACGAGGACGATGAAAACGATGAAAACGACGCCAATTCCCCTGCTGAGCAGCATGCCGCCGCGGCCACCGCGCAATTCGGCTCCGATGACGAAGATGACGACGATTTCGACGCCAGCGACAGCGACCACGATCCCTTGGAATACGACTCGGACGCAGGCTCAGATGTCGACGGGTCCGAGGGTGAATTGGATCAGGATGACATGGACATTGACGAGAATGCCGATGGTGCTATGGACGATGGCGACGAATTGGATGACAGCGAGTAGATCCTCCCTCTTTTTTTTTCCATCTTTGTACATAAAATCTTCGCAAACGCTCCTTTTTGGTTTTTGTTTTGCAATTCATGACCCCTTCCTTCATCCACACTAGTGATTAAAAAAAAAAACCTCAATTGCTTCCACTCCAGTCGATTTAATCACTAAAAAAAAAAAAAAAAGAAAAGAAAAAAAAAAAGAGAGAGAGAGAGAGAGAGAGAAAGGGACCTTATGTTCGAAGCTTGACGGAACCGCGGCTAAAGGAAGGCGGCACAATGGTGCCAAGGTTGGCCTTTGCAACAATGTCGAATGATCTGGCATCGAGGACGAGGAGGAACGAGGTGCTGTTCAAGGTATCAAGGACAATGGAGGTGAGGACACCGTCTTCTTCGTCGTTTCCGGCGGGGTCGCGCGGCACAAATTGGGGCTCGCCCGGGTAGCAGCCGTCCTGGTGCCACGACGCGACCATGGTGCGCGTGCTTGTGTTCCATTTGACGATGCGGTCCCAGAGACGCGTTGAATGGGGGGAGGTATCTTGATCAATGCCGTGTTTCAGGCCAACACCATAGACAAACGTGTAGGCTTTGCGCTGGAAAGCAGGGTGCACAGTCGCCATCTCAATATCGTGGCCGACCGTGGTATACGTGGCAACAGGCATCCAATAGCTCCAGCCGCCTTGCTCTTTGCTCAATTGCTCCACGTCGTCGTCGACGACGTCCATTCGACCTTTGCTTGTATCATGCTGGCTGCTATTGCCGCGTGCATATGTCCAAAGCGACGACAATCGCGCAGTGATGCTGCTGACCGTTGGCACGTACGTCTGGTTTTGCGCATACGTCGACATGGCGCTTTGCAAATTGTGCAAAAGGTAGCGCCGCAGCTCGGATGGCGGCAACGAGCCTGATTCGGTGTCATTGTCGCGCAAATGGGCTGTCGACAGGTGCCGCGCAATGGCGTCGTCCTTGTACGCGACCAGATCCACAAAGATGCCCTGGTCGTCCTCGTACGCATTTACATGGTTAAACGCGAAGCAGCTGGCCGCCTGGTACGACGCGACAACGCGCTTATCCTTGCGAGAAATGACATAAAACACGGTCGGCTCGTTTTGATAAAACGAGCATGCGTCCATGATGCTCTCGTTCCACGCATACTTGACAGCGCTCGAGTGCGCAAGAAGTGGGAAAACGACAAGCACAACGTGTTGCGGCGTCACCGCAAAGCTGTGGACGTACCCCGTCGGCGCATTGGGCACCGTCGCAATCAGTGCGCCACGAGGTTCACTGCTGCTCGTCGAGAAAAAGTGGTAGCGCGTCGTGCTGTACCCAATTTCCATGGTGAAATTGATGTACTCGCCTGTCGACGCATCGTACACGCCATTCGCGCAAGAGCTGTACCCCGCAAACGCCGGGTTCACCTCCGACCATGTCAGCACACGCTTTGGCTTTAGATCAAACGGATCGAGCTCTTGGATCTAGTAGATAGAGAGAGAAAAAAAAGAAAGGTCAATTGGGAAAAAAAAAAAAAAAAAAGGCGGGCAGATTTTTTTTACATGATTCGCGAGATTTTGGCAAAACAGCTGTCCATCGATGCCTGGCAGGTGGGTGAGGATGCGTGCACTGCACGGCTCGCCATCGGGCTTGGACGCCTTGGCGGCCGACTTGATGAATTTGATGAGGACGGTCTGGTTGGCATGCGTGTGGAACAAGCCGGCCGGATGGCATGGCGCGTACCCGTGGTGGTCGTGGATCTTTTCAATCAGTCGGCGGCTCGTGAGCCTGCTCTTGTACTGGATCGTGTTGTGCTCGCCGCTCAGATCAAATCGATTCACCAAGGGCAGCCCATCCAGCAAGTGGCCAAAGGTAAACGTGCCCGTGGCGCTTTGCAGATGCCCATCGATCTCGATCTTGCGCGTGTAACGCACATCAAATGTGCCGGGTCCCACCGTGTACACCTCGGCATTCAGCCATGTGGGCAATTCGCCATCCACCGCCAGCGCCACCGTCTCGGTCGTGTCACGCACATTTTGGAGTCCCTAAAGCCCATGATAAAAGAAATAAAATAAAATAAATGTCATGAGAAAACAGCTGAGCCCCTCTCTTTGCCCCGCCCTTGTCCCCCTCCGCCTCTTTTACTAACCTTTTCCAATGTCATTGGCTCCACCTCCTTTTGGCGCAGCTCCTCGATAAGCACCGACGAGGGACGCGACACATTGGGCTCGCCACTTGCATCCAGCAGCGCGCGATCGGCGTGCTCCTGCGACGACGTGTACTCGTCGTCCAGCGACTGCAACGGATGGCTCGGCACGCTGTCAATATGATCCCCTAGGCTGTCATTATCGTCCGACGCAGAGGACACGCTGTGCACCTCGTCTGGATCCATTGCATATTCCGTGTGGGGGACTGACGACGCCATGGCTGCTTTGAAATGGGGCAGGGGAAAACGAGAGAGGGGGGAAAAAGAGTAAAGCGGAAGAAACAAAAATATTCAGCGCCCCCACCTCCTGAAAAGCAGCCCTTGCTATTTATAGACGGTGAGCGCGCCCGCCCAATAAGCCGCATTGATCCCTGTCACGCTCAGAATTATTGCGCCCATGGTCCTCCTTGCTGCCCGTCCACGGCCCCATACGACAACCCATGTCATGTTACAGCCGCGTGTTACATTGCAATGTTGTCAAGTGAAAAATTCGTCTTCCATTGGCTCCACCGGAGCACGGCAGACCCCTTCCGTTCGTTTTTTTTTTTACGCGCGCAGCAAAGCAGGGCAGAAATGTGCTTTTTCGGCTCTTTTGCCCTTTTTCGTTGGATGATTTTTTCCATTGCAACTCCACTGACCAGAACACATTGTGAACAGCTATTTAGCAGCTTGAGATGGGCCGCAACGAACCAAAAATACATCATCATAAACGCATTTACGCATAATAAAATAAACACCGTTTTCTGTCACGAATCTTTACGTATGATATATCTTTGTGCTTGGACAACAGACGGCGTGTTTGATGTATAGATGTCGGGAACAGTTGCATAATGCGTTCCATGGCACATTTATAGTGCAAGTGGCTGTCAAGAGCGCGCCTTTTATCATACTGTAAAAAAAAAAGCTGCATTTAATTAAAAAGAACGCCGTTTAAACAGAGAATCTCCAAACACCTGCAATATTTTGCTATGATCGTGTGCTTCACTATCGCTACTCGCCAGCTCGCGGAATCACTCAGTTTTTTTTCTTCAGGAGCTTTGAGATTCAAAGAAAAGATGGCCTTGAACAGTCATGATTTTTACAGTATTACTGTACCGTACTGTATGTACAGTAGGACCTCGTTATAACGAACCTCGATATAACGAATTTTTTTATATAACGAAAATTTGGTGGCTTGGCCGCACTGCTATTATCCTGTGACATACAGTAAGGCGCTATAGCGAAATTTGGCTGTGAAATACGGTATATCATCATACAGTATAACGAAATTGCTCAAACTCCAAAATTCTGATTTCGTTATACCGTATCGAGGTCCTACTGTATTTACCTATACTGTAGATACGTACAGTAAATCTGCAATACTGTACGATTCACTGATACAGTAATGCTGTAAAATTTTGTTCTGGGACAAGTTGTTTACAGTGCTGTATGATACCATCATCTCTAAATACTCTATGACATGACTGTGATCAACAACTCCAGTGAGGAAAAATGGTGTGTTCCAGATTTTGGCAGCCTGCTGTGCCTCCAGAATTTTTTTTACAGCCTACTCTTCTCCTGCAAATGAAACTTGCGTCACGGCGTAAACTATACAGTAGTACTACAGTAAATACAGTAGCCCGGTGGTGTTCAAGACGGACCTGCGCACCTGCCCGATTTTTTTGCAATCGAAAAAGTCAAAACCCTCCTCTTTGTACTATTTTGCATTCATCTGTCCATCTGCATGCTCGACCTCGCTCAAAAATAGCCGCATCGCATTCAGCGCGAAATTTGCAACAAAAAATCTTAAACCCCCAGAGCGCTACGACCACTTTTGAAAATTCAGGGGTCACCCAGGGGTCACTCAGGGGTCACACATTTCATCCTCAGAAAATGCCAAATTTGGGATTTTTCGAACTCCGAGTGATCAATGCATCCCAAACAGGTAACTCCGACAATTTGCTATTGGCACACAAAATGACAGGTCGCCTCCCAACTCAAGAAAAATGCCCAAAGAGTGACGCATGAACGGCGATCGACTGACAAAAGTGGCAACTTATTGGTGCGATTTTTTTTGCAAAATTTAAGGTTTGACACTTCCAAATGAAGGTGGTGGAACATTGCATGGAATTTTTATTTTTTTATTTTTTTTACTGTATATTTTATGCTAAAATTGACTTTGGCGTAAAAGTTGTCCCTTTTCTGGAAGGTGCCCCAGATTTTTAGCCGCCGTCCCTTTCTCTCTCTCTCTCTCTCTCTCTTTTTTTTTTGCGCGCGCACTTGTATTGTACAGTAGCCCAATGACCACCACGGGCAAACGGTGACATAAAAGTGCACAAAAACAAAAGTCTTCGGCATTTTGACGCGGCTTTCTACCTACTGTATTTTCTGAATAAGATGGACTCAATGAGCCTTTGAGCGTTCGTGTGTGCAAAAGAGGCAATAATACAGTACATCGGCCCTGGACGTGTCGTGTGGACAGAGCCGCCGCTTATTTACAGCGTAAAAACGTGCAAAAAGAGCATTGCCCTCGTTCTCTTTCACACATTGTTGCATCAGACTCTTTTCGCTTCACTTGTGCGCTCTGGATGCAAGATGAAAGTAGAAAAAAAAAAGAGAGAGAGAGAGAGAAAGGGACGGCGGCTAAAAATAGGGTTGCTTATCGATCGATTGAGACGAGATTGACCCCATCTCGTATCAATCGATTATTTTCTAAAGCGTCTCAATCGAAATGCCATATGAGACAGCGCGAGATCGATCGAGATCCGAGACATATCGAGATTTCGAATTCAATCGCATTTCGATATTTTTAGTCATCCGGACCCAATTGAGAATTTGAGACGCGAGCGATCGAGACGCGATCGAGACGCGATCGAGCGAGACCGATCGAAATGAAAAGATCAACAATAATAAAATGACATTTTCAACCAAAAGATTTGAACCTGAGGCACTAAACGCTCAGATTCGAGACGAAAAACGAGAAAACAAGACAAGTAATTGAGAGAAAAAGAGACAAGAGAGCGAGGAAAAACGAGGTAAGGGCGAGAGGCGACAAGAACGAGAAAAAAAGAGGAAAAAAGAAGGATACTGTATAATACAGTAGTAGTAGTATGACGGTGTGTACCGATATCGTAGTTTATCACACTCTTTTCGCTTTACCTGGTGTACCGGTACAATATGTACAGTATGTTCTAAAGTGGATGCACGCACGATCAAAAAAAAAAAAGAAAGAAAAAAAAGAAAAATACGGGTAAGGGCACGCACCCAGCCGACTCCAATAAAATTTCTGAGGCGTGGCAAATCAAAGGGAGGGACGGGGGAGCACATTCCAAAAAGAGAAAACCTGTGGAAGTATGATACCATAACAACAAACAACCAAAAGTCACTACTCCTTGCTGTGTGCACCGCCGCTTTGGCTTGGCATTACTGTGAGGGCAGTGTTGCACGAGCGACTTTGGCTACGCAGAAAAAAAATGAAGACGCCAGCCCTTGAACCGACAATCACCAGCGCTCAGTGCATGCAAAATACACACTGTACTACTTTATCGTCGAATGAATCTGCAATCATACTGTAGATCTACGCCTTCTGTTGTACGGCCGCCGCCGCGCGCGGCGGCGCGCGCGGCATGCATGTACGCACGATGATGATACACGACGATCGAGCGACAAAAAAAAAAGAACAACAGTACAACATGCACAAACACAGCAGCAAGTTACATCAGGGATCCCGAGTTCCTGATGACCGCCCTTGTTTGCCTACTCCTCTCTTTGCACGGATGAGCCCATGCTTGCAACATTGCAGCCACTATCATAGATGGCTTGCAATCACGAATTTTTAAAGGTTGTCAGGCACCAATTTGCAAACTGAGAGATTTGGGTCCTTGGATCGCCACGCCATCATTATTCAGCCATATCATCTTATCATCATACTGTATGATATTCTGGAACAGACTTCATTCATCAATAAATATGTGACAAAATTTAATGATACATTGATTATTTGGTTTTGACTCAAAATGCATGTACAGTACAGTGCCCGGACAAAAAAAAGTTTCGCTGTGCATAATTCTCTGCAGTGCAAGGTATCAATTAATCGCGTTAATCTCTGCTGTATTGATCAATAATGGCTCCGGTGATATGAAATTTTGCAGGAACAATGATTTAAAAGTAAAAAAACAATTCTAAAATTATGAAATGGCTATGCCAAGCCGGTATTGAAATAGATCAAAAAAGGGATACCTGACGCGTCACGCGACGCGACGCGTGCCTACGCGTATACAATGGCCTGTGGAGATGAATTGACGTTATGAACACCATCTCCAATTTTTTTTGCAACGAGTGCAATGGTGCCTGATTGTATTTTAAGAATCAATTCCATGTTACTTGCATTGCATCGGTGCTGTGATCGAATAATGTAAAATCATCATGTGACACGCGTCACGCGTCAGTTGCATCTGGAATAACAATTGCCATCTCTGTTATCTAATTTTAATCCTTAGTTGGCTTAAAACCATTGTACTTATTTAATTTAAAGAACTAGAATAGACTGTTATCGATTGGTTGACCAGTAGGAGCACTACGACCATGTTACGAAGGAAATCGCGACTTTTGGCGCGTCTGACGCGTGACGCGTGTCACATGATGATTTTACATTATTCGATCACAGCACCGATGCAATGCATGTAACATGGAATTGATTCTTAAAATACAATCAGGCACCATTGCACTCGTTGCAAAAAAAAATTGGAGATGGTGTTCATAACGCCAATTCATCTCCACAGGCCATTGTATACGCGTAGGTACGCGTCGCGTCGCGTGACGCGTCAGGTATCCCTTTTTTGATCTATTTCAATACCGGCTTGGCATAGCCATTTCATAATTTTAGAATTGTTTTTTTACTTTTAAATCATTGTTCCTGCAAAATTTCATATCACTGGAGCCATTATTGATCAATACAGCAGAGATTAACGCGATTAATTGATACCTTGCACTGCAGAGAATCATGCACAGCGAAACTTTTTTTTGTCCGGGCACTGTACAGTATTTCAAGTTTTGTTGGCAATCGGCTCGCAACATGTATACTTGATTGATGCACGAATACCGTTTTGAATGATTTTCGGGCAATTCTAACGATCGTCGCTGGCTCTTGAAAAAAAAATTCATACTGATATAAAAATAAACTCAGGCCATCATGATACCGTATATAAAGTTTGGGACGCTTCCAGGCACTGTGTAGTCGTCCATATCAAAAAGTGCGTTTTCGCTGGCAAATGGCTGTAAAGATGCGATTTTCTTGCACCTTCTAAGTAAGGCAAGTCTGACGGGTGTGACAAATGGGACACCGCAACAGTTTTGACAACTGATCGAGCGAGCGATCGAGCGATCGATATCTCGATCAAATATGTGTTTTTGATGACTTTTTTGCCAAGAGAAATTTTTATGAAACATATAAATAATATCATAAACAATGTGAAAGATAAGAATGGAACGGAGCCCCCAGGCAGTGCAGGTGCCCGCATCATGGCGTTGTTGTGATACATAATGACTCCTTGAGTGTTATGGATTGCACCACTCTTGACCGTGTTAAATTTTTTCTCTACTCTTTTTTTTTTGTTTTTTTTTTTTTTACAAAAACGATCATTTATCTACCGTAATCATCATGACACATCGTCAGCGTCAAGACGCCGATGATTTCTTGTTGGACGACGACGAGACCAATGATACGACGTCCAGTTTTGTCGCCATCGAGGCAGCAGTTGATGATGACGGTGAAAGTCATGGATCGACGAGCACTTCGGCCGATGTATTGCTGGACAGCCAAGACACACAGGGCTCCACGACGTCAGCATCCCGCCGCTTGCGATCTTGGATATTTGTCAAAGGGTGGGTGTATCGCTGTGCTAAGAATGGTGAGCCCGATGAAACGGGTGAGTATCTCAAGTGCCTGTACAAGAGCTGCTCAAAAAGTTTGGTGCCGTCAAAGGAAAAAAACACTACTGGAATGGTGCGTCACTTGAGAGTCTATCACAGAGTGGACGCGTCAAGTGCACCCAACCCGCACTCGCAAGCTGCTGATACCGATTGGCAAGGGCCATTGGACACGGCGATTGCCGGCATGAAGCGCCATAGATCGGCTATCCCGTCCGAATTCGACAGTGCGTCTTTCAGGGAAACCCTGCTCGATTTTATTCTGGACGCCCAGGTTCCATTGCGGCTCGTGGAGAATGAGCACCTTCAAGCACTCTTTTACCAAGTATCTTTGGCTTCCAGAATCTCGGCAGTGAGGGTGCCAAGCCGGCACACTGCAAGAGCAATGGTAAACCTTTCATATAATATGGCACTTCTCATGTGTGTTTGTTTCTCAACATCCCTCCTATTCCTTGATATTTTTAAATAGATTTCTGCTCGTTTTTCCCGCTTGCAAGATGTTGTCGTGAATCACCTAAAACAATTCAGAAAGGTGTCAATTACAACTGATGGCTGGACCTCCCCAAATAACCACTCATTTGTTGCCTTTACGGTTCACTGGACGGAACGTGATGTAAGCGGTCAAATGGATCAATGGGTGCTTCGTGGGCTGCCAATTGGCTTTGAACCTTTCGATGGTTCGCATACTGGCCGGCACCTAGCCACTATGTTTATGGACATTGTACGTCAGTTCAAGCTCGAAAACAAGATTATCAGTGTGACGACGGACAATGCTGCCAACAACATTGTCATGATGCGTGAACTCGAGTTGGACACGAAGGATTGGTGGTAATTACGCTTGTCCTTTCATTTACAGTTGTTGCAATGACGGCTTTCTGGTTTTGACCGTTCTAATGCATGTTTTTTAGGTTTCCGATTACGGCCCGGAACACCCACGTGTCATGTTTGGCGCACGTCATTAATTTGACAGTGCAGGCGTTTTTGGGGCCGACGGGCCTATGCGCACAAGCACCTGACCAGGCTACACTCGAGGCAACCGACGCCCGCGGCAACTCCGAGATCAATGACGAACGAGAGTTCACACGCGGCCAAACTCCGTCAGGGGCACTAAAGAAGCTCAGACGCGGAATACAGATGATCAGGTAAAAAACGGAAACAAAAAGCCTATTACTGTATGTAGTTCGCATATGTGCTCACTCTTTTTTTTTTTTGACAGGGCTTCCCCTCAGCGCTCCGAGAAATACCGCAATTGCTACCGGGTTGAATACCCTCTGCGTCCGCACGTCAAGCTGCTTGTTTTGGACGTCCGTACGCGCTGGAACTCTACGTTTACCATGCTTCGGCGCGCATTGCATTCCCGGCTCGCAATTGACGCGATGTTGCGCGGCGATTCGGTGCTGGCAAAGTACCTGCTTACGGACGAGGAGTGGGGACATATCAAGGCACTCAAAGGCGCGCTGCACGAATTTGCCATGGTAACACCATATGTTTCGTCAAGCACAAGTTACCCGTCAATCGTGAACGTCATCCCAGTATACAATGATCTGCTGACAAGCCTGGAACACAGGTTCAAGGACCACCAAGACGACTTTCACCCTGAAATTCAACTGGCGGCGGAGCAGGCGTGGAACAAGTTGGCCCACTACTACGACCGTACGGATCTGACCAGCATATACTCGGTAGCGACCACAATTGAGCCACGTATGAGGTTCAGCTATTGGGAAGAGGATGATTCCTGGGACGAGCATGTGGTTCAATTCGCCAAAAATCAAGTACGCGGTGTCTGGAAATCTCAATATTGCCTATCCTCCACACCGGACGATGCGCAGCCTGTGACGCCTACTACAGCCTCAGCGACCTCCTCATCAGTGGCGCCGCCCCCCACACCTGCAAAGAAAAAAAAGAAAATCGTCAAGCACTTGGAAAAAAAATATCACTATCCATCCAGACCAGCTCCACTTCCCGACGAGCTCGAGGATTACACAACTCAACCACGACCCCGTCTCACGGATGACGACAACATAAACGAGTATCCTTTGGTATACTGGAAAATTAACGGAGCTCGTTGGCCAAAAATTGCGGACATGGCACAGGATTACATCGGGATACCGGCAACGTCCACACCATCCGAGAGGGTGTTTTCGCACGCACGCACAATGATGGGGACGCCGCAGCAAAACAGAATTTTGCCGCAACACATCAAGGAACAACTGCTGTGCGACTATTGGACTAAATTTGCCCGCAGTGATGACATGTCCAACAACAACAAGAAAGGTGTCAACAACAGCAACAAGTTTTTCAGTACGGACGATGATGATGAGTACGAGTCGTCGGCAAGCGATGACAGCGACGAAAACAGCGAAGAATAGCAGCCCATTTTTCGTACCTTCTCCCACTACTGATTGATCGCCAAAACAACCAAAAAACAGGAAAAAAGAAAAAAAAAGAAAAAAAGAAAAATAAAGAACAAAAGAAAAAAAAAAGAAAAAAAGAAAAATAAAGAACAAAAGAAAAAAAAAGAAAAAAAAAAAAGAGGGTCAAACTCTCGACACCATATTTTATCCCTCATAAATATCACTACACTGTACCGGTATGTATGTCCTACAGTATCAATTTTTTTAAATAAAACAAATAAGGCTGTCTATTCATTCAGCACCATAAAACTGGTGCTGTTGCTTTGTCTTCGAGATTTCGAGCGATCGAGATTATGATACAATCGAGCGATCGAGCGAGATTCAACAATCACCCAGCTTAAGCGCCTGTCGAGATTTTGATCGAGATTCGAGATCCATAAAAAAAAACTTTCGAGACGATCGAGATTTGGGCTGTCTCATATCGCTCAATAAGCCGATCGAGATTTCGGGACAATGATCGAGAATCTCAATAAGCAACCCTAGCTAAAAACCTGGGGCACCTTCCAGAAAAGGGACAACTTTTACGCCAAAGTCAATTTCAGCATATTTTATTACTGTACCTACAGTACAGTACAGTACTGTACAGTATGATACGTACTTTTTTTTATCATATCATCATACTGTATTTATGTAATGGTGGCGTGTACAGTAAATCATACATCATATGATAATACTGTACTCGTGCGTGTATGAATGATACAACAAGGCACTGTATCATATCATCATAGCTCGCTGCAAGCAAGCAAGATGTCAGACATTACAGCAGTACTGTAAGGATCGAGCGATGATCGACTACAGTACTGTACAGTACTGTACAGTACTGTACTGTATAATAGACCGTTGTTGTCGAGCACATCATCGCGCTCGCCATTGAAGAAATTGTCTATCATACATACGTACTGTAGGTACTGTATCATAACATCATAAATACCGTATCATTTTATTATCATATCGCTCGTAAAAAAGCTGTTTTCTCTGTCAGTTTTTTTGATCGGATCGCGATAATACTGGATTCATTCAAGGATTCAACTAAGCAAGAAAATACAGATTTGCTTGGAGACACAAGATTAAACGCGCTCTAGCTTCTGATGTTGTTGTTGTCTGTCGCCGAAAAGAGCGGTCGATTTAAAAGTGGATGAAGCGTTTGATCGAGCGAGCTTTGCAAGTGTGCAAGCAAATGTCGTCGTTCATCTTCCGAGCGAACAATTGGAAAGTAACACACGAGCGCGCCTCTTCTTTCGAACGGAGACAGTTTCACCCCCAGCGCGATCCAGGGACAGTTTGACAAGCATGATACAGTATGATAAATACTGTAGGATACATGATAATACCCAGTGCGAAATTTATGAAAATATTGAGATTGGAGGTCGTTCAACCTTTTTAAATCGTTTGTCAATTTAATAAACGATTGTTGATTAATAAATCGTCGAAAATCTTATCGAATAGGGGTGGTTGAAATTGTGCGCTATGCAGAATCGGGACGACCTGGTTTTATTAAATGTTGTCAATTAAGACGTCGTTTATTGAACTATCAAGCATAAAGCCGACCTAAATTAATACCGTAGACAACTATCAAAATAAATGGCATGCAAGTGGAACTGAATGACCTCCATTATGATACAGTATTATCATATGTATCATACTGTTGTATTTTTGATTCTTCTGCATAACGACGAGAAGCAGCGACGACCCATCCATTCATCAATCTCACACTGCTTTTCAACGTCTTGTTTGAGCAAAAGACGCTCCAAAATACAATATCATACGTACAGCATGATACTGTACCTCCACTACGGCATGCCGACGTGAAAAGAGCCAAGTTCTTGTTGAACGGAAGCAGCAATGCCTCATTACAAGTGTCTGGTGCCAAAAAAGCGAAAACAACGGTTTTTATGATATAGGTACAGTACGATACATAATACAGTACAGTATCTTGCTGTATCATACGGCACTCAGTAGGTGCAGTATCTACAGGTGCTTTAAGCGACACGTGGACCAATTGTCAACACATCGCCAGTCCCAGGACGTTTGATCGGAGGGATCTTATTTAGTAACAAGTCATGAATGAGTCGTGCCGAGCACCAAGACTAAAAATTCGACCAAATTGGTACGCTTGAATGAGAATCCACATGAGAAAGCCACGAAATAGTCGAAAAAAGAACGCGGTCCATGCAATATTATAGATAAATTCATCCAATTTCTGCAATTCTCGAGAATTGACTAAGTCGACTGCCGGGCTTTCTTTCTTTTTTTTTTAGGGCGTAAAAAAAAAAATCGAGAGCGGAGCTTGCTAGCAAGCCCCTCTGTGTGGAACACTGAAATTGCCCTTTTTTGCTTCCCCTCTTTCTTTCTTTTTTTTCTTTCTCTCTCTCGTTTTTTCTCTCTCCTTGCTCGCTGCTGACGGCCTTGTTGTCGCCGTGTGCTATTTCCTCCGTCAACTTTTGCCTTGATCATGCCTCCCTTGGAACGACCCTACCCTCCCGAGGTGCTTGATCCCTCACCCAGGTAAGATCTCGTGTTCGATCTATGTGTTCAACTTGCTGATCATACCTTTCTTTGTTATAGCCCTGGCGAGAAGACGGTGTACAGCACTGAGGAGCTCGTAAGACCGAGAAAAATGACATTGGTTCTCTTTTTGAGTGCATTCTGACGCATAATTGCATGATTTTGTAGCTCTACTTTGCGCGGTGCTTTGTGACAGCCCAGGACGACAAGGCGACATGGATGGATGTTGTCAGCCGTGTGCCCAGTGCATTGATCCGCTACGGTGTGCTGCTGCCACTGCGCGTGACAGCCCTAACAGCCTCGACTGTCGCTTTCTTTTCATCATTGCCTGTCGCGCTCGCTCTCGAGAGCAAATCCATGGTGGTAAGTGTCAATTGGACCCCGCTCCATGCAAAAAAAAAAAAGAAGCATCAAGGGGAAGGGCTGCAATGGGTGGTTTTCACTCATTTTCGCTATTTTTTATATGTTTTTGTGCTACGCCTAATAGTCGACCCTGGTCAAATTATATTGCAAGGGCATTTTGATGTCGCTTGGCGTGCATGCGTCGTACCACGGAATGAAGCCGCAGCTGCGCGAGCCATTTGTTTTTGTGGCCAACCACACGAGCTATTTGGATTACATTGTGGTCAGCGCACACCAATATCCAGGCGCCGTCGTGATGGCGCGCCACACGGGCGCACTCGGGTTTCTGCAGAACAATGGGCTCAACTACCTCAATTCCATGACTTTTGACCGCAGCAACCTCTTGGAACGCAAGCAGCTCTCTGATAGGTATGTGACACGAGAGCACGGGCCACTCGTGGTTGCCATGGCCCCATCGTGCTCACTCTTCTTTTTTTTTTTTTTTTGCAGGCTGCGTGAGCATGTGATGAATCCCACGACGTGGCCCAACCCGATGATCATCTTCCCAGAGGGCACTTGTGTCAACAACAAGTACACGATCCGTTTTCAAAAGGGCGCTTTTGAATTGGGCGTGAAGGTGTGCCCTGTTGGGCTGCGATACGACAGTGCATATGGCTCGCCGTACTGGGACACGCGAAAAGGCTTTTTGAATTATGTGTTTTATCGCATGACGCGCTGGTGCACGCCCATTGATGTCCATTATTGCGAGCCACAGGCGCCACGCAAGCACGAGCTACCCAATGAGTTTGGCTTGCGCGTCAAGACCCTGATCAGTGCCACCATCGGCGCCGAGAGCGTCGATTTCAACGGTCGAGTCAAGCAGCAGCTGCTCCAGGTCGCGGGCATCTGATCTTTCTCTCTTTTTCTTCCATTTGTACATAAGGCGTCATCCACGCCCCTCCTCCATTTCTCCCTTTTTTCATGTTTTTGTGCTTTTTGTTAGATTGTAAATAGATCACTTACCACTTGCATAAAGAATAAAAAAAAAGCTTCGATTCCCATTTTTTATTTTTCAAAACATGGACCGAGTAGGTTGGATTATTATTTTTTTAGATGACCAGCTGGGTGACACAGCAAAAAATTGTGCGAGCATGAAGAGAAGGGTCACAGCCTAAAAGTAGCGGAGCTTGGACTCGTAAAATTCAAAGAGCTGTTGAAATAAAAAAGACGCGTCGCGTTAGTGGCTGCCCTTTTTTTCTATTTGCTTTTTTTTTTTTTTTTTTTTACCTTGCGGGGGTTGCTTTCGTGTAGCTCCTCGGTCAGATGGACAGTCTTGAGGCCAGAGTTCCTACATGAGAGAGATGGAATCAGACGCTGTTATTGGATAAAATCAAGTACAATTGTGTTTTACCAGTTGAGGTAGGCCAGCAGGGACCGGCCACGCTTGCTGGGCAGGACCGTTTCAATCTCATAAGTGTCCTGTGAGACATTGATTACTTTTTGACGCGCGTAGTAGCCAATTTCGTAGCCTTTTTCGACATACGAGGTGATCAGGTCCTTGTGTGATATCCTGTTGGTCTTGGCTAGGTTGTAAAAGGTGTTGCGGGCCGTGTAGCTGCCACCGACGGCGAATTGGTCATTGTCGTCGTCGTCGCCGTATTCATCCGGGTCAAAATGCTTATCGCTCTTGGAAGTCTTGCGCACGTTCATGTCAAAATCGTCGTCATCATCGTCGTCATCATCCACGGTGGCAGCGGGCACTGGTGAGCTGCGGTCCAGCGTCGCCACGGGTAGATTGCGCGGGCGCGGCTCGTCCTTGGGCAGCGTGTCCCAGTATTTCGTCACGACGTCAGGACTGTCTCTGTGAAATAAGAAAAAAAAAAAAAAGAAGAAGAATTGAGTCTCGGGTGGACGATCATTCTTGGCTATGCTCCTTACTCTTGCAGCACCTTGGCAGGCTCCCAGGTGCTCTCTTCTGCGTCATAGCCCTTCCACTTGACCAAATAGCGCGTGACATGGCCCTAGAAAAGAAAAAGCCGCGTGAGACGCGCCCATTTTCTTCCTTTTTTTTTTTCTTTTTCTCTTTCTCTTTCTTTCCATTTCATGAACTTACGCGGTACATGCGGTGCTGAATGATACCTTCGACCTCAAACTTGTCGGTATCATCGTCATCATCGTCGTCGTCATGATCGCTGATTTCGACCCTGACGGGTGATTTTTGCTTTTGCTTGCCACGGGCATTGTCGGTGCTCCCTGCGCGCCGGCGCTTGTATGTGCGGACATTCTTGGCGGGGGATGAGGTGGAGCCACGTTTCCTGCGAGAGGTTGTCGTGGAGGCTCTGCGTTTTGAGGGCACAGGCGAGTCGGACGCGTCTGAATCGTCGTCGGTATTGTCGTTGTGGCGGTTCTTGTTGAAATTGTCCATGTCGTCCCTGTCCGAGTCTGAAACGTACTTTGAGGACCTGGGCACGGAGCGTGGTTTGCGACTGATGGTGGAGGGGCTCTTGCTGTCACGCGAGAGGAGGCGATGCGAGCGGCGCGACGCGTCATCCTTGTCGCGTTGGCCATCGTCCGATTCGTCTTCATCCGGCTCCGCTTCCGCTTCAAATTCGCTGTGTTCAGAATCGTTCTCTTTCTTTTTCGCATTGGTGGCCTTTTCCCCGTCGTCAGCGGCTTCCTTCTTGTCCATGTCATTCGCAATGACATTCTCATTGGAATTGGCGTCATGGAACTCGGCGTCATCGTCCATTTCACTGTCTTCCGCAATCGCCATCACCTTTTTCATGCCATTGGCCACTGATGGCTCCTCCTTGTCATCGTTCTTTTCTTCGACCCTTAATTCCACTTCCAGCGCAGATGTCGTGGCCTCTTTTTGGATGTCGTGGTCCACATCCATAGATTCGGCTTGCTCGCCGGGTGTGACAGACGCGTCAGGCGTGGCTGCGCGCACAGCATCGACTTCCAGGGCAATCAGGGTCTCGTCCCTGGCATCAATGGGGTCGGCCACCTTGGCCTCCGTCTCGCTCAACTCGGGAATCGCGACATCGGGCGACTTTTCCTTGTTGTAGTCGCCCAAAAGCGCCAAATCGACGTCGTCATCAGAGACCGCATGGGAAGAAGCCTTCATGTCAATCTCGGCGTTGCCATCGCGCGCGTCACGCGCACCAAGTGACTCTGGATCGGACGGAAACGTCATGATAAACACACAAAAAGAAAGAAAAGGAAATGGGAAATGAAAATATAAGCAACCAAAGCGGGTGCAGGGGCAAAAAGAAAAAAAAAAAAACGAGAAAGAGATAAGACAAGATAAAAAAAAAAAAGGGCAGGTAAACAAAAATAGTCGTCGCGCTGTGAGCCAATGAAAATGGCGATCTTGTTTATGCTCTTTTTTTTTTTTTTTTTTGCCAGAAAAGAATCATCCTGCATTTCGGCAACGCGGTCATCAAAGCATTTAATAATACTTTTCCTTTTGTCTCGCTTTATTTGATGTTTATTTTCTCGATGTTCATCATTATTGATCATGGATGACGCGTGTTTTGGGCCGCGCTGCACCAATTTTCAGTTGTCGGACTTTTGGCGCGCCAAGTGTTCCAAGAACACGCGTCGCACCGCAGCCAAACTTTCATTTCCATACATTGCAAGTCATCCAATGGTTCATTTGTGCTCTGCTCAAGGGATAAATTGTGCCGCTAGCCGCGATGCATTAAAAACAACGATGTCATGTTACAATTGAGGAATGCATTGCAAACCATTGGTATTTTCTTGCTCGGTGCCGTACGTAGCTGGCTTTGAGTATCATTCGCTTTTCATGAAAAGCCAAGTATGCACACACCGAAAAGCGCTGAATTTTCCAAGGGGATCCATCATGGATTTTGAAAAGTGTAAATTTAGGTCCTCGGATCACTGTATCATTCACACACATGGTAAAACATGCCACTTTCACCGACGGAAATGGAATAAAACCTGGGGGCCCATTGACTGGTTTTGGCGCAAAACGCATTTGATTCGATATTTTCGGCTCATAGTGAAATCGATGAGGAATCGCCGCAGCAACTTGACACGAGAGTTGACAAAACGAGCATGGCTTACTGCGTCTGATTACATCAATGATCAATGAAAAAAGCGACTTTTTGGCAGATTTGACACGGTATCAAAATCATCTTTATTTTTCGACGCGTGATAAACCGCGTCAGAGCTCGTGTGGCGCGCTCCTATTACTAATTAAATCCAAGTATCTGAAGCACCTCCTGCTGGTGAACGCATCAGTGCAAGGCTATGGACGCGTTTTTACTGTGCAATTCACTGTTGAAATTTAATCGAAAATTACGAATTGCTCGTCAACGAGCTTATGGATCGCTCTCTTTTTTGCGATATTTGTGGGTTTCTCCAGGCCATGCATCATCTCTGTAAGCTTGACGCAATTCTGAGAACCCGTTTCTGCAGTTTTGGTTTGGGAGCCTCGCCACGTGTAAAACTTGAATGACGCGTTGCATGCTAAAAGCACTTTTTATGACATTTAAAAAGTGTCCCGCCCGATGTGTCGAGCTTACTATTTCAGGTCAAGACGTGTTTTGAAGCTTCACAGCGCATTGATGGCGAGTGCAAGTTGATTTACTCCAAATTGATCATTTAAATGGATCCTCTCTGATCTGCTTGTCCCAATGACCCCAAACTGGGAACATTGGAGAATCGAGGCAAAGATGCTGCGATCTCAATGATTCCAGTGGTACAAGTTTTGACAGAAATCCGGTCGCTGTAGCATTACAATCGCGATTTGGTGCTTTGTAGAAGTTTGGTTACACTTTTTATTCCTTCCCAGTCTGCAGCAGTTAAAATATTTTCGTTCTTAAGATAGCGCGGATTGGTTCGTTCCACGGGAGTCAAAACGCTGCAAAAAGACGTATGCACAGTCAAAATCACCATTTTTTTTCTGTTTTGCTCGTCGTCGATGACACATTTCTGTAATCATGACTTTTTTTTTTTTTGGTCCACACGCGATCGAGCACTGACCAGCTGATTGCGGTGCCGATTCCAGTTTGTAAAGCAGAAAAAGAGCATCATTGTCGTCATTGTGCCTCTCTTTTTTAGGATTTTATGATGTTTCGCTGCAGATCAGGTATTTTCACGCCACGCACGCGCCTTTTTAAGCGCTGGAAAACAACAATGAAAGCAAAATGAATTCCAAATCGGGCGCTACATAGGCTCTGGAGATGTGATTTCGCGCCATGTCACTCAACAAATGTACTTTACAAGGTTGATTGACGATAGAAAAGGGCGATCAGGAAGCGCGGATCTCATCGTCAGATGACGGCATGGCCAAGGGAAAACAAAAAGGGGGGACCCCCAAGTGTTTCATGCCGTGGAGTGCGGTGTGTCCTTGAAACAGAAAAGGCTGACGGGTGCGACACTTTTTTTTCTCTGAGGGTCTCAGGGGCCACGCCAAAGGGTAATTGATGATGCGGGTCATTTTAAGACATTTTTAGGTTCCGATGAGATCGGAATCCGTGAGCTCGTCCATTCCCAATGAAGCGTTCCCTTTTTTCACGCGCGGGAAAGCGAGAACGTGATGATGTGAAGCTGCAATTTATTTTTTTCATTGGTATTTTTGGTATTTACTACAACAAAGAAAGGTATGAAGGCTTGAAAAAGAAAAACATGACAAAGAAATATAAAAAAAAGGGGCGAGGGGAGGCGGGGCGAGGGGGTATGCGAGTGTGAGCTTGGCCAGGTATTGTTAGGAGGCAGATGTGTGGTGGTGGACGAACATGGGATTGGACGAGTGAATGGACATGGATGGAGGAGCATTGTTCAATAACCTGAGGTGCTGCATGGGCGTGTTGCCATGGGATGCCGTTGTTTGAAAAAGTAGCGCAGGCAGTCGATCCTCTTGCACCATCCATTTGTGCACGCCTAGGTTGGAATTGATTGTGCGTGAGCTTTCCTCGTCTCCTATTCTATCCATCTGCGCCTTTCTTTCTCCACCCTTGCGCCTGAAATTCCTATTTTTCTTCATTTTCTTTCTTGTTGCGCCTTTTTTTTTTTCCTCCTTACCAAAAAATGCAGCGGCTGAAATCGCAGACCCGGCCATGTAATATTGGCTAGCTGGCGACCGTCTTGTTTAAAAAAAAGTTAGCTTAGCAGCAAAGAAAGAGCGGTCTTTTTTTACCCAAAGAGTGTTGCTGTGCCAAGCGTCGTAATGCCAAGCATGCCTAAAATGGTGCTTTTAGACACAAGGGTGCCAAGACCTGTCTTTGAAGGTAGGGATGAAGTGGCCATAGGGCTGGTGTGTATGTGTGTATGCAGGTAATCAAAAAGAAAGAAAGAAAAGAAAAAAAAAAGGGCCTGAAATCTGCTCTTGAAAACATAAAAAAAAAAGCGAGTTGCCAATTTTGGGCATCTCCCTCTTCTCTTTTTTGCACTCTTTTGCTTTGCCGACACGCTTATAGAGATGAGTCGACGCTTCCAACAAGTGAACAAATATCGAAACGCCGTGGGCACGCTCGGAAAAAAGGAGGTATAGCTTTTAAAACGCGTTTTTGGCTAGCACGGTGCTTATTTTTTTTGCGCTTTGTAGCTCTGGTACGCGGATGTGCCTGCCGAGAAAGCGTCTGATGTTGGGCAAGGGCTTGCCGCCAGCAGCACGTGCCTTGCGATCAAATGGACAGGTAAAAAAAGAAAAAAAAAAAAAAAGCGACGATCCGCCTTTTTTTTTTTTTTTTTTTTTTTTTTTTTCCTGCCGATAGGGGTTGCTTACTTTTATTTTTTATATGTCGCAAATGTAGGCTCAGGGTCCCTGGGTCTGCTGCCCATCAATGCCTTAGGCAAGGGCTGTGCCAGCCAAGCGGTTGTCTTTCATGCACACCCAGCTGCGCTTTCCGACTGGACTTTCTCGCCGTTTGACGACCAATTGCTTGCCACTGCAGCAGAGGATGCCACCGTACGGACTATTGTGTTCATTGTGTCATTGTTAGATGCGGCTGTTCACCAACAAACTTGTCATTTCTCCTTTTTTTATCTTTTATTTATACAGGTGAAGCTTTGGCGGCTGCAGCAGGACGATCTGCAGCCCACGTGCGCTTCCACGCTTGCTTGTTCGTCGCGCTATGCAGCCGAGCTGCGATTCCACCCGGGGGCGGATCATGTAAAGCGTCAATTGGCCCAAAAAACGACAAACAAAGCATCCCTTATGGCTGATCCTTGCATTTTTTTTATTTTTAGATCCTAGGATCCTTGGGGAACGATGGCAAGCAGGTGGCCATTTGGGATGTCGACAAACAAACACGCGCATTGGCTCTGGATGGCGCCTTTCACAGCTTTGCCTGGAGTGGCCAAGGTGATCGCATTGCCACGTCAGGTCAGGGCACCGTGCAAATCTGGGATCCACGCGCTACCGATCAGCTTGTCCAAGTGCGTATAAAAAAAGAAGAAAAAAAAAAAGAGGAGAGACGCGTTCAATTGGGCCAATTTGACTGATTTTTGCATTTTTTTTTTTTTTTTTTTGCATTTTCTTTTTCTAGTCGGGCAAAGGTCACGAAGCCATCAAGGGATCGCGTGTGGCGTGGTTGGGCGAGACGCCGCACCTGTTCTCTGTGGGGATGAACAAGATGCGAAGCCGGCAATATTGCGTGTGGGATAGTCGCAACATGGCGCAGCCCGTGGTCATGAATCATCTAGACACGTCGTCTGGTACGCTTCTCCCGCTGTACGACCAGGACACTGAGACAATGTACTTGGTCAGCCGCGGCGACGCCACGATTCGCGCCCTGCAATTCGACGCAACATTTACAAACCCGACCGTGGCCGAAAATATGGCCTGCGGCACAAGCACCTCGGTTCTTGGCGCTGCACTATTGCCAAAGACCGCCCTCGACGTCATGCACACGGAAATTGCGCGACTACTCGCGCTCACACCCAATGGTGTCATCCCCATCTCATACAATGTCCCTCGAAAGGTACGATTTTGTGAAAAAAGAAGAGTGCTTTGCTTTCTAACTTTTTTTTTTTTTTTTTAACAGCAATACCTTGATTTCCATGCTGAATTGTACCCAGACACCAATGGCCAAAGTAGGTTGCCACCCACACACAGCAAAAAGAAAAAAAAAAGAAAAAAAGTGAGATTGATAGATTTTCAATAGTTCCTGCTCTGACGAGTGAGGAATGGCTTAATGGCAAGACTGGATCTGTTGCCAAGGTGCCACTGGATCCCAAGAAACGCGATCAAATCAAAAAGAAACCTGTCAATTCGTCCATTAGTTCGGCTGCGCCTGCGTCTTTGCCTGCATCCGCTACTGCTGTTGCAACAACCACGGCCACAACGACCGCGACACGCGATGCACCTTCGACAGCGACCATTCCAGCTCCTGCGCCGGCATCACCTGCGCCAGTGGCAGCGACAGCAGACACATTGACCGACGTTACAGGCAATCAAAAGCCCGCATCGCCAAACCCTGTGCCTTCCGAGCCTGTCCAGGCGTCTGTCGAACCCATCAAGGCTGAAGAGCCCAAGGCGACGCGTGAAAAGGAAGAAAAGGAACCAGTCAAGGAATTGAGCAAAAAGCCAGCTGTTCCAGTTGTTTACGGGACGCCGCACGCGTCTGTGTTCAAGTATCTTGCGACCAAGGGATATCACCCTTCGACACATTTTACAGATCTCAAGGAGCTTGATGCGAGCAAAGGCGCGTCTGTGATTCTCGTGCAAGCGAATGAACGTTGGGTTGCTGTACCATTGAGTGGGCCTGGTGGGCGTGTTGGCGTGGTGTCGACTGCCAAGCCTGGCAGATTACCTGCACACTTGCCCGCCATTGCCACCGGCTCGGACATTGCGTTTTTCGTGTTTGATCCGTTTGATGACGACGTGCTTACCACGGTCTCCATTGACAGCAAACTCCGGCTTTATCGAATTCCTGCGCACGACGCCCAATCGGATGACAAGGACGGCGAAGAGCGTGTTAAATCGCTTGCCGCTCTCACTCCCTTTGCAGAATTGCACGATTCCGCCATGGACAAGGTCGCCATTCTCGCGTACCACCCGTCGGCACGCAATATTCTCGCGTCGGCGTCCCATGACCTCGGCAAACCGACCATTCGCGTCTGGAACGTGAGCGACGCGTCCGTCGCGTTCACGCTACGCGACGCGCATGCCGACGGCGCAGACACGATCCTAAGCATGGCTTGGAGCCCCAATGGCAAGGCCTTGGCCACCGTCAGCAAAGACAAGAAATTGCGCATCATCGATGCAAGGACCGGTCAATTGTTGCAAAAGGGCGCCGCCCACGCCCTCGTGCGCCCTAGCCGCCTCGCCTGGGTCGACGACACATATATTGTCAGTGTCGGCTTTGGCATCGGCTGCTACCGCGAGATCCTTCTCTTTGACGCAACCAATCTGGACAAACCCATTGCAAAACACCTCATGGAAATGTCCCCCGGCGTCATGGATATCCATGTTGATCGTGATTGCCAGATCCTTTATGTTTGCGGCAGGGTAAAAATCATCAAAAAAAAAAAAAAATGAAAAAAGGCAAAAAAAAAAAAAAAAAATGAAAAAAAAAACTAATCGCTCTACATTTTTGTGATACAAAAAAGGGCGACCGCATCATCCACGCTTTCGCCGTGGATGACAGCAGCAAGGTTCTGACACCATTGACGAAGCTCGAGTTTGGCTCGTTGCAGCAGGGCTTTGCGTTTTTGCCCAAGCAAATGGCTGATATCAAGGAAGTCGAGCTGCAAAAGTATTACCGTCTCACGCCCAATGCCATTGAACTTGTTGGCGCTCGCATCCCCCGCGCTCGCGTAAGTTAAAACAAGAAAAGAACATCAATGGATGCTCAAACTTGTGTTTTTTTTTTTAGCCCGAATTCTTCCAAGATGACATTTTTGTGCCGACGCTCGACACCACGACACCGGCATTGGATGCCGCGGCCTGGTGCAAAGGAGACGACACGCCGCTTAATCGCATCTCATTGCAACCTGAGGGCATGACTCCCTGTAAGAAGAAAATCACGAGCCTGCATTGTACATTTTGCTCATTTATTTTATTTTAATTTCTTTAGTGTCTGAAGCGCCACCCCCTGCGAGTGCTGCGCGTGCCAAGTCCAAGTTTGAAAAGGGGCGGCAGCAGGTCAGCTTGGATGAGCAGCGTGAGAATTCCATGCGCCGCATGTTTGCCAGTGCCAAGGACGTCGATTTGGAAGAGGAGCAACGCAAAAAAATGGAAGCCAAGGCTGCCGACGATCATGAAGACGTCGCCGAGGACGAATGGGTAATGTCCAAAAGCGCGTCATCCGCTCAATTTCGGCCCAAACTCACTTTTTTTTTTTTAACGCGCTCATTAGGACGACTAGAGCCATAGATTTTTTTGTCCGTTTTTGTATTTTAAAAAAGGCTCTTTTCAGGGTACATTTATTTATGAACGCACCATTGAGCTGATGAGAATGCTACCATGTTTTTAATGATTTTTTTACTGCAACTTGCTTTTGAGTGGACCTCATTACGTATTGAGCATTCAAATTTTGCATAATGCTTTCAATTCATGTGAAGGTCATCTGGCTCGAATATAACCGAGATCTATGGGACGCATCGACTAGTTTTTGCGTAAAATATGTCTCTTTTTGTTTTGTCTCAAGAACAAGTCGACGAAAACCGGCCATATTGGCACAAAACAGAGATCACCAGAAGGAGCACAGTTTGCCGCGTACGTGGATCCCGAAGATCACTACAAAAATCGAGTTGCAGGCGAAATTGACACGAACAGCCAATGTGCAGGTCAACTTTGACGCGTGTGAAGCCGCGTCAGACATCGAGTGGCACGCGCTTGTTCCTAATCAAATCCATGTACCTAGTGTCCCTCTTGCTAGTGGACGCGTTGACGGAGCTCTATGAGAGCGTTTTACCCGTGCAAGTCGCGCTTGAAGTTAAATATAAAAAAATAGCTTATTACGCGTCAATCCGCAGGCAGATACCGCTCTTTTTTTTTTTTTTTTTTTGCCATTTTTCGTAGCACATTCTCTTGTAAGTTTGGCACGATTCTGCAGACCCTTTTTTTTTTTTTTTTTTTTTTTTTTTTTTTTGGATGGAGAGCTTGCAGTCACTAAATTTTGATTTAGCTTATGGCGCCCTCCATGAGTTGCAACCAATTCCAGTAGAGTCTTACTCGGTTTTTCTAGCTTGTCTTTTCATTTTGGGGCGCGATTAAATCATTTTCAAGCCTGACTGGCGGGTTTACATTATATCCTTACAAATTGCTCTCCGATATTAATTGCGCCGTTATTCAAATTTTTTTTCTTTGAACGCTGGTGAAGCGAGATGAATGCCGGTGTGTTGGGCAATGCTGACACGGAAAAAGCGCAGCAAAGTCGACTTGTTTGCATGTTTTCAAAACAATGTTTTCTTTTTAAACTTGTTTCAGACCATTTGTCGCTCGTCTCGTCACTTATGACCGCACACACCGCTTTTTCCGATTCAACTTGCAATGTTTTTTTTTATTATTTGTAGAAAATCTTTTTTAATTCATGGCCAACAAGAGCATGGAAATGCCCAGAATGGGCATGATGGGTGCTGTCATGGCGAACGCGTCATTTGGCTTTTTGTTGCGCACACGCGCGGATGGCACGGGGAACGCGCGGTCCGTCTGCGCTGGGTTGTACGTCATTGTGACGCGTGTTGAGACGGGCAACGACGTGGCATTGCCCACCTTGACATTGGGGAGCGCCGTTGGCACGCTCACGTCCTAAGGAAACGAAAAAAATTCAATTGGCCTCCGTGCCCATCTGTCAAACCATGTAGTTGGCTTACGGGTGTGCTCAGATTCTTGAGCGTCTTGCGCTTTTCCTTGTCGACGACGGCCGGGTCGACGTTACGCTCGACATCGGCGCGACCTTCGATGTCGTGGCCCTTTTTAAAGTCCTTCTCATCAATCTCGACGCGACCTTCGTCCATGCCCAGCCCGCCTTCCTCGTCCTCTTCCTCAGACGCGGCGGCCGCGACATTGTCTTGGTCGTTTGCATTGACATTGGCATTAGGACTGGCATTGGCCTCCTTGTTCTTGCTCTTGCCCTTGCCCTTGCTCTTGTTGCTCGTCGCACGGATGACGCCGTTCAGCTCATCATCTTCATCCAGATCCATTTCGGCAGCACCAACAACGCCGCGGACTGCGGAAAACGATAAAGATATAGAAAAGAACGAATTAGCAAGTGGATGCGCGTAATTTCTACGCGCACATACCATCATCATAGTCATGGTAAACATCTATCAAAAGAAAAGAGTGATTCAAACGAGGTGAGATTTTACGCGAAAAGACCGCAAACGGCAGATTGACACATACCAAGTCCGTCCGCAGCATGCACAGATGGAACCACCACGAGCAGCGCGACACAAAGAGCGCCGAGAGTGACTGAGACGCGCATGGTTACACAATGAAAGACTCGAATGAAGCAAAAGAAAGGAAAAAAAAATAAAAAAAGAATATCAACAGAAATAGGTTGCAATCCGCGTGGATTCTCAAACGCTGCCAATGAAAAAAATAGACTAATGGCGTGTTTGGAGAAAAATTGAGCGCACCGAGGGCACCGTGCGCGGGGAGGCTGGGCACCTCGGGTGGTCAGAATTGCAAAGACGCCAAATTATTCCGACAAAAGGCCAGCGTGTAAAAAATACAGGACCCCAGTGTGCTGGTTTTTCCCGAACAAAGTTTGTTTATCAAAAGAAAATAGTACAATGGGTGGATGGGTGCAAGGAAATATGGGATCCAATGCGAAAGAAAGAAAAAAAAAAGAGTCTATGTACACGAAAAGCATGGGGTGGGCGGGGCGACTGGCATGAAAAAGATGGGTAACGACCAATTGGCAAGTGGAAAGGGGAGACAAGTGATATTCACAAAATGCAGATGACAATGAGAATGAGATGGCGAGAGAGACAAGAAAAGCGCGCCAAAGAGCCCAGTTATAGACCATCTTTCTTGCGCTTCATCTTTTTCATTTTGCGATTGCCTTCTTGGGAGCCTAGCAATTGATAAAAGTACGATGTCAATTCCCCATTGCGCGGCAAAAGACGCATCAAAAATGCATGCATAAAGGCGATCACGCGACGCGACTGATTTTTTTTCATTTTTTTTTTTGTGTCGTTTGTAACACTGCTTACATTCATCACAGAACCAAGCACCCTTGGGTGGTGCTGTCAGGCCCGTGCAGTCCATGTGGAACCATTCGTAAGGGCAATTCTGCATTAAAAAAAAAAAAAAAAAAAGAAAAAGAAAAAGAAAAAGAAAGAAAATGAGCCATTGTATGCGGATTTGGTGCGCAGGCAAGCGCGCAAAAGGGCGCGAGTGCGCGTGGTCCCTTGTTCGTTACCTCGCCGTCGCAGCCGACCATTTCGCCATAGGACACCTGTCGACAATAGCAATACAGCGGCTCCTCGGCGCCATCTTCGACACCTTCTTGCACCTCTTTCTTCTTGCGCTTCTTTTGCCGTTGCATCATGTTAAAGTACGCCTCGACGTCCTCCTCTTCTTCCTCGTCAGGCAGCTCGTCCAGGCCATCTAGTTGCAAAACGAGGTCAGAAGCGCATTTTCTCCTCTTTTTTTTTTTTAGAAAAAAACACGACGTGTGATCCCATTACTTGTTGTGGGTGGCGCAATGATTTCTTGCGACGGCCTCAGCTCCGGGTGTGCTTGATCCAGCTGTGCCAAGTCGGTGCCTAGGCGCTTGATGTGCCTGTCCATCTATACAATTCACGAAAAAGGGGGGCAATTGAGTCATTGCGTGCCATTGCATCGCTAAAATGCAACATACCAGATGCAGCGCGTTTTCTGCCAATTGGATGCGCTCAGCGGCGAGGTCCTCGAGCTTGTCATAATCACGCTGGATGCGCCGGATCAGATTTGGCTCATGTTTGGCGTATTTTTCGCGTTTTTCCTGGTCCTGCTGGAACCATTGGCGGTGAATCTTCATCAGGTCATGCTGCCCTGTCTGGATGCGCCTCTCGAGATCTAAAAAAAAAAAAAAATAGGGTTGGTGTCAAATGAGCAATTCGGCTCCATGGGGCCCCCGATTTGTTTACAATGACCCCCTCCCCACCCAAACCAAAGCAAAAACATACTTTTCCCTTGTTCATCCCGGTTCTGAATTTCGGCCCAGTGGTAGTGGATCTCGCTCGGAAGATTATCTAAACCTACAAAGAGCAAGGGGAAAAAAGAGAAAAACAGAGAAGAGGCAAGAACAAAAAGGCGTCAAAAGTAAAAGGGTTAGTCAGCAAGGCAAAAACAGGCATAAAGAGAGCAAGACGGGCGTTTTTCACGTTGTTGAGGCGTCATCCGCGGCTCTTTTCAAGGCCAAAGTCACATACTTTGAATATATTCTTGTAAATAGCGGCCAGTATCCTGCTGTATATCTGTAAAGTCCATCTATGCAAACACTACAGCCGTGAAAAGAGAAGAGCAAGAGACAAAATGGGTTGCTACTGCTGATTGTTTACTTTTTTCATTCACCTGTTCTTCTTTTTCCCCCACTCGTCGGCATCCAATTCAGCGACCGCGAACGTTGATTGGCCGAATTCGACCCCATTTTCACTTGCTTTGCGCAGACGGTCTCCCTTTTGGCGCGTCGATTGCACCACTCTCGCTTTTCATTTTCTTTTAAAAAAAAAAAATGCCAAAACCAGTGTATTTTTTATAGGATGATGCGAAATAAGAAAGAAAAGAAAAAAAAGGGGGGGAGGGAAGTGGAGGAGATTTTTTAGACAACATCGGTGTTTGCGGTGCCATTGGAGGTGGAGGTGGATGGCGTCGCATTGTCGCGCAGGTCGTCGAGCAATTGGTAGCATTCTTCCAAGACGGAGACGCAAAGAGCCTGCCCTTCGGGGATGTGGTCGCCGTCATAAAAGTTGCCGTTTTTTCGCATTTGTTCGATGCTTGCCAGCTTCATTTGATAAGGATATAATTCGTCATCGGAGCAGGGCGCGCCCGTGTTTTTGACGGCGCGCAGGCATTGCCTGACGGAGGTCAATTGATTGTAAACGGGGGTGAGGGCCTCGCTGACCGGCACGCTATCGATGAGCAGCATGAGGATCATGCGATAGCACTTGTGCAAAAGGAAATTGATGCATGTCTGGCCCTGGGGCACGTTGCCTTGCTCGTCGACGAATTTGCCGAGTTTTTCCGTGTCGATTTCCGCGCACGCGTGTTTGCCATCGCCCTCGTCCTCTGGGCCCGAATACCGCAGTTTGACAATGTCGTGAAGCTGGTGCTGGTAGCTGTACAGGTCGGTCTGGCGCATTGTCCACTTTTGCGTCAATTGGAGCCGCTCCAGCTGGCATTTGATCTCCACCAGGCGGTCGCGGATCCCCTGGAGGTAGGGCGAATAGTCTGGTGTCGTGGCGATGATCAAATCGTACGCAAACCCGTACACCTGGCTCAAAAGATCGATCACGACGGCCTGCCCCGCTGGAACAGACCCGTCGCTGCTGCAAAACTTGCCGTCCGTACGCTTGCTGTCAATGCTGTCCAGCTCCTCTTGTAGCGGCTTGAGATCGTCGCCGTCAAATTCGCTCTGGCACGCCACTGTGAGCAATTGACGACGGATTCGCAGCAACTGGTCGCGGATAGGCAGCCTCAAACGAAAAGAAGAAAAAAAAATATAAAAAAAACAGCGAATTAGGTGCATTGACCAATGGCCAATTCTGCCCTCCATGGCTTACAGCTCTGGCGACACTTGGTGGATGGTGGCCTGCAACTTGCTGTAGATGGATTCTAAGGGGGCAATCAAGAAAAGAGGTCAGTGCGCCGGCGAGGCAAAAAGGCAAAGGCAAAAGGGGTCTTACCGCATTGATGGAACTTGTACCACAGGATCTGCATGATGTAGGGCGACAGTGACTGGTGGCGCTCGTCGATTTCCAGAATCATCTTTATGTCGTTCAACATTTTCTCATAGGGCTCCAAAAATTCTTGCGCGTAGATGCCGAATTCCTCGAGTCGCTCGAAACAATGCTATAATAAAAATGAGTGTCATGGCGGATCTGTGTTCGTGCAAGAGGAGAGCTTACTAAGATGGAATTGACTTGAGCGTACACAGCCGGGCCTAAGAAAGAAAAACGCGCGACATGAGCATCGGATGCGAGCAACAACAAGACCTTGTCCTTTTTTGCGCGCTCTTACTTTCACGGGTCTTGCCGAGCGACAGATAGCACAAGCTGATCATCTGGCACACTTCATCGAGAAGGTCGTCGCATCGATTGGGTGCGCGCTGGTCGCTGAGAAGCACACCTTGGCGCAAATCTGCGAGTTCTTTTGTAATTGCCACCGTTTCGTGGCGGAATTCCTCGAGTTTCTCGGGGTCAAGCGCTCGTGTTCGGTCTCGCTTGAATGCTGACAGCCGGTTGCGAAGACTCGACAGCTTGTGCAAAGTGTCTCGCTCTGTCAAACAAAAAAAAAAGTCAGTTTGCGTTGTTTATCACCTTTTTATCATCGAATTTTGCGCTCTACTCACCTGGTTGGGGTACGCTCTCGGGCATGAGGTGTGTACGAGTGAGGGTGGGTGGCACAAAAAGCGATAGCAAAAGTAATGGGAAGAAAAAGGCAAAAGAGAGTGTCACTTTGGGGCGGCGGATTTTTAGCGAGTCAAAGCGGCAAAACCTTCAAATCCCCCCCTCCATTTTCTCTGCAAATCGTACTCCGACCGCGCTCGCAAGGCGTATCTTAAACCCGGGCCGTCGCGCGTTGGATATCCTTTTTGTTTATTGCACAGTCAAAAAAAAAAAAAAAAAAGAAAAAAAGAAAAAAGAGAATGCTCTTCAAATGACGTTTTAAAAAGCCACAGAAATAACGCACGACCAGCATGCACGCTTATTGGCGGCTGTAGCGCACGCATGCGGGCGCTCGCATGGTGCTTGGCACTGAATTGACTGTTTTATTTAAGAATTGGTGCGCATTCACGGCAGATTTCGACCTGAACAGGGCATTTATAGCACGCATCAGGAAGCGAGGCTGCGGATGATGTTGGTGGCAGAGGCGTGAACCCGGAGCGGTATAGCCACGGTGACTCGGACGGTGCGGCCGTCCACGGCAAGCGCAGATCCTCAAAAGCCGCCGCGGACGCGGGCCACTTCTCATCCAAGTTGGAAGATGCGCGCGTCGAAGATGGCTTGCGTGAAAAGCCAGGCAGCAATGACTTGATTTTGTCTTTTAACACGGCTGCAACAACTCCGAAACATGAACACATGTAAAAGGCAAATGTAAAAGGCAAAGAAATGGAAGAGTAAGATGGCGAAAGAAATGCTTGCGAAATAGATAGAAGAGTTGGCGTGGAAGACCTAGAATGTCGATCTTTGATGATGGTGCATTGTGCGATGTGCGAGCCAATTAGACATAAAGGGTGTCAAAAATGCCAAGCCGGGCAACCTTTTTCTCCTTTATCGTAACAGATCACGGGATGCGGCCCCCTGCTTGATTTAAGCTAGCATTTTCGGGCTCTGCTCCGATTCTTTTCGGCACATCAGGAACAGAGTTCTGCAGGCCTACGATGCACTGAAAAATGAGAGTCGCGCGCAAAACATTATTTTTCGGGCAACTGCGAATCATTTATTTAGCATATATTGGCGCTGGAGAGCAGCCTAGTTGCTTGCTCACGGATTGGGGCCAATTGGTGTTTAACTTCATGGCACTATGAGTTGTGCAAAACGGCCAAAATTTGTAATGCTGCATTGCGAATCCCAAAAATGGCAGAGCAAGCATCCTTTGCGTTTGTGCAGAACGATCTGAAGGAGCTCCTGGCTGACGACTGGAAGCGATTGATTCATGGAACATGTACTCAAGTCATCCGTGGGGCCGTCGCACTTGTCAAAGAAGGCATTGAGCTCAGTCCTAGCCGCCTCTCATTTATCACTCATGCCGGAAAGACCCAAATTGTGCAATTCATTGACGACATGCAAATCAAGATCAAAGACAATCAATTCACGCTTCCTGGCAACTTCATTCGTGTCTCATTGGGCTCGTTTAACTGGCTCTCTCGCGCCATCCAGTCATGTGTCTCGTTTCGAAAAATATGTGCCTGACAATGGCACGCTACATAGCGTCTTTCAATTGTTCGACTTAACCAAACTGAAGCGGTAGGAATCGGGAGGGAAAGAGGGAAAAAAAGCAAAAAAAAAGACGCGTGTTTGATCAATGCCGAGCGGCCGGCGTTTGAAGATTACCAGTAGTTAGGCACGGACGGGTATGCCATGTCGTTCAAGTTCAAGCTGCCCTTAACACGTTATCAATAAAGAAAAAAATTGCTACACCAGGCGCGCTTACCTGCAGGGTCCTCCATGTACAATTTGTACGTCAGCTTGTCTTTTGCGTACACGCGTTTGCAAATGGGTATCGGGAACTCGGGGCCAAGTTGTCGCGTGAATGCCGGGATGAGCCTAGCCCGTGTCAAGCGGGCTAGATATTTGCGCCCGTTTTCATCAGTCATTGCATGTCCATAAATGCGACACGTATACAGTACGTATGTTTGTTCACAGTGACAAAACTCTGGAGGAGAGGAGGACTGCCCTATGATTATCTAAAATTTTATGATAGCACCCAAGCAAGCTTGCGGCGGCCCAAAAAAAAAAGTAGGCCCATCAGAGGAGCGCATCCGTAATTTTTGCGCAATAAAAAAAGTCTTGGCTGGCAAATAATTTCTTTTTAGTCTCTTGCTAGACCACCACCCCAGAAAAAGCTCTTGGAGGGTGTACGTACGTATGTAACGCATTGGCCCTGGATGTAAAATTTAATTTAGAATTGAATGGTGGTGTTACTTTTGTGTCGCAGCACTCTTTTGGTAGTAGATCATAGTAATAAAACTCGAAAAAATCGCACTGCGACAACCAAAAATCAAAAAATGTCGTAGGTAAAGAAAAGGTAAATAAAGTGCGATTTCTTCAAATTTTATCAAGTAAACGGACCATATGATACAGTATACCGGTATGATACTGTACGTACAGTATATCATAAAAAACTACTTATTCGATTCTTCTAAATTACTGTACAATCGGCAAGAAAATTGGAAAGTTTAAAACGTCAGACTATCGGGATTTGGCCAATACAGTATTTTCACTGAAGGCGTATTTTTACGTCGGATGCTCACGGAGCGTTTAAAAAAAAGAAAAATGTTCTTAGTTGACGAGCAATCCTTGATTTCATGCAAAAAAATAAAGCGTTTGGCTGGTGAAAAAAAATGAAGGCATAGAAGCTGTTGCGCATCGTCGGTCCGTGAAAAAAATTGAAGTTACAGTAATCAAAATAGGCAATGGATGCCGGGCAGCTTTTTGTCTTTCGGGCGACGTGTTGTGGTTCCATTGCGGAAAAAAAACCTCGATACGTACTGTATGTACAGTAGCTCGGTGTGCGCATCATGTTTTCCAAAATTGGCTGTTGGGCGAATGTTGTGCTTCCATTGCAGATGGACATCATCACGAGAAATGAGAGCTTGTTGAGTTTCTCAATTCACTTTTTCCGCAAACCTCGGAGGTCGCTCCTGCTTTTTTTTAGTCCACAAACCCTCGATAGGTCCGTGTGCTCTCGCTCCAACTTTTTTTTTTTATCCAGAAAATCCTCGATGGGTCGATGTGCGCATCATGCATCTCAAAAATATGATAATGGCCGTTGAGCGAGGCCCAGACTACAGTAGCTGCACGTCCGGTAAGAGTCTCTGTCAAAAAAACCAGCATGGCTGATTTTTTTCGTAGATTAATACTTTGCCAAGGTTACAGTATGATGATAAAAAACGCGCGGCGGCCAAGATTCAAGCGTCATCGGAGACGGAAGCTCAAGCGCAGATCCGCAGCGACTATGATATTTTTCGCAGCTGCTCGCTCGGCACTCAGATCGATGACATTGGCAAGACTGTGGGCGCTCCCAATTCTCCTGAACGCCTGTTGCAAGCCACTGTTTTGCGCCGTCGCTCGTCACAACCTTCCTACTGTACTGTATCTTGCGCAGCAATCCTCTGTATGACGACGAGCAGGGATGGATTAAATGAATCATGATGGCCATGCGCGAGGACAAGGCCATTTCCAGGCAAGTGCTCGCGCAGCCACCATGAAGGGCAATCAGTATGAGCCCACCTCACTATCTTGCTGTTAGTAAAACTGCAATAAAAATTGGCAGTTACAGTACTGTACAGTACAGTACCCGGCTATCATACCCGCCCAATTTTTTTGGACTCGAAAATGCCAAAAAAATCCCAGTTGTACTGTACTACGTACCGTATTTTTCATTCATCTGTTCATCTGCATGGTCGACCCCGCTTAAAAATAACTGCATCGAATATAGCGCAAAATTTGTAACAAAAAAGCTTAAACCCCCAAAGCGCTACGACCACTTTTGAAAAATTCAGGGGTCACTCAAGGGTCACACATTTCAATCTCAAAAAATGCCAAATTTGGGAAATTTCGAACTCCGAGAGATCAATGCATCCCAAACAGATAACTTCGATAATTTGCTATTGGCAGACAAAATGACAGGTCGCCCCAAAGTAAGAAAAATGCCCAAAAAGTGACGCATGAACGGCGATCGACCGAGAAAAGTGCCTACTTTGCGCAAGATTTTTTTTTGCAAAAATTTAAGATTTGACACTTCCAAATTAATGAAGCGCCGGTTTTATACTGTACAGTACAGTGCCCGGACAAAAAAAAGTTTCGCTGTGCATGATTCTCTGCAGTGCAAGGTATCAATTAATCGCGTTAATCTCTGCTGTATTGATCAATAATGGCTCCAGTGATATGAAATTTTGCAGGAACAATGATTTAAAAGTAAAAAAACAATTCTAAAATTATGAAATGGCTATGCCAAGCCGGTATTGAAATAGATCAAAAAAGGGATACCTGACGCGTCACGCGACGCGACGCGTGCCTACGCGTATACAATGGCCTGTGGAGATGAATTGGCGTTATGAACACCATCTCCAATTTTTTTTTGCAACGAGTGCAATGGTGCCTGATTGTATTTTAAGAATCAATTCCATGTTACATGCATTGCATCGGTGCTGTGATCGAATAATGTAAAATCATCATGTGACACGCGTCACGCGTCAGACGCGCCAAAAGTCGCGATTTCCTTCGTAACATGGTCGTAGTGCTCCTACTGGTCAACCAATCGATAACAGTCTATTCTAGTTCTTTAAATTAAATAAGTACAATGGTTTTAAGCCAACTAAGGATTAAAATTAGATAACAGAGATGGCAATTGTTATTCCAGATGCAACTGACGCGTGACGCGTGTCACATGATGATTTTACATTATTCGATCACAGCACCGATGCAATGCAAGTAACATGGAATTGATTCTTAAAATACAATCAGGCACCATTGCACTCGTTGCAAAAAAAATTGGAGATGGTGTTCATAACGTCAATTCATCTCCACAGGCCATTGTATACGCGTAGGCACGCGTCGCGTCGCGTGACGCGTCAGGTATCCCTTTTTTGATCTATTTCAATACCGGCTTGGCATAGCCATTTCATAATTTTAGAATTGTTTTTTTACTTTTAAATCATTGTTCCTGCAAAATTTCATATCACCGGAGCCATTATTGATCAATACAGCAGAGATTAACGCGATTAATTGATACCTTGCACTGCAGAGAATTATGCACAGCGAAACTTTTTTTTGTCCGGGCACTGTACCGTACGTGTAAATAAAAGGGGCAAAATCATCACCATTTGGTCTTGTAGAACGGCGGCAATGGCTGAGAGCGCCGATGCGTGAGTCACCTCAAATAAATCAGCTGGATGGCAAACGCGGTGAAAGCGATTGTAGTTTGGGGACATCGCGTCGAGTTCTCGGCGAGTTAGCCTTTAGGGTTCGTTTTGATCCTGGTTTGGCCCTGATTTTACACAAAATGCAATTCCTTAGTACTGGGTGATCTGATCTTTGAAAAAACTTGACATGGTTGGCGTTTTGTGTTCGTCATCTTCTTCCAGCTCAAATTTACTGTAGGACCGGACAATGAAGATCCGGAGGACGCCCCCGGCAAAAAGGGGTAAGGACTTTTCCATTTTTGTACCGCACGCGACAAGGGCGCAAGGTATCGATGCGCGAGTCACCTCAAATGAATCAGCAGCCAAAGGCGGTAAAAGTGTTTGTACTGTAGTTTGGAGAGATACAGTATCATTGAGATCTCAGCGAGTTAGCGTATACAGGGTCAATTTAGCCCTGAATTCATGCAAAGTGCATTCCCTCAAGACTGAGTAAGCCGATCAGTGAAAAAACTTGATGTGGTTGGAGTATTGTGTTCGTCATTCTCTAGTACAAATACAGAGACCGATGAACAAGATCTGGAGGACGCGCTCGGCGAGAAGGGGGCAAGATTTCTCTATTTTAGTGACGTAGTACGCGTCAAGTGCGCAACCTACTACCGGTATCGACATGCGTGACACCCTCAATAATGAATCTGTGATATGTGTTGATATTTTCGTTGTGTATTCATTATTGCATTTTCGGACTCAAAATGATATATCATCTGTTTAATGGGTTTAATTGCTCGAGAAATAAATAAAACTACATGTCTGGATGCTCAGGTGCTGGTTCATAGTCAATGCGCAGGTGAATTTCCCCTGAGCCGGTGGGGTACAGGGGGATCCATTGATCAAAGCTGAAATTGGGTTGGACAAGATCCCAAATGTTGAAGCGCGTCTCACCGAGATCGACAGCACGATGCAGCTTGTTGTGATCCTTGACCTTGAAGTCAAAGAGCGTGGGCGATGGGGCAATGGCTTGTGTGAATGTCTCATTCCTGCGCGTAAAAAAAAAATCAATCGACGTGCCTTTTTTTTTTTTTTTTTTTTTTTTTGCTTTTCTTCGTGTCCTACCATTCCGGACGCAAGTTTTTCTTGACGACACGTGTCTTATAGACTTCATTGGAGCCCACGCGGACGCGCACAAAGGGGTCGCTTGTGCCTGAGCTGTCGACACCGCGTAGACCGCGCGCCTCGACGATTTTGACGGTGACAATGCCGTGTCCGCCGGAGGTATCGCTGATCAACATGGCCGCCTGGTCGAGGCTGAGCACGGACTCGGGCGCTGGCATGCTGCCGCGCGACGTTGTACGCGACAATGCGTTTTGGTCATCGCTCATTGTGTCTTCAGGCAAGTTTGGGCTGCTGGACCTGCTGTCGACAGACAGGCGCGATGTGCTGTCGATAGACAGACGTGACGCGGGCTCCAGGTGCTGCGCCGGGCCTGCATACGCCTGCGAGTCGCCGAGCGCCGCGGACGTGTATGTCTTTTTGTTGGCCAACAGGCGCGGGTGCCACAAAAAGCGCACAAACACGCTGCCAGACACGCCGGAAACGCCATCGAGGGGAATCTCCATGTCCTTGACAGAGAAGCTCTCGACATTGTCGCCACGGAGCGTGATGCCACCCGAGCCAATGGGATAATGGCCCTTTACATGATTCCAATCAAACACCTCAATGCGGATGCTGGCAGTGACGCGAGATGCCTATTAAAATAAAATAATGAGCATCACGAACTCACGCTCCCTGTTCTTTTTCAGCATACAATGGACACGGAAAACGTCTCATTTTTCCATTCGGGATTGAGTGTTTTGCGGATAACAGCGCTCTTATGGCATCGCTCGCCATTGACGGTGAAAATAACATAGGGATCACTCAGTCCATTCTTGTCCGCAGGCATCAGATTCGTGGCCTTTAGCAGCGTGCACGACAGAGTGCCTTGATCTAAAAAAAAAAAAAAAAAAAAAAAAAAAAAATGCGATGTTCAGTTCAAATTGCATGAAATTGGCTCCCTGTCTCTTGGATTTCTTACTGTCGAGGCTCTCGTCGGGGTTGAGCTGGAAGCTGCTGCATGGTATATAATCAAAGCTGAGGCGGATGGCGCCTTGTCCCTGTGCAGTGCCCATGAGATCGAACCACGTGCCTTCGGCATCCCATGCATCCTTGTCGTCTGGATGGTCGCGGCGCCACTTTTGCACGTGGTGGACAATGGACGACGCTGACGACACCCATTGGGCAATGCGGCGCTCGTCCTTTTCGTCGAGCGATATGGGCTTAATCTCGATGGCGACGCGCGAAAAGTCGAGCTCCTTGACAAACACGGTGCCTATCTCATCAAACGCGAGATTCTGGCCGCGCAGCTTGCTTGTCTTGAATTGAGGCAGCAGCGAGTCGATGGCCACCTGGCAGTAAGCATAGGCAAACGTTGGCAGCTGCACCTCGTGAATCTTGATGCGCAGCACGCCCGATGAGTAGCTCAATGTGTCCACAAGATTGTCCGGCGTGTACCGCACAGGGTGATTATGCAAATCGCACTGGAATGGCTTCAATGTGCGCGGCAGCGCCACCACAGGCAGGAATTCCATGCGGAAAAACAATTCACCCTTGGCAACACGGCGATCCATTGATCGCAATTGCGCCCATCTTTTGAAAAAAAGGGAAAAAGGGAAAAACACCAAAGAGTGAATAAAAAGGAAAGAGTGACGCCCAATGCCTCTTTTTTTTCGCGTTTTCGTTTTTTTTTTTTTTTTTTTGTTTCTTACTTGTTGACAGGTCCGTGGGCTGCTTCATACCACCTGTCTGGATCGACACTTTGGTCTCCGACGCGCTGGCGGACGAGGTCAGCCATTGTGACGGTGGTGATGCCGAGGGACTTGTCTGGTGAGCGTGCGTTCCAGTCCATGACCTCGAGGACGAGATTTTCTTTGGTGCTATGGACGGGGATGTAGAGCGTCTCGCCCCATTCGGGGTTAAGGTCATTGTCGATGACGGTGGTGCGGCCGCGGACCTGGTGGCCCGAAAGAACACGCACGTATGGGTCAGATTTGCCATTGGTGACGGCCTCGACATTTCGCAGATCCTTTGCCTGCCAAAACGTGAAGCGGATTGCGCCAATGGGCGGCTCATTGAATCCATGGCGGCCCACACGGTCCGCGAGCCCCGCCATCAGCACCGGCTTCCATTCAAAATGCAAATGGATGCTGCCCACATCGCCATTGCTATTGTTGTTGCTGCCTGTGGTCGCCAATGGCCACCATCCGGCCTGTGCCTCCTGCAAACGCATCATCTCCGTCAATGGCGCCGTGCACGACCCGGTAAGCCTCAATTCCTTGTCATTGTGCCACAATTCAATGCGCATAAACACGTCCGTCTTGTCCAGAATCACAAGCTCGTCCGTGTGCGCAAACGAAGGCGACAACGACCGCTTGACCACCGCCGTCTTGAACTTTTCACTGCCATTGACAATCACGCGCACATGTGTCGATGGCCGCCCGGGAAGCTTCAGGTCGCGGCACGCAAGCACAGACACACGCAGAATGCCGCTGTCTAATTGAAAAAAAAATGAGACAATTTTGCCCCACCCCCTTTTTTTCACTTTTGTGTTTTTTATGCTCTTTTTTTAGGGGGATCTTACTCGATTCAATGGCAGGCTCGGTGGTGCCATCGAGGCGCTTGATGGGTTTGGACACGGGCAAATAACGAATGTCGAGGCGCAAATCGCTGATGACCTTGCCATTCCTCAGCAGCATGAGGTCCCTATGAACATTCACGAGAATTGATGAGTGCCCAGTGGACAAAAAAAAAAAAAAAAAAAAAAGAGTGGCCCTTACAATCCTTCTTCCTCGCGGTGATTCTCATCGTCGAGGTGGCGCAGGTCGAATTGTGCAGTGCCAAGGCGACGGTCCTTGCCGCCAGGATTGTGCGTGCGCAATTCCATGCACAGCTGTGCAGACAGGTTGTTGAGCAGCAGGAAGCGTGTTTCGTTCCAGCTGGGTTGCTTGGTCTGTTCCTTGATCGACGTGCGCCCAAGCTCCTGGCCATGGTCCAGGTAAAAGCGCACATACGGGTTCGGCGACGTCTGGAAAAGCTGGTCCATGTTGCGGATCGACGAGCAATTGTAAATGGTGACGGCCAGAACGCCATTGGCTTGCGCTGCAAGGAAAAAAGAAAAAAAAAAAGAAAGATGAGACGCGTCGCACCAAGTTTTTTTTTTCTTCTTATTACTCATATCCAATTCGCCTGCCATCAGCTTTTCCAAATCAAGAGTGAACGTGTTGGGGGAATACAGCATGGGGCCGAGGATCGCGTGCACCTGCTCGCGAATAAAACTATAAAGACCAGGAATCTGTAAAAAAAAAAAAAAAAAAATGAGGAAAGCGCGTCTTTTTGGTGCCAATGGGGGGGGGCATTTGTTGCTCACATAATTGACATCGAATCCGAAATTGTCGGAGCCGAGAGGCTTGAGGATATAATCAAAGTTTGGCTTTTCCAAAAAGCAGACGTCGACAAGCTTGGCAAAGGGGAATCGAGCGATAAATTTGATTTTGACGCGCATATGGCCCTGGAATTGCATGTCTTCGACCAGACACGGCACCCCCGTGCCAATGGATCCCTTGCCAAAGCGTACGAGGATCGTGATGCGTGGATTGACCTTGAGTTGTGACTCTTGGACAGTGACATCCGTCAAATCGCTCGGCGTGAAGGACACCTTCCAGTCCATGCACTTTCAAACCGCCCCCCAAAAAAAAGCCATGGTGAGACACACGTTGATTGAAGCATAATTTTTTTACAAAACATGATTCTTTACCACGGTATCAGGATCGGTGTTTTGGTACGTTTTGACGCTTTCGACGCGGAATGGCTTTGTGCCAAGGGTGAATGTCGTGAGTTTGACGGAATCGACGTAGCTAGGCAGGTATGCATTGATGACGGTGTCGAGGTTCTCGACAACAAGCGCGCTGAGCACAGGTTCGAAAATGAGCCAGAATTTCTGTAAAAAGCTGTTGATCCATTCGACAGGCTCCTCGTCGGACTCGAGGCGGATCTTGGCAAGCTCGCGCTGGATTTCGTCGCGTGCATTTGTGCGAAAGCGGCGCATACTCGTCTGGTAGTACGTCGCTGTCATGAACCAAAAAAAAAAAAAAAAAAGACGAATTGAGCCAATTTTTTGAGTATTTTTTCGGGTTTTTTCTTTCTTTTTTCTCTCATTTTTTTTTTTTTTACCCAAGCAAAAGCAGGCGACGAGGAGCGTGCCAATGCTTGCGCCGCATTTGGCTAGCAACCAACTTGCGACGGCGGTGAGGACGAGGGCGACGACATTGTGGTACCATTCGCCATAGACGGCATTTGGCAGGACGTGATCAAGGTAGCTAACGCCTTGTTGCGATGCATTTTTCGACGCGAGCATGGCGTGGTAGCCGACGCGATACCAGTCGGGCGTGCGCTGCGTGTGGCTATATGTGCCGACGACGTGTGGCAGCGGGTGTGCGACGGGTTTGGCCTCGGCGCGCGTCACCGAGTCGCGCACAGCTGTAACGTCGTGCGACGCCAGCTCCGTGGGCAAGCCAGGGCTCGGTGCAAGCGTGTGCACGTCCGGAAGAAGGTCGGACGGCACAGGCTTCAATTTGTTGTTACCGCTGCTATTTCCCACAGGTAATAGGCGCGGAGACACCACGGGGCTCTTTGAGTGGCTCCACGCGCGACTTCGTCTCTTTTCTTCAGCCATGAAATATGCAAATAGACAATAAAAAATAAGAAACGAAAAAAAAACGACGACGTGGAATGAGCAAAAACGAACACGTAACAAAAGGAGAGTAAAAAGGGGGGGGGAAACGAGAGAAAGCCGCGTGGAAAAACAAACCAAGACGTGAAACCAATGCTTTTTTTGTTCCCGTTTTGCCTATTTTTGACCTGTTTTGTGCCTCCGCAGCCGAAACCCGCCCCTTTCTCCCCTCATTTGCCCATTGTCTCCGCATTCAACTTTTTTTTTTCTTTTCCAATTCCAAGTTTTTCCCGCCCATGGCCATCGACAAGGACACACTCGACCTGACCAATATCACCTTGGTCGCCTCAGACCTCGACGGCACCTTGGTGTCAGGTGAATACAACGAGTTAGTATTATAAAACGGCTGTCAAGTGACCAATTTCGCCCCCCTTGCTAACCTTTTTATTTTTATTTTTGGCCAGGGCTGCTCTTTCGCAGCGCAGCATTCAGGTTTTGCAAGCCCTTGAGCGCCTTGGCGTGCAAATTGTTCTTGCCTCTGGCCGTAAAAAAAGAAGAAAAAATGTGGAAAAGCGGAAAATAAGAGAAACTAAATGTATTGACTTTTTTTTTATGTTATCGTTAGGCCCTCCCCGAGCGATGCTGCCCGTGCTTGACCTGGTTGATTTGCAGCGCCCCATTGCTTTGTGCTGTAATGGAGCAATTGTGCTGGATCACAAGCAAAAGGCGATCCAAAAGAGTTTTGCCATTGCGCCCGAGCACGTGCTGAGCATTGTGACCAAGGTCAAGGAAGCCCTGGGCAACAAGGCATGCATTGGCGTCGAAAGCGGGATGCGTTTCCGGTGCGAGCAGGGCTATGCGCAATTCCGCGGCCCGCACAACATGAATCACCCGTACGACAACGTGGAATCGCTTGATGAGTTCATCCACGCGCCCGTCGAGAAGATGGTCATCCTGCACACCGAATGGGACGCCCAAACGCTGCACCACCACCTCGCATCCAGCGTCTTTGCCGACCCGAGCTGGCAACAAGCCTTGCACCTCACGTACTCGAACCCCTTTTTCATTGAGATCTCCGCCACCGGTGTCTCCAAGGGCACCACACTCGCACAGATCTGCGCTGATGCAAACATCGCGCCAAGCAACGTCATTGCTTTTGGCGACATGCCCAATGACATCCAAATGCTGCAATTTGCTGGTAAAATCCACCAAAAAAAAAAAAAAAAAAAAAGACGAATGGTTTGACCCCCTCTTTTTTTTTTTTACAGGCATTGGCGTTGCCATGGGCAATGCTGAGGATCAAGTGAAAAAGGTCGCAGGTATGTCTTTTTTTATCTTTTTGGTTGTTTTTACTGATTTGATTACCATTAGACCGCCTTACCGACACCAACGTCAACCATGGCGTGGCGCAAATCTTGGAGCAGATCCTGGCGCAAAAGCAACAGCTTCCCAATTAGAAAAAAGATAGAATTTGTATTGGCTTTAGATAGATTTGTAGATTCTGAAGATTAAAAAACGTGTGGATCATGTGTTCTCTTGGTTGTCCCTTCTTTGGCAAATTTTGGTGGAATTGGATCATGCACAAAGCGTGCCTTTTTTATCCAGGCAAGCATGAATTGGGCGGGGGGGACCAATTGGGCCAATAAAAGCGCAATAACGGGCCGCCCAGAGGCTTTTTTTTTTTTTTTTTTGGCGGGTGGCCGGCGGCAGGCCGATTTTTGGGCTGGGCCAGAAAAGGGAAGTGGTTTCCGCCCCCCGCTGTTTTTTGTTTCTTCTTCCTCTTTTACTTAACTTCCAATATGGTACGTCTCCCCTGTCAACATGGTGTATAGCGAACAGTGCGCCGTCCTATTTCAAAAATTCGCGCACAACGGTCAATTGTCTTTGAATGGATGCATTGACACTGTTGATGGATGCGATGGATGGATGGATGGATGGCGTGGCCTGTTTAAGATGGATGGATTCGCATGAGATAGGATGGCTCACACGTCTTTTTCTTTTTTCCCTCCCTCCCTTCTCGTTTCACAGGGTCGCGTTAGAACCAAGACTGTCAAGAAGGCCTCCCGTGTCTTGATTGAGAAATAGTAAGGCTTTCTTTGCGAGCGCAAATGGGCGTCCAAAAGAAAAAAGGCGTCTGACCCCTCGTTTTTTTGTTCTTTTGCAGCTACCCCCGTCTCGGCACCGACTTCCAGACCAACAAGAAGATCGCCCATGAGGTTGCGATCATCTCGTCCAAGCGCCTCCGCAACCAGATTGCTGGTTTCACCACCCACTTGATGCGCCGTATCTCGCGTGGTCCCGTCCGTGGCATCTCCTTCAAGTTGCAAGAAGAAGAGCGTGAGCGCCGTGACAACTATGTCCCCGAGTTCTCTGCCTTGGATACCTCTGCCATCGAGATCGACCCCGACACCAAGGATCTGCTCAAGGCCCTCAACTTTGAGAACTTGCCCGGCGTCCAGGTCACCAACCCCGTGGCCGCCAACGCCGACGCCCGCCACCGTCGCCCTCGCAAGGTCGATGCTTAAATTTTGGATCCATCAAAAAGCCACCCCCTTGCATCGAATTAAAAACAAAAACCTCATTCCACCTGTCTTTTTTTCGTTTTCTCGTTGGCATGATGTCGCCAATGGGGTGCGGAATTTGCCCCATTCACGACGTGTGTGAAGCGCTTCCAGGCAATGATTGCGCAGGGAAAGGGGCAGACGCATTTTTTGTGTAATTGTAATACTGTAGGTCACACAGCAACAGCGAGCAAAAAGGGGTATCATGACGAAAAATGAGGGTCAATTCACGCTTTGTCAGTTTTAAAAAGCTCCAGCGCCAAGTCTGGTACTATGCATGGCCTTTGCCTGACAGCTGGCACCCGATCGAGCCGCGGACGAATAAGCTAGGCAATCTGACGCTCTCAAAGACAAGAAAATCAGCCGCTTTGCCTCGTTTTTGAAGGGCTCGCGCCGCAGGGTGGTCAGCAATAGTGCTCTCGCACGCTTAATGGTCCAAGTTTGACAGTGATTGAATCCTCGTTTCGCCAGCAATCTTGAATTATTGTGTTTTCGCACGTTTATTCTTTTTCATCTAGCCATACTTGAGTCAACCGCATGATCGCTCTTATTGTAGATAGATTACGGCTCTGGTCGCGTCGCGCGGATGCCACAAATACCGGTGCCAAAAAGGCGTTCGCTGAGAAATTCGCAATTTGCGTCTTTTTGTCGTATTTTGGTTACTTTTCGACGAAATGACAACTTGCTAGGACATCGACTCATAGGATACGTATGCAGCTCTCTCTCCTCTCGTTCAAACGAGCCCACCCACGCGGCGCTGCGACCACTTGATCGTGCACAATGACCACGTTTGAAAATCGGAACTTTTGACACGGCTTGAAACTCATAGGTAATTTTCGATGCGTGCTAAACCGCGTCAGACGTCAAGTTACACGCGGCTGTTCTTAAGTCAAATCCATGCACTTGGCGTGTCTCATGCTAATGAACGCGTCAGTGTAGACATATGAGCGCGTTTTCTTTGTGCAATTCGCGCTTGACGTTTTATCGAAAATCACCCGTTTTTCGTCAACGAGTAGATCGATCGTTTGCTTTTGGGGCATTTTCCGTCGTTTCTCCACGCACGCTTTCTTATGTGTGAGTTTGGCACGATTCTGGAGACCTGAATTTTCAATTTTGGTTTTGGACCTCGGCCAGGGCTAAATTTTGATCTGCTCGTGGGGCACCCAAATTGGCTTTTAGACAGGCACTAAGGGCGCTTCATTCGCTTTCGAGCTGATCAGTTCGCGTTCAGACGCGTTTCGGGGGGGGGCTCTATATTGCCCTGGCTGCCAAGCTAAAGCCATATTTTTATTAATAGGATCTTTTGTGGATCATTTTCTACTCACCTTGTCTAAATGGCTCCCTCTTCGAAATAATGGAAGATTGATACAATGCCTTGGATATATTTACTTATTCGGGGCAATCAATTAGAATAATTTTGCATTGCGCATTGTAATAAAGATTAAATGCACATGTAGTATATAGCTCGCCGCGAGGTCATCTTTGTCGTCTTGAAAAAGCAAGCACTTTCAGCTCATTTTACATTGCTCTTTCATTTGAGACCTCCCGCGCTTTAATCAATGGCGTTGTTGCCGAGGTCAACCACTAAAATGATGATTTTTACTTTTTTTGTTGATATTCTCGTGGAAAACCTTTTCGAATGGCCTTGAATTTGTACCAGAGGTTAGTGGATAAGGGGGTTCTAACGATGGCAAGTTTTCTCGGGCGATCGTCTGGCGGATTTTGAGAATATGGCATTCTAAACCTTTTTTTTTGTTTTGTTTCTTGATCAATTGCAATAGTCCAAATACCCTGAACTGCCCTGAACTAGGAACCAGGTTTGTCGATCGCCTTGCGATCATCCTCTGTGTTCCATTTGAGGCCATTTTCTTACGTCGTGATTGAAGCGTGCGATGTAATGTGAAAACTACAGTTTGATGGCTTTCTTTGTTGAGTTGCAGCAACATTGTGCAGGCCGTGGCTCCATTTTTTGGCTCCACTGGGGCGCAACGAATCGCGTGGTGGTCGTTTCCTGGCACCTAGGGCCTGTTTTGAAAATGGAGGCGTAGACGGCCCTGACGCGCGGTTTTCGGCGCGTCATTTCTCGACGAGGCGACGCGTGCGTGGCTTCAAATTTTCACCACACGTGCAGCGTCCTAAACTACGCGAAATGTGCCGAGGAAGCCCGAGATTCCGCGTTGTAGCCGTGCAAATGTCAAATTTATGAAAGCGTGATTTTGCATGAATTTTGACCTTTTTGACGGCATCCTTTGTCATTGAACATTCTTTTTTATTCAAGGTCTGGCAAAGGGGGAGGGGGAATGGGAAAGAGGAAAGAAAGAGAAACCGAGGGGGATGGGAAATCGAGCAAAAAAAAATAAAAAACTAGGATACAAGCACAAGAGCGAGAGAAAAAAAGAGCGATGAAGGGGGGATAGGTTCTAATCGGTGTCTTCTACAAGAGGGGGAATAAAAGAAAGAAGAAAAAAAAAAGAGGGGTGAATCTCTGGGGTCAAGCATGACTTTTTTTTTTTTTTTTTTACCTGAATGGTAGGCGGATCTGCGCATTTCTGCGAGGATGCGGCGTGCCTGGACGAGCTCAGCGTCGAGTTTGATGATTTTGACCTGCTGTTCCATTTCTGCGCGTTTGAATTCGTGGACGGACAGTTTGTTAAAGTCGATGGCAAGCTCGTCTGATTTCTTTTCGACGAGGCTGCGGACCTGTTTGACGAGTTCGGCGGCTGCGTCCTTGACGGCCTTTGCGGCGAGTTCGAGGTTTTCCTGTGTGCGTGACATGAAGGAGGATTTGACGCGGGAGGCGGCGACGAGTTGTGCGGTTGCGGCCGAGACCTCGTTGGAGGCGACGATCAATTGCTCGAGTGAGTGTGTCTTTGAGTTTGAGATGACGCCGTCTGCGGCCTCGACGAGCAGGTTGGTGGCGATGGCGACGGCCTTTGCGGCGCTGATAAGACCCTCTGTCCAGCGATTGTGCTTTTTGTAAAAGGCGGCCTTGGACGACGCGCCGCGGCCCTGGGCGACGATTTCCTGCTGCGACGCGGTGGCGCATTTGATGAGATGGGCAATGGCGTTGGTGAGGGCAAGCACCGAGTTCAAAATGAGTTCGTGGACCTGCAGATCGGTGGCGGAGAATTCGGTGTTGTTGGCAGAACGATTGAGCAATGCCTGGATCTTGGCGGTGGCTTCTTCGATGGCGCGCGCGGCATTGGACATTTCCTGCTCGACGAGATCGCCGACCTTGTCTTCGGTGAGGCGATTGATGTCGGTGTTGCCGGTCAGGATCAGATCCTCTGTTTTCGTGGACAATTTCATGAGTGCGTCTTGGACGCGCATGTTGCCCTGGATAACGATCTCGGGCCTCTGTGCGCGGCGCTGCATGTTCATAAAGGTGCTCATGCAGTTGCTAAAGTACATGATGGTGGCTTCGGCACTGTGCCGGGCCAGCCCGGTGATCTCGTCCATGTCGGCATCGTCTACCACCAGGCGCGTGATGCCCTTGGCGTGCAAAAGCACATCCGTGATGGCATCCGCGAAATTCAATGCCGTCGTGATCGTGTTGGTGTGGTCGCCCGTGCGACTGCCATCGTAAAACTTGGCAAACGCGCTCATGTACTCGACCGACGAGATGCTCGCTCGCTCAATCATCGACAGGGTCAATTCCGGCGTCGCATTCTCGTTGCCGTGTTGCCCAGGGGTGTCAAGCTCGTACACACCATCGTTGATCTTTTGCGTGCACACGCTCAGAATGCTGTCCAGGATCTGGTTCAACTTGTCCGTCTGCTGAAGTTCAAGACGCTCCAATTCTTCTTGCAAATCCGCTTGGCGATCATTCTAAAAATGGGGAGAGAATAAAAATTGGAGGGAAAAATGAGAAAAATCGATCAAGACACGTCTTTTTTTTTTTTCAAGATTGTACCTGCTGCAAGGCGGCCAATTGCGCCAGGCATTCGTCCATGCCAGCTTGCAGCACAGCAATCTCCTCGTCTTTTTCCTAGAAATCGATGAAAATTGAAAAAAGTAAGAATGGGTCCGTGTTTTTTTTCCAATTCCTCCCTGGCTCTCGCCTTACGCGTCGGATGTGGTCGGCCTCGCCCTGTTGTTCCTCCAATTGCTGAAGGAACTCGTCGATGAGAGCCTGCTTTTCATTGAGGGCGGCCTCGAGCTCGGCCTTTTCGCGGTTGAACTTCATGAGCAGGCTGCTGACCTCGTCGCCCTTGGACTTGCCGATGCGCTGCAACTCGTTGCGTGCGTCGTCCAGCTCGCGGCGCAGGCGGTCCATGTCGTCGCGTTGGTTCTATAGAAGAAAAAACAAAGGAATTGAGCTCCATTTGCTTCTTTTAAACGATATAAAATAAAGCTTACGCCTTGCAAGCGCGCCAATTCGTTGCGTGCGCGGTCGCGTTCGCGGATGAGATCGGCCAGCTCGGTGTTTTTGGCGCGCATGTCGGCCTGCATGCGTTCGAGCTTCTCGGACGCCTCTTGCGCGGCATTGGACTTGACTTGCAGCTGCTTGTACTTGTTGAGCAGGTCGATATGTTCCTTGCGCAGCTGGCTGTACAGCTTGGCCAGGGCCTCGTACTTGTTCTTCCACATTTGGATCTCGCCTAAAAAAAAAAAAAAAAAAAAAAGAGTGAGCGACGCTAAACATGAAAAAGGAGGCCATTGGCGCGTGGTTTACTCTGCAACGACCGGATGAGCTCGTCCTTTGACGCGTCACGCTGTTGCGCGTTCTCTTGCACGGAACGGAGCTCCTGCTCCAGGGCTTTGACGCGCTGATAAATAAGAAAACGTTGAGTCCATCCGTTTTTCCCTATTTTTTTTCTTTTGCCCTTTCTTTTACCTGGTCGTACTGCTCGAGGAGCATCTGGTCGCGTTCGAGTTGGTTGCGGTAATTGAGGAGCTGCAGCTCAAGGTCATTGATGCGGCCGACCTGCTGGTTTTGCATCTGCTGGCGCAGCAATTCCTCCTGTTGCATGCGTTCGCGCTCGGCAAGCAGACGTTGCTGCTCGTCAAAGTCGCGCTGCTGCTGCATCTGCAGCTGGCGCATGCGCTCCTGTTCGTCGGCACGCTGCTGCGCGAGTTTTTTCTGTTGGTCCTCATAGTCGCGCTGCTGCTGGGCTTGCTGCTCGGACCAAAAATCGATGACGGGCTCCGGCGACGCGGCAATCGCGGGCACCTCGGGCTCGGGCCGCTTGGGCAGCTTGGGTGTCGACGCCTCGATGAGCGATGGAGGGTCCGGCGACAAATTGGGCACCTTGATAAGACTCGTCAAGTAACGCAAGTTGGAACACTCGTAGTAAAACTTGAGCAGGTTGTAGTGCTGCGTGTTGTACTTTTGGCGCAGCGGCTGCAATGCGTCGATCGCGTCCGTGCCTATTTTTTTTTTTTTTTTTTCAAGGGGGAAAGAGCCAAAATGAGCAAAAAAGACGGCCAATTGCGGCGTTTTTTTTTCTTTTTCCCTCCATTTTTCCTCCCCCAATCGAACTTACGCTTGTGCATGGCGCGCAACATGTTGGTGATAAACTTGTAGATACCATAGCTCTCCTCTACAAGGGGCACGAGCGACGCAATGCGGCATTCATTGTTGGAATGCGAGCGGAACGACTGGAACACGACTTTTTGGAAGCGATCGATGCGGTCTTGCAGGACCATGAGGTCATTGATGGTCTCAAAGCCCTCGTTAGGGTCGTCGATGTTTTTCAAGCTGATGTACTCCTCATAGTCAAAGGTGCCGTTGAATTCAGGGTGGTCGCGGTGGTAATGAAGCTTATGCAGCAGCAGATCGACATATTGGCGAATCAACGTGCCATAGCCGCGTGCACCGTCGCCCGTCACGCTGCGCGCGCACGTCTCCAGCCAACTCGTCTCGCGCAATGCATCCTTGATGACCTATTCATGCATATATACACACACATGCAAGAAAAAAAATGAGGAAAATTAGAATAAAACACGTGGTCCATGCGGTAAAAAGCGACCGGTGCGGGTCTTGGCAAAAGCAAGGGGAAACACGGTCTCTTTTTTTTTCTTCGTTTTACATTGGGATGGCCGTCCTTGATAATTTTGTGCACGGTAATCAAACATTTGAACGTTTGCACCTCGTCGGACAAAATCGGCTGCACTTTGAGGATGTTCCAAATGATGGCCGACGTGCGGTGGTCCCACGTATACACGATGCACTCTGCAAAAAGGGGACAAGATGGTCAGCTTTGCACAAAAAAAAAAAAAAGTTGAAACAAGGTCATCCGCAGCCTTACTTCGCACGTGTTTCTGCTTTGGCGCCGTCTCTTCAATGCTCGTCGCCTTTTTGATGCTCTGTGCCAGCTCGGACTCGGCCTTTTCAGCAGACAAGTACGACATGGTCACGCTATGGAAACAAAAAGAGGGTGGTAAAAAAAAAAAGAAAAAGAGAGAAAGAAACGTGAGGAAAAAAAGAACGGCTCCATTATAAAAGCGAGCGCCTGAGCATGGCTCCTTGCCAAAAAAGGCATCCCGCCTTTCCGCCCAATCCGAGGCTGCCGGAGTGTGAACACGCTTTTTGCAGCCGAAAACAAAACATGAAGCGCGACCGCAGACGTGTTTCTCTTTCTTTTTTACTCTTTTGCCCCTCCAAAATGAACAACTTCTTCCATCCATATGCTCAGTCCGGCAACGCGACAGCCAAGACGGCCGAAAAGGAAAAGAACAAACCTTGGGTCGAGAAATAGTACGTCAAAAAAAAGAGATCAAAAAGCTGCGACGCGCTGCTTACCTTCTTTTTTTTTTTTTTCCTCTAGTCGGCCCAAGACCATCGATGACATTGCTTCGCAAGAGCAGGCTGTCACTGTGCTTCAAAAGGCGTTGCACTCGGACAATGTAATAAGGCTCGACAGTGCTCGAGAAAACGCGCAAATTCACCATGTTTTCTTCTTTTCTCTTGTTTGCCCTTGTTTTCCCCGTGTTTTTAGCTGCCCCACTTGCTTTTCTACGGCCCGCCAGGCACTGGTAAGACGTCGACGATTCTCGCACTCGCGCACCAGCTGTTTGGACCCAAGCAGATCAAGTCGCGCGTGCTTGAATTGAACGCATCTGACGAACGCGGCATCGGCATTGTCCGCGACAAGGTCAAGAACTTTGCCCGCTCCACCCTGACCACCAGCGACATGTAAATCACACAAAAAGACGCTCTACTGTCGTGGCGAGTGTATTGATGGTGGCCATTGATCCCTCTTTTTCCATGTTTTTCGGATTTTAGTGACCCTAAATACCCGTGCCCTGCTTACAAGATTGTCATTCTCGATGAGGCCGATTCAATGACGCGTGACGCGCAATCGGCGCTGCGCCGCACCATGGAAACGTACTCAAAGACTACGCGTTTCTGCATCATTTGCAATTATGTCAGCCGGTAAGCGCGTTTTTCTCGAAAAAAATCACCAGCACGGATGCTCACGCGCCTCCCTCTATTTTTTTTTTAAGAATTATCGAGCCGATCACGTCGCGTTGCGCCAAATTTCGATTTAAATCGCTGCCGCTGGCCGATTTGACGAATCGCCTGCAAATGATTGCTGACAAGGAGGGCGTGGAGCTTGGCAATGGCGTAAGTGGTTCCTTTATTTCGCTATACCAAGAAGCTCAACGGCGATCTTTTTTGTTTTTAGGCTCTGCCAGCGCTGATCAAGGCGTCCAATGGTGATTTGCGCAAGGCGATTACGTATTTGCAAAGCGGTGCCAATCTGCACAAGACCGAACCCATCACGTCGGAAACGATTTTGCGCATGGCCGGTGTAAGTCTGATTTCGCGAGCCGGGGGTAACCAAAGGGCCCATTGACAGAGCCAATTCATATGCATTTGAGACTCATCTCCCCGTTTTTCTCTTGATCTAGCTGGTGCCGGACTCGGTGATGCATAAGCTGATTGAGACGCTGCAAATGGGTGAGATGGACGTGATCAAGACGGAGACGCAATTGCTGATCAACGAGGGCTACAGCGCGGAATTCATCATGTCGCAGGTAAAAAAAAAAAAAAAAAAAAAAAAAGAGAACAATGACGCATTGTCACCCGGCTGCTCGGTTGCTCACGTCGCCTTTTGATTCTTTTTTGGTAGCTCAATGAGATCATTGCCAAGAACGAGGGCATGACACTGTCGACGCTGCAGCAATCGCAGATTGCACAACTCGTGGGCCAGACGGACATCCGACTCGTGCACGGTGCCGACGAACACATCCAGCTGCTCAACATGTTGCTGCAAATCGGCACCATCATCTCTGCCAACTGATTAAAAAATATATCGACGATTTCTGCATTTTTGTGATTTTGTGTTTTAATGGAGGGGGGATATGCTCTGAAGAAGAGGGGGGGGCGCAAACGAGGATAAAGAAAGGGGAAGACACGGAGAAAAGACGAGGAAAAACGATACAACAAGGAGGATTAGACCGTGTCGTCGCTGCGCGTAAAAAAAAAAAAAAAAAAAAAGTGTGAGTTTTTTTTTTTGACGTGTCCGTTTTTCCTTGTTGTGCTTTTGGTTTACTGGAAAGCCCACGCGGTCTTTTTGGGCGACGATTGTGCACTCTTGACGTAGAGATCATTGTCGGGAGGTAATTCCTTCTTTGTGCAGCTGGACAGCATGGATTGGATCGAAAGGCACACCTGCGCCACGGTCTGGACGGGCGACCAGTCCTTGTACAAGATATTCAGGCAAATGTGGCCATTGGAGTACACCTGGGCAAGTGTTTAAAAAAAAAGAAGGGAAAAATGAGACAAACACTCGAAAAAAAAGCTCGTGGCCGCCCTTGATCCGATCACGTACACTAAGCAAAAAGGCGAAAAAAAAATGAGCATTGCGGGGACGCCTTTTTTTTTTTTTTTTTTTGCGCCAATGTCCTTACTGAGGATGGATGGGGATATCTGGCCGCACAAAGAGGACTTCTGGCGATTCGAGCGGGTAGGATGGCGTGAAGCGGAACTGGTAAAAAAAAAAAAAAAAAAAAAAAAAAAAAAGGCATGTGTGTGAGCGGGTGCTTTTTGCGCGCGGCTCTTCACCGCGTGTGCGGCGTGTGGGTGTGTTTCTGTACCTCTAGTCTAAATTGCTCACCCTGGGAAACAAAAGACGGGCGTTTTTTAGCGGATCATTTCTTGCCACTTTTTGTGGTTCTCTCCAAGTTTTCGATTTTTTTTTTTTTACCTCGTACAGAGTCCCCGGTGCGCCAAGTACCCTCAGGCGCCACCTAATAAAAAAAACAAGAGCGCGTGAGACAGCTTAGCTCCGTGCTTGGTTCTCGCGGTTTCACGCTTTTTTTTAACCCCGTTTGCCCTCTTTTTCTCGGTTTCCTCGTCACGTACCGCTTAAAGTCTTCCGCCTCTTCGATAGAAACGCCCTCAAGAGGGTTGGTATTGAGATCTGGCAAGGGAAAAACGAGCGTGAGTGCGGCTGTCGGGCGTCGGGCAGCGTTTTGTGCGTATATTACCCCGAAGCTCTTTACTGAGGCGTTTGGAGAACAAGGTCTTCGACATGGTCGACAACAATAGACTCTGAACAGGGAGAAAAGGAGGTACGGGCCGCGGACAGACAAAAACTACAAGGGGTTGAAAAAAAATATAAAGAAAAACGAAAAAGGCGCGAAAAAAAAAAGCAAGAGCTCAAGAAACTAAAAAAAAAAAAAAAGAGAATGAAAAAAGAAAGGAGGAGGGAGCGGCATTGTGAAAAATCACCTTAAAAAGGCGTGCCCCCCCCCCGCTGCTCCGCGGCCACGCCTTGCGCAGCCCAGACAATCAACGAGTGCCTATAAGGGCAAAAAAAAAGTCCATCCTACATGCGCCATGCTTCTTTTTTTTTTTTGTATGAGCTCCCCCATCTTCCTGGAAGGGGAGAGGGAGGACGACGTGGGCCTCTGACAACAAAAAGGAAACGCTGCAAAAGCACGTGGCAAAAAAATAAAAAAGTTGGAGATCCTGACGCCATTTACTGCGGCATCCGGCCCCATTGGTCCCTCGTTGCTCGCTCTGTGGGGTTTGCGGACCTCTTCCGTGTGGAGACCCAAGTGTTGGACCGCGCCCATGCTCCAAGAAAAAAATCCGAGCCGGCGCGACAAACTTTCTGGAGTCTGCCATGTCATTTTGTCCGTTTACTGCGGCATCCAGCCGGGCTCATGACGCCTGAGCTAAGAGTGCCTCACTTCAAGGAGCCTCCCCTGATACTGTGCAAATTGGGGACCATTTTGGCCATGTCACGCACGAGATGACCCATAAAAACGCCATTTTAACGATAAATCCAGTGTTTGTTCGCCAACCAGGCAATGCAGAGACGCGAAACGCGTCTTGGCGTAATCTGACCAGGTCGACAAACGAATGGGACAGGCCCTGCAGCTGTCAAAAAGTTATTTTGAGTGCCCCACGAGCAAATCAAAAGTAAGCCGTGGTCGAGCTCCAACACCAAAACTGAAAACTCAGGTTCTCAGAATGCCGTCAAACTTGCACACAAGATGCAGCGCACGGAGAAACCTCGAAACGGACGTAAAAAGAGTGGGCTCGATCTGCTCGATGACGAGCAATGGCTGATTTTCGATGAAACTTCAGCGGCAAATTGCAAGGGAAAAACGCGTTCATGGAACTGCGCCGGCGCGTCCACAACGAAGAAGAGTCCCGATGTATGAATTTGACTAGGAACAGACGCGTGTACCTCGACGTCTGACGCGCTTTTTCACGCGTTAAAAATTATTAATGATTTTGGGACTGTGTTAAAAGTGCCAAAAACTCAATATTTTTACTGATCACCCATGCCTACTTATGCATCAAGCCATGATCTTTCTGATGATAAAACTTTCAAGGCGCTGCGACCAATTTTTGCTGAGTTTCCCTTGAGATGAAATATCGCATCTTTTTGCGTTTTACGCGACAACCAGTCCATGGACCACAGGTTTTTAATACATTTTTGCCGGTTATTACAGCGCGTTTACCCATGTGGTTGAATGGCATGGCGATCTGAGGACCTGAATTTCTTCATTTTCCCGTCCTCGACTGCACCCCTTGGAAAATTTGTCATTTTTGAAAACTGTCGTTGCTCGGCATCTAATCATCGCAGTGCCGCAAGAGTCGGCTTATTTGAACGAGAGGGTCTGAAACAATCACTTCAGTAAGAGCATGATCTTTGTTTCTTGGGTATTTTGGTCAAACGATCACAAAACATGTGAAAATGCTCGTTTTGTAAGTGTGCACGTCCGGTACGGCCATGAATCTCGGCATTTGTTGCGTGGCACACAACATGAGCTGTTTAATGGATGCACAAAAGCGCCACTAGCAGCCGAGAATGCATCAAAATGCAAAAAAAAAAAAAAAAAAAAAGTCCCTATTTGCAAAGGACAAGTGGTGACACTGCACTTGAACGCTGTCAAATATGGACCGAAAGTCTCGCATGGACACGGGAGCAACAACTACAAGTTTATAATCACCTGGTGCGCCCATTGAGGACGAAATGGCAAAAAGTAATGATCAAAAAATCGATTTTTGCACGCACAATCGTGATCTCCGTGACCTGATCACCGAGAAATCTTGCCATTGTTGAGCAATTTTGTCTGCCAGCGCCCCTGAGCGCCTTTTGCAGAAACCTCGCTCTATCAGCTATGAAAACAGGCTTTTTCATGCGATGTGTTCACGTTTTTGTAATTTTTTTTTATTAAACGAGCCAAGATACATGTATTTACAAGAGAAAGAGGGAATTGAATGAGAAAAGGGGAAGAGGGAGGGGGGCAAGCATGAAGATCAGCAAGCGCACCCTTTTTTTTTTGGCAAAAAGTCATGAAAAGATGGAAAATGAAATTCATTGGCTCTTTTCCGCGTCGTCCTGGGGTCGCCAGACGGCGTCTGCGATGCGTGCGACCTCCCACATGGGTCTGACGTCGTGGACGCGCAGGATGTTTGCCTTGCCTGCGATGGAAGCGGCGACGGCTGCGGCGGTGCCATAGGAGCGCTGGTCCGGGTTGTCGACGCCGGTTGTCTTTCCAATGAATTTCTTGCGCGATGGGCCCATGAGCAACGGGAAGCCCTCGAGAAGCGCGTCTTCGGCGACCAATTGGTCAAGATGGCGCAGGAGGACGAAATCCTGGGCGGCGGTCTTTGCGAATCCGAGGCCAGGGTCGAGGATGATGTTCCATCGTGCGACGCCGGCGTCGATGGCGCGCTGCATGATGGCATAGAGATCCTGGGCCACGACGGTCAGGACGTCATTGTCGGCATACGTTGTGTTTTCCTTGCTCATCATGGTCTTTGCGTCGCCGCGCATGTGCATCAGGCACACGGGCACCTTTGCACGCGCCATGACCTCGAGCATGCGTGGGTCGCGCGTGCCGCCGCTGATGTCGTTGATCATGTCTGCGCCAGCGGCCAGGGCTGCCTCGGCCACGGACGCGCGGAACGTGTCGATGGAGATGGGCAGATCGAAGCCTTGGGCGCGCAATTGCTCAATGACGGGGACAACACGGCGGATTTCTTCGGCTTCGTCAAAGGTGTCGTCTGCGCCGGGACGCGTGGACATGCCGCCAATGTCGATGAGATCGGCGCCCTGGTCGGCCATGGCCTTGGCGGCCTTGCACGCGGCGTCGACGTCCACGTAACTGCCGCCATCCGAGAAGCTGTCGGGGGTCGTGTTCAAAATGCCCATGATGTACGTCTGCTTGGCCCATTTCTGCAAGTCTTTGCGCAAAGGCACCACCTTGTCAATCTTGGCAATCCCTTGGTCGGACTCTGCCTTGACCTTGAGCAACTGCGACAGCAATTGGCCGCATGTCTTGTACAAACGAGGGTGTTCGACGCCCTTGGCCACGTCGCACAATGGATAGAGCACGAATTCGCGTTCCTGGATGCTTGCATGTGGAATGGTCAATGTCTCTGTTTCCATGACCAGGTTGTCGTAAAAGAGAATGTCCAGATCAATGGGTCTAGGCGCATTACGGAAGCTTTCCTTGCGTCCCATGGTGGCCTCAATGTCCTTGAGTGCTTTGAGCAGGTCCTGCGGGGCCAATTTCGTGGCCACCTTGCACACGGCATTCAGAAACGCGGGCTGTTCCGTGTAGTACATGGGTGGTGTCTCGTACAAGAAGCTTGTGTCGGTGACGATGCATTGCGCTTGGGATTCCAGACGTTCGAGGGCTTCGTAGATGTTTTCGACGCGATTGCCAATGTTGGTGCCAATGGCCAGGTACGACGTATGATCGTAATCGGGCGGGATATCCTTGGCGGACTGCTGGTTGGTCAGCAACGACGCGTGCGCGTGGACAGCACGGCCTGCGACGCGTTCTTCCTCAAGGACCTTGCGCAGCCAATGTTGATCGCGCGTCACTTCCATGCCCGACGCGTCGGCAAACAAGATGGCGCTGGGCTTCTCGAGTCGGACACGGATCTTGTTCACGTGGCATTTCTCCAGCGCCACGCGTGCCACGGCCACGGCAAACGCTTCGAGCGTTTTAAAGCCCGATGTCTCAATGTACCGTGTGAGCGTTCGAACAAGGGTGCGCAAATGATACGATGGCTTGTCATCGTCGCCTTCTTTCTTGGCACCAGGGTAAATCGTCAAATTGACCACGACAATCTGCTTCTCTTCGCGCTCCCACGGATTCACGCCAATGATCGTGTGCAAGCGCAAATCCTTGACAAACACCATGTCTTCCACGCCCAATTGCGACACGGTGCCGCTCGTCTCCACAATGGCATCGTCCTCAAAGTCCTCGCGCGCACGTGCAAGCTGCACACCGGAAGCCGCCGCGTGTAACAAGGCCTTTGGCTGCTCCACCGACACCTTGGTGCGCTGCGCACCAAAATGCACACAGCACAGACGCACCACCGCGTGCGCAAGTGCCTCGAGCGACGCAAACGTGTTGGTCTCGGCCAGCTTGGTGATGCCCTTGGTCACATGCCCATAGTGGATCGAGTTTGTCACATGGTCCGTGTCGCCCGCCGCCGTAATGTCCGTGTACAGCCACACGCTAATCACCACTGGCTGCGACTTTAGTCGTTGCCAAGAGTCCACGCCCGTCACATTCCGCACCGTCAAATTCTTGATCAAGATCGTGTCCATTGGCAAAGAGAATGGTAGAAACAAAATTGTAAAAGAAAGAAAAAAAATAAGAAAATATAAGAGAAAAAAGAAATAGAAAAAACCCAATTTTTTTTTTTTTTTTTTTGGTGCACAACCATGCTGATGCGCGTGACATTCAACCCCCGCTTTGATCTCTCTTCCCGCCCAATCACGTCTCTCAATCGCGTCCCAGCATCTTTTTTACATTGTGCAAATCAAAATATGTCTCCAATGGCCGCATCTGAAGCGCTCCATGGTGTCGTTTTTCTTTTTTTTTGAAGGGCTTTTTTTAGCTTTATCTTTTTGGATATAGTACAATTCTATCGTTTTTGGTCATTTTTTTTTCTACCAGCCCTTCATCTCATTGACGACGGCGCGTTCGCGGTCCTTGCTCATGTCGCCGTAGCCAATGACGCGCATGGAGAAGCTGCCGCTGCCGCCCGTGAGACTACGCAACGCGCTCGAGTAACCGAGCATAGATGACAGTGGCACATGCGCCTTGATGCGGTGTTTGGCCTTGTACCCTGCAATGTCGCCCATGTGCGTGTGATTCATGGCGTCCGGCGGCGCGTACACCTGGTCGTCGGTGGTCGTATTGTCGCGTTTTTGCGCTTCGTCCAGCGCGGATTCCATGCTAAGCACGTGGCCGCGCCGCGTGCCGGACATGTCCGCGACAACGTGGCCAATGTCCTCCTCGTTCACGAGCGTCACCACCTCCATCATGGGCTCCAGCAGATTCGGCTGTGCTTGTTGCAGTGCCTGCTGCATGGCATGCGACACGCTGGCGGAAATCGCCCCGGCCGTCGTGTCCTCGCCATAAAATTGCAGACGCGACACGTCCACCTTGACGTGCGCCAAAGGGAACCCTAGCACGGCGCCACGCGCCATCCCCGCCATCACGCCTGTATGCACCGCCTGGTATATCTCGTCGCGCCTCAATTTGTCCTTGTCTTTTTTGCCGTCATGGCTGTCCTCATCGTCGTCTCCAACCACCCCGCTAAGGTCAATGCGGAATTGGTTACTGCCCTCGGTCACCCACTACAAAAAAAAGTATGTGAGAAAATGCCCTCTTTTTTTCGAAAATCACGGAAAATGGAGAGGTTGAATGCTTCGCCCACTCTTGTTCCCCATTCTTTCTTGTCCCACTTTTTTCCTACCTGATCCTTTTCAGAGTCAATGGCGTGACCAAGGGATTCCATGTCCTGCAACGTGCCAGAAATGGCAACCGTGGCGCTTGCGCGAGCGCGTTTGCCGAGGAATTCCTTGTCATAGTCAAACGAAGCATCGGCATGGCCCTGGCAACTCTCGCGGTAGCTGATGCGCATCTTGCCCATGTCGGTCTTGCATTTGAAATCGTTGATGAGCCTGTCCTTGACGATTTCCAGGTGCAATTCGCCCATGCCGCTGAGCAGTCGCTGGCCGCTCTCCTCGTCGGTCCACACATTGAGCGACGGGTCCTCACGCGTCAGGTGCTGCAGCGCCTCCTCGACGGCCGGCTCGTCCGACACGGAATGCGGCTCGATTGCGGCGAAGAACGCGGGGCTCGGGATGTCAATGTGGCCCAGCTGCAAATTGGCCTTGATTGCTTGCTTGTCGTTGCCCATGACCAGCGTGTCGCCCGTGCGCGTGTGCTTGAGCCCGACAATCACGCCAATGTTGCCTGCGCTAATGGACGGGATCTCTTCCACGTCCTTGGCGTACATTTGCAGCAATTTGTTCGCACGCTCCTTGGTACGCGTCGTCGTGTTGAACAGCGTCATGCGATTCGAAAGCTTGCCGGCGTAAATCTTGACGTACACGAGCGGACCGCGACGCGCATCGTGCACCACCTTGAACGCGAGTGCACAAAGAGGCGCATTCTCGTCGAGGGGCACCATCAACTGTCGCCGCGCATCGCTGACCGTCGCAAGGGCGGCCGGCCGGTCCAGCGGACTCGGTAAATAATCGACAATCGCGTCCAACAGCGGCTGCACACCCACATTCTTGAAAGCCGCGCCACAGAGCACGGGCACGGCCTTGCCATCGAGCGTGACACGTCGAATGGACGCCTTGAGCGCAGACACAGGTACCGCCATGTGGTCCCCGTCCGCCTTTTCGAAAAACACATCGACAATCGCCTCGTCCATCTCGGCAAGCGTCTCCACAAGAGCCGTACGTGCGCGTACCGCTTCGTCGTACGCGGCGTCCGCCGGGTCAAGCGTTGTCGTCGTCATCGTGTGCCCGTCCGCGGACGTCCATTGGTGCTTGGTCATCTCAATCACATCCACAACCGCAGCGAGACGCCCTTTGTTACGATCGTCCGCGTTGTCGTCATCGTAATACACGGGCAATTGTGTCACCAGCGGACGCGCCTGCAATTTCTTCCACAATTCCATCACCGTACGCCCGTACGCGCCGCCGGTCCGGTCCAATTTGTTCACAAACGCCAGTCTTGGCAAATCGTACCGGTCCGCCTGCCGCCACACTGTCTCGGTCTGAGCCTCGACGCCTGCCACGCCATCCAGGATCGTCACCGCACCGTCAAGTACGCGTACAGAGCGCTCCACTTCCATGGTGAAATCCACGTGGCCCGGCGTGTCAATCAGATTGATCCGGTGCCCTTGCCACCCAAACGTGATTGCCGCGCTGTTGATCGTGATCCCGCGCTCACGCTCTGCCGCAAGGTAGTCCATCACCGTGTCGCCGTCGTCAATGTCGCCCAGCCGCTTGGTCACGCCCGCATAATACAGCATCCGCTCCGTCGTTGTCGTCTTGCCTAAAAAAAAAAAAAAAAATGCCCATGAGAGACACCCAATTTCATCACCAGTCCCTCCCAACCTCTTTCTTACCCGCATCAATGTGCGCAATGATGCCAATATTACGCGTCTTGGCCGTCGAAAAGTCATGCGCGCCCTTGATCGCTGCAAAATAATAAAAAAAGACACGTTGGATCGAGCTGCTTTTTCGTGATCAACCCAAGTTTTACCGGTGGAATACAGGCGCAAAACACCCGATCGCGCCACCTTGGAGCATCCTCTTGTGCGAGTAAACAGGCACGAGATAGAGATCATGACGCAAGACCAAAGAAAAAGAAAAAGGAAAGGAAAGGAAAGAAACAAGAAGAAAAGCAAAAAAAAAGGGCGCATGCACTTGGATTCATGCAGGCAATGCTAGCAACAAAAACCCCGCCCCTGGCCCCTCCCCCCTGTGCAATGAATGTCAGCCCCACCCAGACGCGCCCGGCGAAAAATGTTACGCCAAAAACGCGACTTTTTTTTTGCATTTTGCATGTCCACACCGCAAAAAATTCATTGCTGTCGGGAATCTGTGAAACACATGGATCAGCCGGTGATTGACAATGACCTCTATCTTTTTTAAAGGGGTTTAAAGAGAACGCGGCTGGCCACAGGTTAAATATTGGCCATGATGAAGCATGAACTGCGGCAAATGACGGTCAGTCGCGTTGCATTAGTGTACCGGTAGTGTATATTCGCCTCTACAGCCTATTTCAGGGCATCACATACAACCGTTCTACTTGCATAGCATACAAGAAAAATAACTAAAACGATGAATGTAGGATCGTACACATGCGCCAATATGATAGAAACCCGATTTTCGCGTTTTTTTTTTTTTGTATTTCTCTGCCACATTCGACAATCCGCTGCCTGGCAAGCTCGAAAGCTTTGCCAACAGCACGCGACTCCTTTGTTGATTTTTGTAGCTTGCTTCAATGCAACACAATGCCTGGTAAGACTGTCAATTATAACGATTTCTGTGCTTTGCAGTGTCCGTTTTGCAATATTACATTATTGCGCTGCACCACGCTTCCATATGCAAATCCAATCGATAAAACACCGCCATAATACAGTGGCGAGGAGGCGAAATGTTAGAGCAAAGATCATAAATTGTACGTAAAACACAATTTTTTGCAGGATTTTGAACTTTGCACGCGAATGTGCCGCTTTGTTCGTCCATTTTTTACGCTTATTTGGACAGAACCTGACGCGCACTGCCATTTCAATGTCTGCAGCAGCGCGCTACATTGCACAAAAGCGGTGCATTTGCCTTTGAAAAAAAAATGAACAGGTCTGTTTTTCGGTTTTTGCCGGCTTGTTGTGCCTCCAGAAAAAAATTTACAGCCTACTTGCCCGCCAACGAAAGATGCGTCGCGGCATAAACTACGGCGCAGTGCACAAGATGCGCCTGCACAATTTTTTTGGACTCGAAAATGCCAAAAACCTCACATTTGTACTATTTCGCACCCATCTCGCCATCCACATGGAAGACCGCCCTCAAAAATAGTTGTATCGCGTTCAGAGCAAAATTTGCAACAAAAAAGCTTAAACCCCCAAAGCGCTATGACCACTTTTGAAAAATTCAGGGGTCACTCAGGGGGTCACACTTTTCAAACTCAGAAAATGCCAAATTTGGGAAATTTCGAACTCCGAGTGATCAATGCATCCCAAACAGGTAACTTCGACAATTTGCTATTGGCAGACAAAATGACAGGTCGCCCTACCTTTAAGAAGAGCCCAAAGAGCGACGCATGAACGGCGATCGACTGAGAAAAGTGTCTACTTTGGGCAAGATTTTTTTCAAAAATTTAAGGTTTGACACTTCCAAATTAAGGTGGTGGATTGCATGGAATTTTTATTTTTTTACAGTATTTTTTTATTTTTTACTCTGCACAATTTTATGCGCTGGGTGGGCTGCAAGCTGGTGAAATGACCTACCGGTATGGAGGTCGGTCCATTATCCCTGATCAAGACGCGTTCCATTGATTTTAAGCAAATCTACAGACACCCCGTGGTCCAGGGGGACTGTGTAAAAATCGGGAAAATGCGTTCATCCCGGGGGGCTGAAAGATTCGGGCTATTGGACAGTTTCAGCCCCCGGTTCGCCTACGGTCTTTTCAAAAAACCATGTCTTTCCATTCACTCCCGGTCCAGGATATGAACAACAGATTTGGACCAACCTCCTATGCAAAAAGTTAAATCCCAAGCTAGCGCCCTGCTGCAAGCCATCCCATTAGATGCTTTGCCCCCCTATTTTTTATTAAATCTGAAATAAAAATCGAGGGTTGACTAGACAGTTGTCGAGCAAATCGTCATTGAATTTTTTGTTGAAAAAGTGTATTTCCTCGGTCAGTTTTGATCAGATCGCCGTGAAACTTGTTTCATTCGGTGGAGATTCAGCAGCAGCATTTGACACATTAAAAACATTGCTGGTTATTTTTCCAATTGAAGAGAAAAGCAAGTTTGAAAATTGATCCAATGTTTGATAGACTTTTGCAGGCGGGCAAAGTTCATCCATCGGGCAAGCAAACAATCGGGAAATGACACCCGAGTGCGTCTCTTTCGATCGGTGCTATTTCACCGCGATCCACAAAATATTTTGAGAGACTCGTGCTGGATTTGTGGAAATGTCAGAATTTTGCTTGGATTCATCTGTACAATGACTCGGTCGACTCCAGGTTTGAACGGTTTTTCAAAGAGTCGCGTCGGTAAAACATTACTGCATGTGTAGATTTTGGGCCACCCAACCATGATGATTTGTGGCATTTAATTTCTGCATTTGTAAAAATGTCGAGATTTCGAATTCATCTACAAAACGATCCAGCCAGTCAATCTTGGGGTTTCATGTTGTGTTGTTGAATAAAACGCGGCAAAATAGTCAAAGGAGGTCGATTATTACCAGATATACATGGCAATTATAATAAAACTGATGTAATTTAATTACCCATTTTTGTATTATCATATACTTTGCTGCCCAGGGTGTACGCTAAGGATAGACCCGTGTCTTTGCTTCGATGCACCACCGGGAATGTCTAATTTTTGATATTTTCTTGGTCATCATTTGGACATTTAATCAAAAGATGAACTAAAAGACTTGACCCACCACCAAATAAAGGGCAAAGGTTGGGAGGCAATCGATTCATGATTTGTGTTGGTCATCCATGGATTTGTGCCAATTCTTCAAAACGGCGAATGCACGAAGAACACGGCCCGATCAACATCTGGTGTTTTTAATTTTTTTTCAAAGAGAAGAGATGCTAAAAAAAGCAAGTGGCAAGGTTTGGCGATGATCGAATCATCATGATTTTACCGCGAAATGAATTTTACAAAAACGCGCTACAGCCCAAATTTTCAGCAATGCCGTGCTTCCCGACAAACCACATAATTGACCTTTGGTTTTTTATTTTTTTCTGAGAAGAGAGAGGCGACATCCACTACATGTAAAAGTTTCGTGGCGCTGCGATGAGCCCTTGCTTGACGACTAATTTTTTTTCAAATTTAGAAAAAAAGGTGGGCCAGGTCAAAATGCATCTGGAGGGTCCTTCGCTTTCAGAGGCGCAGGTCTCTCAAATCCGTTTGGCAACCTACACATTAGACATCTGAGAGTCATATCATTTGGTGCATTGACCCCTTCTTTCTAAGCAAATCTGTGATAAAAGTCGGGGGTCAATCGAGCCGTTCTCGAGTAGTAATGAGCGATCAAAGCCAAATTAAAGAAAAAGAAATTGCGCCATCATCGGTTTCGGTCGTACGCTGGTGAAACTGGGTTCATCCGACAGAGAATCGAATTCTGCATTTATTGTCACAGCAACACGCACGCCATTCTTTGTTTTGTCCATTGCCGAGAAAAACGAAGCTGAAATGTTTGATTGGGCGTTGCAAGCGTACAAATGTTGCGCATCGGCGTTGCCGGGCAGGGATAAGATGACCCCCTTGTGCATGTCTTTCCACTTGTAAGATTTAAGCCTGGTCGAATAGCAGCTTGACGCGCTGGAGACAAAATTGTGAATTTATGGAGCATTGTCAATTTTCTTGCCAACGGTCAGATCAACCCCCGGTTTTTACTATTGTTCTGAAAAGAGAGAGACCAAAATGCTCATATCATACAGTATGCCAAAATTCCATGGAGCTGCAAGCACTCGACGGTGCGCCACATCGATTTTCAAAAATGACGATTTTCCATCGATTTTCCAAGGGGTACAGTCACGAATTTTAACCTGGCAAAACTTGGTTCCTCGGATCGCCGTGCCATTCACCCACATGGTAGAATGCGTTAGGCTTTCTTATCAAACCCGGATTCGAGATTCGATAAGGATTCGATTCGTGATTTTGCGAATCGAATCCACTTGAGATTCGTGAGAAGGATTCGATTTGGTTATTTTTGCGAGATTCGGATTCGATTCGAAAGATTCGTGACCTCAATTTTTAGGGGCTGATGCCTGAGTCAACATCAATTTTAGAAATTTATTGTCTGGTCTAGTGAAATAAATTTGCAAGTGTCAACCTGTGGATCTACAGTAGGTTCGGAACTTGGATGATGCAATTATTGTTTTTTTCGGCGTGATTTTTTTGGGTCCTCGCTTAGAGTGACTCTTTTTAGGGTTGAGTTTAAAAATTTCGAATCTCGAAGCGAATCGAATCCGAAAAATCCTCAAATCTTGCAAATCGAATCGAATCCGTCCAAGATTCGGCGGATTCGGTTCGATAAGAAAGCCTAGAATGCGTCCATTTGCCGATGAAAATGCCATCATAAAACCCCGGGCTCCATCGACTGGTTCTCTTGTAAAATGCAATATACTTCGTATTTTCGCCACAAGACAAACTCGACAAAGACTGGCCGCAGATCATCCTCGAAATGCGGCTCACAAGAAAGAGCACGGGCTATTGCATATGTGGCCATCGATGATCACTTCAAAAAACGAGATCCAGGCAGAATTGACGCGAACAGGTTGAATGTGAAAACCCGCGTCAGACTTTGATTTAAGCGTGTTCGTTTCAAGTCGAATCCATACACCTCAAACTTCTTTTGCTAGTGAATGTGTCGATGCTGCTCCAAGGACGCGCTCTTGCGTGCCAGCGATTGGCGCGTCTACCGGTATACAGTAGTCTCGACATCGTCTCGACATCGTCTTTTTATTGAGCCTGCGAATGGGCTGCATGTCGCTGGGCATGTTCACTGTGAATAGACTGTATACCTCTGAGTGTATTTATTGCGAGATGAAGATATGTGATTATGAATGGCTAGGCAAAACAGCCAAAAAAAAAAAACGAGGTGCCACGGTCGCGGCCCAGCTCGCGTCGAGTGGCAGACGTGCACAAAGGGCACGTGAGCCGACGCGCTCGAAGTCATTGACGCGCAATGGCGCGGCAATGGCGTAAAAAAAAAAAAAAGAATTTAGATGGACAGGATATTTTGCGCTAGACCAAGCAACGATCCGCACAGCCATCCACTTGTGTACCCCGATCGGTGTCTAGCCAATGACGTGCAAGGCGCGGCATTGGCGGCAAAAAAAAAAAAAAAAAAACGAAATGTGCAAGCAAATTGTGCAGCAGCAACCTGCACATACGCAGCATCCGATTCGCAATTACACATGCATGCACACACCTGGGAAAGTCTCGGACGCACCAATTATGGAAATTAGCCGATTTTCTAATCGATTTTCGTGGTCGACAGAAAATTGTTGCTGTCAGAAAGCTTATTTCTCTGACGGCGGCGCATGTTGACTGGCATGATCCAACCAGACCCGCCCGATTGTTCTTTTAGTTATTTATTATCATACACCTCGGTCGCACGGAGGAGTGACGCGCATCTACAGACACAACACGCGTAAACAATTCCACAAGAATCGTATGGCGTACACAACCTCTCCTTATTATTGTCAAACATGCCTGTTTAATCACCGTGTGGACGTTCCCAGCATCCCAAATCAATCACCGTGTGGACGCTCCCAGCATTCCAAATCAATCATCGTGTGGACGTTCTCAGCACACCAAATCAAGAACCGTGTGGACGTTCTCATCATCCCAATTCCAGAAGCATGCGAATGCCAAGAACCAAGTTCCCATTGACCCTCATTTGTAACGGTGTGAAGAAAAATAAGATCAAAAAAATATAAAAATGCCGCTTGTCAAGGCAGCATTGATCGTCTTTTTCTTCATACTGGACATCTTTTTCCATCTTTCACTTGCTTGCTTTTATTTTCCCCAAATTCTTTTTATTATTAAACTATCCTTGTTGACATCATGTTTCTCAATTTTTCTCCAAACGGATACAACGTGCCCGTCCCAGTTGGATTGGCGCCTGTCGGACACGTTGATTATTATGGTGGGGCGGGATTTGACAGCCACCCTTAAAAGTGCCGCCCATAAAAGGCGGTGTTCCTTTATATAATTTAAAGTGAACACGGCGGGGCTTTGTTTCTCTTATTCCCCTTTTTCTTTCTTGTCCCCTTTCTTTTATTTCAATTTGTCTCTCTTTAACGATTCGATTTGACATGAACTCGTCCCCCAAATTGTCAAGTTGCTTAACCATTGCAATCAAAATAAATAACGAGAAAAAGACACAAAAAATAAAATTGCCCGATGCACGCTGCTCCTTCAATTTGAACAGAAACTTCTCCCTCAATTTTTTGTGGTCGGATGCACGCCGCGCTTTATTTTTTTTGGCCGGACGCACGCCGCGCTTTTTTTTTCGACGAGCACAATGGCGGTGCCCGGTGCGTGCAAAATGCCCGGGCTGATAGAATGTATTTTTTCAGCGAGCGATGCGCAACACTTACTTTGTTTACCTTGGCGTAGCAGAGCAAAAACCGCCAAGGAGCCCATTGCCAGCCATGTCCAATTCGACCTTTGTCTCTGTCTTGTGCTCTTTTTGTTGTATTTTAGAAACATGACTGCGTGCGTGCCGGGATTCACGCGGCACAAACACAGCATGTTGCCGCCGCTCACAGTCAACATCATTCGATTTCAATCAGACGCTTGTTTTTGGAAAAGAAATGCTACCAATGGGGTATCATGAGACGTGCCAAATTCTATGGATACCACGCGTTGCGGAGTTTCATGCGACGCGACTATGTTTCTTTGCGTGTTTCTGCTCGTCATATGTGTCTTTTTCGCAATGAGAAGCGATGATGCCCATTTTCACCTGTGTTTAAAAAAATGGACGTTTTGGGTCGCTTGACAAAAAGAAAGAAACAAAAAGGACGACGGGTGGGACCGCTGCCCAAAAAAGGTACCCGCGTTGCTGCGGGTTGTTGAAAATAGCAGAGGGGATGTGGTCAGTCCGCTCCATCCATTTTTCACTCTTTCTTCCTTTTTTTTTCTTTTTCTTTTTTTTCCCTTTTTACTTCCATCTTTTTTACCCTCCATCTGCTTTCTAACACCCACACCCATTCCCATTCCCCAAAATTGCCAACATGTCGCCGAAAAGACGTGGTAAGAGCTAAAAAAAAAAAAAAAAAGGAGAAAAGGTGGACATGGCGCGTCTTGACGAGTGGAAACTCATTGTTTTAAAAAAAAAAAACAGCGCCTCATGATGAAGCCGAGTCAAGCTCGGGCGCAGCGAAACGCGTCCAGCGAGTGAGCGATATGGATGGCAAGGATTTCAAGCGTGCTACGGTGGAGAGCATCGACCCGGTCATTGGGTATACCAAGAACAATGTGATGCTGCATTGCAAACTGTATGAGCCTTGCTCAAGGGGTACACACAAGGGAAAAATGGCTCACTCTTTTTTTTTCTTTTTTTTTTTTTAGTTTCTTGAGCGAATTGCGTCCAAAGGAAGCCATGGAGCTGATTGAGTTCCTTTTCGACACTAAGACCCGCACGGCCCAGCCAAGCGCCAAATTGTCCGCCAAAGAGATGCTCAACATTTTGAAAATGAACTTGATGACTGACATGCGTCTTGCCGAGGCGCGGAGCATCGCACAATGACCACTTTTTCTCGTTTCGGCGCATGCACCCTTTGTTACTCATCCCTGGCGCCACTCGATCAGTTTTTTTTTCTCCCTCCCCCATGCACGTGATTTTCCCCCTTGCTCACTCTGATCCCCCTTTGTCCCCCATTTCCTTTGTCCAAGTCCCCTTTCACACACAATGTGCCCAATAAAAAAATCGTCCCAAGAACCCTTGCCCATCCTCTGCGCTGCTTGCTTCCAATTAAACGGCTTTACAATAAAATGGTTCTTTGCAGCACAAACAGCATATAGAGTCCCATGTGCGCTCATTTGCGCGCGCCATTGTCTTTTTCTTTGTTTACGATAAATAAAAGAGAGTTTCAGGCCCGTGCGTGCATCGTGTCACTCTCCAGCGCGTCATGTGTCACCCGTCCAAGGCGGATTGATCTGGTTACTTTGTTTACTGTACCTTGGCGTAGCAGGGGAAAAACCGCCAAGGAGCCCATTGCCAGCCATGTCCAATTCGACCTTTGTCTCCGTCTTGTGCTCTTGTTGTTGTAATGACGGAGTGCGTGCCGGATTCACGCAGCACAAACACATCATCTGCCACTCACAGTCAACATCATTCGATTTCAATCAGACGCTTGTTTTTGGAAAATAAATGCTACCAATGGGGTGTCATTAGACACGCCAAATTCTATTGAGACCACGCGTTGCGGAGTTTCATGCGACGCGACTATGTTTCTTTTCGTGTTTCTGCTCGTCATATGTGTCTTTTTCGCAATGAGAAACGATGATTCTCGTTTTCGCCTGTGTTTAAAAAAATGGACGTTTTGGATCGCTTGACAAAAAAAAAAAAAAAGAAAAAAATGGACGACGGGCGGGACCGCTGCCCAAAAAAGGTACCCGCGTTGCTGCGGGTTGTTGAAAATAGCAGAGGGGATGTGGTCAGTCCGCTCCATCCTTTTTTCACTCTTTCTTCACTTTTTTTTTTCTCTTTTTCTTTTTCCCCCCCTTTTCACTCCCATCTTTTTTTTTTTTTTTTACCCTCCATCCGCTTTCTAACACCCACATCCATTGCCATTCCCCGAAATTGCCAACATGCCATCGAAAAGACGAGGTAAGAGCAAAAAAAAAAAAAAATGAGAAAAGGTGGACGTGTAGCGTCTTGACGAGTGGAAACTCATTGTTTTCAAAAAAAAAAAAAAAAACAGCGCCCCATGATGAAGCCGAGTCAAGCTCGGGCGCGGCAAAACGCGTAAAGTTGCAGCAGAGCAATTTGGACAACTTCTACACCCGCGGTAGCTCGATCCCGCCCACTGGTCGGCCCGTCACCGTGGCCGATGACGACCCGGTTAAAATCATCGTGACGACAAAGGTAAAAAGAAAAAAAATGAAAGAAAAAAAAGGCGGCTCTGCGCAGCGGCCTTCCCACGTCGCTTCAAATCTAGTCGCTCAATTGTCCCTTTTTTTTCCCAGGTGCGCTTGCGACCGGAGCCAACTCCACAGGTACACGCTCAAATTTTTAAAACAAGGAGCGACTGGCACTGATTGACCTTATTTTATAGCTCGTGGCTCTTTTGAATGATCCAAAGGCGACTGATTTCAATGAAGAGACCGTCCCATTCATGAAATGCAACAACCAAAATTGCCGCAAAATCAAAGAAATCAGCAATTTCCTCAAGATTGACACCAAGGGCTCATCGACAAAAAAGACGTTCTTGAAAATGTGCGCTGTCTGCCGCGAGGACAGCAAAGTGAGTCCAACCACTTGATGCTTGATTTATAGGAGCACATCATCTCATTCTCTTTGATTTTAAAATAGAGAAAAGGCAAAGAACGCCGTGAGCGATACGCGAACGAGACGGAGCGCACCAAACAAGTAAGCAAAGACAAAAAAAAAAAAAGAGTGGCACATAGCATCTCACAAAATCTTTTTGACAAGGCTGTTGCGTTGTTGAACAACAAGCAGGCCATCCCAGAGACCTCATTGTGCTGCACAGGCTGCCACCAGTGGCGGGACATCGATCCCGACTTTATGATCATCACCGCAAAGAACCTGCAACCCCTTTACGTCACCACTTGCACGTTTTGTCGAGCCTACTCAAAGAAAGTAAGCCAAAAAGAATGCCAATTGATGCCTTCCAATTTTTAATTCTTTTTTTTTAGGGCACTGAAAAGATCCAAGCCGCGCACCAGGCGGATGTCGAGGACGCCGCCAACGACCAACTTGCACCTGTGCGGTGCGAGTCGTGCCGCTTTTCATTCCCACTCTCTGACTTCTTATCAGGCGACAAACAAGAAAAAATCTGCTCCATGTGTCGTGACAGCGCCCGTCTGAAGCTGGAAAAGCGAAACGAAAAACGCAAGACAATCAGCGCTGAGCACAATGTAAGCAATTTTTGATGAAAAAAAAATAGATGCGCATCTATGGCAAGGTGGCCCAACGTGCCGCTTTTCGTCTTTTGCACAGAAAATTGAAGATCTCACGATTTTTTTTATAGACGGCGGCCACAGACGACATGAAAACTTGCACCAAGTGCTTCAGAGAGCGACCGCGCGACATGTATCTAACCAAGACAGGTGCCATGCTCAAAACGTGCGCCAAATGCCGCCTTGAAGAGTTGCGCGACGTAAGATTGATGAAAAAAAAAAAAAGAAACGTGGAGAGAGCATTGGCGACCAACACGTCTTTTTAGGAAAAAGATGGCAAAAAAAATTGCGTTCAATGCCGATGCACACTTGACACCAATGAATTCAACGTGGTCCATGGCCAAATGCAAGCAGTGTGCAAAAAATGTGCCGCCGCAAACAAAAACAAAATGGACAAGGCGTATGAAAATGGCAAGGTATAGATAAAAAAAAAAGGACAAATGGACCATTTCACTAATTCCATCGTTTATTTTAGGCTCATACCCACTCCCCAGTCGTCATCGACACCATCTCTCTGGCTATGCGTGCAAAAAACATGGAGCTGCGCGCACAGCAGCTAGCCATTTGCCCAACAGCCACTGACAACGAGTTGGATACCATTGCGCCCGTGCTGCCCCTAGCAGGGTACAAGGACATGATCAGCCGCGTGTTGGAGGCGTCCAAGCATTGCTGCGATCTGTGTGGCAGACCGGGGCTACGAGTGCAAAGGATCGAACACTTGAAAGACGGCCAAATGGAACGGGCCACCATCCAACGAATTGATCCGAGACTTGGCTATGAATACAGCAATGTGAGTTGTATGTGTCTTACATGCAATTTGTAAGTGCCTTGCTCAAGTGCCATTCTTTACCAGCTGTCACAACCCAGCTCAAGTCAAGAGGCAACGCGCGCAACGGGCGCGCGAGCCGATGCGCTCGGAGCCGTTGACGCTTAGTGGCGCGTTAATGGCGCGGCAAAAAAAGAAAAAAAAGAAGCGAATCGACACATGACAAAATCATACTCTATTATGTTTGACCAAGAAACGTGTGTACCAGTACTTGTGCCTGGCTAAGACACGCATGGCGTGGCAAGGAAAACATTTGGATCAATCAAGAAAAAGGAAAAGAAACAAGTAAACAATTTATACAAGTCAAGATCAAGCACTAGCCCGCTCATTCAAAAGACACGTGCACCCCGACCTGCGACTAGCCAATGTCGTACAAGGCGCAGCAAAGGCGGCAAAATGAAAAAAGAAGAAATCAAAAGCAAGAATGCAAGCAAAAAATCAAGCAACGATCTGCGCATCCATCCATGTCATACTGTATGTGCATGTCACGGCCCAGCTCGTGTCAAGAGGCAAACGCGCGCAAAGGGCGCGCGAGCCGACGCGCTCGGAGCTATTGACGCGTAGTGGCGCGTCAATGGCGCGTTAAAAAAAAAAAGAAAAACGAAAAAAGAAATGAATTGACACACGACCAGGCCATCCTCATTTACGTCTAACAAGAATCGTGTGCACCTGTACTTGTGCGTGGCCAAGACACGCATTGCGTGGCAAGGCAAACATTTGAATCAATCAAGAAAAAGAAAAAAGGAAACAAGCAAAAAAACAAGAAAGCAAGAAATACAAGTCAAGATCAAGCACTGACCCGCTTAACCCAAAGGCACGTGCACCTTGACCAGTGCCTATCTAATGGCGTGCAAGGGCGCGGCATAGGCGGCAAATTGAAAAAAAAAAGAAATCAAGCAAAACAAGAATGCACGCAAAAATCAAGCAACGATTTGCGCATCCATCAGCCATGTCATATGTGTACTCCGATTACAAGCGCAATCCAATGGCGCCCAAGGCGCCGCCATTGAAAAAAAAAGGAAAGAAACGATCGACTAGAAAATCGGCTGATACCCATAATTGGATGCGTGGGAGCGAGACTCGTCGAGGTGCGGCGCCAATGCGGATCGGGTGCGCCTATGCGAATTGGGTGCGCATACACGAATTGCTTGTGTGTTTCGATTACAAGCGCAAGCCAATGGCGCGCAAGGCGCAACAGTGTGTCAGGTCTCGGGCCCAAACTGACATAATAGTAAGGGCCCAACCCTACGGGCGTCGTTCCGGGTGTGAACTCGTAATACAGCATGATGTTTATATAAAAAAAAGATGGAGGAATAAAAATAATAGAGAGGAAAAAGGGAGGGATGGAAAAAGTTGTCGGGTATAAAGAAAAGAACGAGAGGTTGCTTGACAATGACTTTTTTATAATTTCATCGATTTTTCTTTTCTTCGCACCGCGACCATATTGGATCTTGCTCCGAGACTGAGACTCGGAGGCCGCCATTGGGAACGTTCTCAGGCCATTCGAGTTGATACTGCCTGAGAACTTGCCCACGACGCGTGGAATAGATAGGTTTGACAATAAGAAGGTATTGTACATGCCATGCGTTGCTTGTGAATTTGTTTACGCGTAATCTTTGGATAAGTAACCACGCGGTGTGACAAGGGCGTAATAAACTAAAGGTATAACCATGTGTTCGATTGGATTGAATTGGTCACCGTGCGGTGTTGTCAATTAAAATAAGCTTTTGGCAGCAATGACTTCCATAATTGGTGCGACTGAGGATTCTTGATACGCCAACGCGGATCGGGCGGGCGCTTGCAGGGTCGCAGCGGCTTGCGCATTTCGCTGCTTCTCTTTTGCTTTCTTTTTTTTTCAATTTCACCGCCAATGCCGCGCCTTGCACGCCATTGGCTAGGCTATAGTTGGAATGCACGTATTTCTTGGCTGAACTGACTAGTGCTTGATTTGCGTGCATTTTTTTTTTTTCGCCATAGCCACGTCACGGAATGTCAATGGCTTCGAGCGCGTTGGCTAGCGCGTCTTTTTGGCGCGCTTGCTTCTGGGCTTGAGCTGGACCGTGACACAGTGGCAGCGCATTGAAAAAAGGAAAGCAGCGAAACGTGCAAACGAAACATGGATGATGGATGCGCAGATCGTTGCTTGATTTTTGCGTGCATTTTTGATTTGCTTGATTTCTTCTTTTTTTTCAATTTGCCGCCAATGCCGCGCCTTGCACGCCATTGGCTAGGCACTGGTCAGGGTGCACATGTCTTTGGGCTGAGCGGGTCAGTGCTTGATCTTGACTTGTATTTCTTGCTTGCTTGTTTTTTTGCTTGTTACCTTTTTTCGTTTTCTTGATTGATTCAAATGTTTGTCTTGCCACGCAATGCGCGTCTTGGCCAGGCACGAGTACAGGTGCACACGATTCTTGTTAGACGTAATTGAGGATGATCTGATCGTGTGTCAATTCATTTCCTTTTTTTTCTAACGCGCCATTGACGCGCCACTACGCGTCAATGGCTCCGAGCACGTGGGCTCGCGCGCCCGTTGAGCGCGTTTGCCTCTTGACACGAGCTAGGCCGTGACACTCGCAGTGTCCCCAAAAGTGATTCCACAGCGAGAACACACGTCCGTGACGCGTGTTTCCGTCATTGAGGTCGCAAGGGATCAAGCTGCAAGTTGCCGTGAAAAAGTCGGCTCCGCGAGACACTCGTTTTACACTATTTTCGACGCGTAATTGCACGTGACACAGGCGCGTGACGCGATTGCTCGACATGTATTTCGTGCGCCGCCGTGACCACATCATCTACGGCCGGGATGTATACGTCGGATCCGCGCCATCGCGATTTCTCGCCATGCGCGACGCTTTCAATCAAAGAAAATCCTGCATATTCACTTTGCTCAGAATTGAGCAGATAGCTACTGTAGACCTCTCGTTTTTTTTTTTGACTTTTTTGACGCTCACTCTGAGCACTCTCGTGCCGGCCAACGTAGAAATGAACGGTAGTTGGCAGGACGGCACGATGGTTTCGCACACGCGCTGTTAATCTTGCAAAGTATGAAAAAAATACGCGTGTCGCGCCGGTTTTGTCGTGGCTCACAGACTCAGGCAACATGACACGAACTCCCGGATCATTAGCGCCAGATACACGAACAGGCACCCCCCACATGGGGCCGCGATGTTTCCTTGTACCAATCAGAAAATTTAGTGTTGGAAAGGTTTGACCACGCATATGATACTGTAGCTCTGCAAAATAAAAGACAACGTGCCAAGGTCTGGCAGACAAAGTTGGTCCGACGCGGATTCTCTACATATTTTCTTAGTTACCTTAATCAATGAAACCAGAAAATTCAGAAGTGCACGTGCAAAACGCGTAAAAGGGATTGAGCCTATCAGAACGCGGGAATTTTCCTCTTTTTAACAGTGTTTATTTCGGGATTCACTCAAACAAAGCTGCTCAGAATCGTAGTGTCCACATATGCTTTAAGCCAAACACCCGTGAAAAATCAAAAGCTCGGGCGCAATTGCTTTCACAAAGCTTTTTAGCTGTGAAAACTCAATTTTCACTGCGATTTTGGGCAAACTCAATACCCCCTCAGGTAAAAAGTCAATTTTTAACGAATTTATTACAGGGCAACGATATATTATATTGTAATTGATTGGCATAAAAGAATTATTCGCCATAGAAGTTGGTGCCGCCATAAGGGCCTAAAAAAAAAGTGGTGTTAGCGACGCACGAACTTTGAAATAGGTTTTTTTTAGGGTTTTTACAGTTGTCGGGTGTGCCGTTTACGTCGGCGCCGCCGGCACCCCACCAGTTGGGGCTCCATCTAAAGAAAGAGAAAAAAAAAAAAAAAGAAAAAAAGCGGTGAGTTTGACTGCAATTGATGGATTTTAACGAGGCTTACCCGCTGCCAGTGATGACACCAAAGATGACGAGAATGCTGATAGCCAGACCGCAGTCAAAGGCGGCGGATGTGACATAGTTGTACTTGCGCCACCATTCATGACGGTACTTGCGCAGCACGTACATGAAGATGAAGCCGACCAGACACCAGCTGGAGAAGTTGATGGGCACAGCAGGAGGCATCATACCCGTGGCATTGAAGATCAGGGGGATGTGCACCCAGCGCCACCACGTATTGGGATACTTCTTAGCCATGAAGTAGAAGGGTATAGGCAGCAGGAAGCCAATCAAGAAGAAGTACAGAGTGGCATTGTAGAAAGTGCCGGGGCCAAACATGCGCTGAGGACCAATGGCACCCCAAATGACCGAGGCTGCATTAAAAAAAATAAAAATAAAAAAAAGAACGTGGTGAGATACGGTTGCGACGTGACACGTTTTTTTTTTTTTGATTTTTTTTTGCAGTACCAGAGTAGAAGGTGTTGGCCGAGGGGCAAGTGAAGGGGTAGGCCTCTTTGGTACAGACATCCTTGACGGTGCCCAAGAGCCATTGGGCGACACCAAGATTGACGACGCCACCAATAAAGGTGCCGACGACCTGGACCCAGAACATGGCCCTGGGAGGGACCTTGGCATAGTGACCGAGTTTGAGATCCTGCACAAACGTGATACACTGGACCATGGAAATGTAGCCATAGGTCTTGAAAGTAACATTGGCAATGGGGTGACCAGGATACCTATTTTAAGGAGGCAATTGTAAAAAGGGGTGAGTGCCTTTTTTCTTTCTTTCATCTTTTTTTTTCTTTTTTTTCATCGACTATTACGCGAAACCGATAATAAATTCAGTAATAACATTGAGACCGGGCGTCTGGTTGGTCAGGGCCGTGATGATACCAATGGGCAAAAGGAAAACAATGCAAATGGCCATGGCCAAGAACATGCCCCACCAGGGAAGTTGCTAAAAATAAAAATAATAAAATGAGTCGATGTGTAAAAAAAAAAATCTTTTTTTTTTTTTGCTTACCATGGGCCAAGCGTAGAGGACAGCGAACGAAACACCAAAGGCAATGAAGAAAATGGCGCCGTACCACCAGTGAGGCACCTCGGGATAGGCCTTCATGAGCTTGTGATGGATGTCAGTGGCGTCGGTGCGCGAGCGTTTGTACGATTCCCAGATTTCACGGCCGTGGAACAGGTAGGTGTGGGTCAAGATGGAGCTGACACCGGCAAAACCGATACCATAGGTGATGGCGAAGAACGTAGACATGCGCAGAGGACCATACTCGTCGTAAGCCGTGACATTGAGGCTTCTGTCGGGGTTCATGACCTTGCTGATGTTCCAGGGAGAGCCATCCGAGGTGAAAAGAGCTTGGGTCACAATGGGGAACAGCTTGGCGTCCCAGACGTTGGTGTAGTACAAAGCAGGAGCAAGGATCCATGCAATGAAGACAAAGCCAACAAAAATGTTGGCAATGGCCCACCAAGGCACGACGAGGGCTGGGAGAAAGGGAAAAAAATGAGTCACCATGCCCTCAATTGCTGTTTAATTGAACTTACGCGACAGCAAGAAGCCAGTGATGGTCGACCAGTCAAAGGCAAGACCCAAGATGCCGAGACCAGAGGCAGTGCCAGTCAATTGACCCACTAAAATTGAAAAAAAGCAAAAAAAAGGGGTGTTCAATGCGAATTGTTAAGAGTGGCGACAAATTGGAGCTCCGACGCGTCGTGACACGTCGCGCGCGCTCGTGGTGGCTGACTTACAGACAATGTTGTTGGGCGCGATCCAGCAAACCCACGAGAAGAAGGAGAGCACGGGGAAGAACAAGCCAGGGAGCCAGTAGTAGATGAACATGACAGTGAACATGTAAAAGAACCAGCGGAGACGCGAGGGGCCAGTCCAGTTGCTATAGAAACGAAGGAAGAAACGTTAAAATGATAAAAAATATTTTTTCTGAAGCTTTGTCAACTTACTTGTCCTTGAGATGCAGCGAGCGGAAGAGCGACATTTGCGAAAGGTTCTGGGGGAACACCATCACCGAAGGATACACTAGGTACGGACGCAACACACCAGCAAAACCCTATGAAATGTAAAAATTGGTTAGATTTATGCCGGATTTTGCATGGATTCTGTTTAAATTGTGAGCCTTACAAAACCGATGAGCTGCGTGGTCCACACAAGGAGGATACCACCGCCCCAGCCAATATCTTGCTTGTAGAAAACTTTTTGAATCACGAAAATATCAATGGCGTAACTAAAAAATTAGAAATTGTGAGATTTTTGCTGGGGATTATGCGCTTTTTTTCCGGCGTCTTCTTACGCGGTATTGAAAGCACAGTTCGCCATGGTGGCAATGAGGACGTGTTCCTTCATGTTAAAAGGTCCAGGGTTGAAGAATCGCGATTTGGGGATAACTCGCTCCATGACCTTGCCGATGGGGAACGACAGCAATTGGACGACGAGAGCAGAGACTTGGATGGTGTTTTTACGGAACCACATAAACTGGTTGATGAAAGCCAATGCGCAGGTGAAGATGACACCCAGGGACCACATGCGGAAAGTGTACACGGGCAAAGTGGGATCATCGGTGCTAAATTAGGCATACACAGAAAAAAAAGCGATGAATGAGGATCATCTGGGTGCTGTGTGGCGGCTCATTATGGCCATCTGGCCTGGAAAAATAAGAGAGGGAAGAGACGCTTACTTTGGCACGACGATGCGGACCTCTTCAATGGGAGAATCCTCCTCCTCGGCCTCATCGACCTTGACTTGCTCGGTCTTGTCCAAGTAGTCATCTTGGTAATCGCGCTTTTCATACGCGTCAAAGTGCTCCTCGGTCTTGGACTGGTACGATTCCACGACCTTTGTATGCTCGTGAGGCTCCATGTCCATGGCGTGCGTTGATGGACGTGTGGGTGATTAAAAAAAAAGTGGAGGGAGAGCGACACGCAAGACAAGAAGAGGGATGAAGAAAAAGAAAGAAAGAAAAAGGTGCAGCCTGAGAAAAAAAATGAAGCAGGTACGAGAAATTAAATACTACTTGGTTCAACGCTTGGAGGCAGATTTGATTGGTGGGATAAGCTTTTGTGTTCTTGTGAATAAAATGCCATCAAGTTACCATTCCAGGACGAAATGACTGAATATGGTAAAAGGGCAATTTGAGTTTTCGCACTGTGCACCCTTTTTTCTTTTTTTTTTTTTTCTTCCTTTTTCTCTTGATAAAGTTGGGCGGACCCATCATGGAGCAGTGGCAAAAAAGCAGCTCCAGAATCGCGTGTTGGTATCCGCACCGTTCCTTTTCAAGGTTACACGGCCCTTTTTTAGCAAAAATTGCAAAAAAGGGGGAAGAAAAAGCAAAAAGGGCATATTTTTCGCTTTCAATGTGACCCGCTGGGATCCTTTTGGATGTTTTATTTTCTTCACACCGGTCTGGGCAGTGGGAAGGTCGCTTCACCGGATATCAAGGTCGATGGATGCTACAAATCGAGGCTCTGCCTGTGTTGACTACTGTTGACTGCTCAGCTGCCTAGCTTTGTTGTCTCGTCATGGTGCGCGACGCGTGAAAAAAGTCCGCCCCGCGGCCCGTCGTGCATGCAGGATATGCAACTTGATTAAACATGCCCAGTGACCCCTTCGCACGCACGGCGTTTGCCGCCAACTTTTTTTTTTTGGCACCCCTGGGGTCACACCATGCTCTTGATTAGCATGAGATCATGGGCCAATGAAAACGCGTGCGGCCGCGTCGCACCAAAAATAGTAGGAAAAGTTTCAGCCAAAAGCGCGCGCAACGCGATAAATCCATTTTTTTTCCGTATCGCCATTAATCCCGCGCATCCATCCACTTTTTTCTTTTTGCAAGCGAGCCATGTCTTGATACAAAGCTTGCCCTTTAAAAATGGAGGATCGAAAACATTGGCAAATGAGAGAAAAAAAGGGATGTTTTTGGCTGTGATCATCACATGATGCACGCGCCAGCTCATCAAACCCTGATGAATCACACAATTGCTATTGCCCAAAAACCTGGACCTTGATTTTGTGGCTGACTTTTTATCATAAATGACGAGGCGCGAGGTGACATCATGTGGTCGGCCGCTTGCAATAGATCATGATACTCGATTGCATGGAAAAGCGTCCACTGTTGTCTTTTTGAATAATGTGCTCCCGCGGAATGGCCGTGGTTTTGACGTGAGATAGGTGTGTGCAATGGCCGTGGAAAAAAAAAAAGTGACATTGCAGTGCTTGTCTTGGCAATTATTTGTCAACGAATTGTTGAGCGTGGAGCTGCACTTTTTTTTTTTTCTGTTTGGCAATGACCAGGGGGGACGCTCCTTTTTTAGGAGAAACCCAGTGATACGGCGGTGACAAATGGCGAATCCATGGATGTGGGTGGAAGCACAAAATCTGAGAATCAAAGCGATACCTCTGTTTTGTCGTCGTCGTCAGCGATCATTCAACCTGTTTTTGTCAAATCGCAGGCCATTCTCGGCCAAAGGGCCACGATGGTCTCGACTCCAGCTCAAAAAGTAGGATTTCATCCTTTTTGAGCAATTTGTCCTTGGTCAAGCAGCGAAACCCCGTCCTTTTTTGCTGTCAAACGGTTTGCCCAACGGCGCATCACACCGGCTTTCTGTATGTTGCTCTTTAAGAGCATGGCCAGGCCGCCAATGACACTATCTGCAGCGTTGCACCGTGGTCGGGGCAATATGTCTGTGGTTCCTTTTTTTTTTTTTTTGTCTCACGGGTCCTGATTGCATTTTGCACGATTTCAATGCCCGCCGAGCCAGGGCATAGCGTCTCAATGGTTCTTGCGAGACAGGATCTCGGCAGATGGTTCCATGGGCAGGGAGAAAAGGGGGTGAAAATGGCCCTTTTATGCAAAATTACTCATTGCCTCCATTTCTAGAAGCTTAACCGAGCGATAGACGTCTTGTGTCACATTCATCGGCGTTTACATGCATGGGTCACACACTTGGGTATCGAGAGATGCAGCCACGATGGCATCGCGATCAATTAAAGCATCGAAAATAGCAAAAAGCGAGGGATGTTGGCCCATGCGCTCAAACGAACGAGGCTTGGTCGCGCAACAAATGGCCCACCTCGGTCTCTGGGGGGACAAGCATCATCGGGAAAAAAAAAAAGAGGTGTGCCACGCGTCGCGTGATCCTGGACATTATTCAAAAAATAAAAGATGACTTTATTTTATCGCATAAACTATTGGCCATCAAAGCTGGTGCCGCCATAGGGACTAAAATAAAAGGATGTGTTAGCGAGGCCCGCGTTCAAACGCCTCAAAGATCTGGTCGTCGCCAAAGTCGTTGAATGGGTCCATGTTGCTATGCACCGGGTCTTGCGGCACAATGTTGATGCGCGAGCGCAGATCATGCAAGGGCATCTACGAAATGTCAATGCCATCAATCGAGATTTTGCTGCCCTCGTAGAAATGCAAAAAGCGGAATAATGCGAGCGTGAACGTGGAATTGCGGCAGCCGGTCTGACATTTTTAAAAAGAAGCGATTATTATAAGCGAGGTTGAATCATCATCATCCGAAACACAGCGTATCTAGCATTTACAAGCGGCCGCATTGCATTTGGGGGAAAAAAAAGTGTCACCTTGATGCCCAGTCATGGTGATAGTGAGTGGCAGCCGCGGGTTTGAGGTTGTGCATGCCGCGTGAACCTCGGCAAACACAGCATCAACTACATGAAAACAAAAAGAACACAATAACGAATTGGACGAAACTGGCAATCAACTCCATGATAATTTTTGTCTTGTTGCACCAATTAGACGACAATTTTTTATTGGTAAGATTGCCACAAAGCTGAGAAAAACAAAGGGCACGGGACAAAGGGTGCGCAAAGTCAATGGCAAAGCGGGAAAATCGAGGGAAAAGGAGGTAAAATCAAAGGTAAACGATGAAAATCAAGGGGGGTTGCGCGCCATGAGAAAAAAAAAAAAAAAAAAAGAGTACGGGACAAAGGTTGCGCAAAGTCAAAGGCAAAGCGGGAAAATCAAGGGAAAAGGAGGTAAAATCAAAGGCAAAGCGGGGAAATCAAGGAGGGGTGCGTGCCGCGGCGCGAGCAACACTGGCCATCAGGTTTCGTTTCAATTGCTCAGCACCTTGCTGTTGCATGCGCGTGATCCACCCCATAAATTTTTGTTGCGGGGTGAATGATTTGCGTAGTTGACAAAACCACTAACGACCTGGATATTGCCAGGTACATTCTGGCCGCCTTCCCTTCCTGGAACGATGCGATCGAAGGAAAGGCAATCGATGCGCAAATGCGTGTCCCTGTTGTCGTTGACGTTGAAGGTGCCGACGCAACCGGTCAATGCGCATCGGTGCTGTGCGGAAGATGCAGCGTCCAACAGCACGTCGAGCGCCACGTCTTTTTTGGCAGCTGCAGACTTGATGTTCATAATTTCCGTGTCCTCCAATTCGCTTGAGTCGGGTGTGTTGCCATTGTGACCAAAAAGCAAGTCGATAAGCTGGCAGGCTTCCTTGGGGCGGAGGTCGCTGAGGAACCTAAAAAAAAAAAAAAAAAAAAAAAAAGCAAAGTGAGCGACTTTTCCCTTTTATGCACCCCTTGAACAAGGCACTTAAAAATTGCATGTTAGGCAGAGGCAGCTCAGGTTGTCGTCTTTGTACCCGAGTCGAGGGTCTATTCGCTGCATGGATGCTCTTTCCATGTTGCCGTCCTCCAGATCCTCCACGCGTTGGATTCGCAGTGCCGGACGCCCACACAAGTCGCATGTGCAATTGGCCTCCATTAGGACGCGCTTGATTGTCGCCAGGCAAGCCTGGCGACCCTGCAGGGGGGCGATGTCGTCGAGTTCCGCATCTGTGGCTTCCGGGTGCTTGTTTTGGTGTCTCTTGCGCCATTCGAGGTTTTTTGTCTGCATGAGAGCCGTGATACTATTCATCACGTGTGGCGAGTGTGTCATGGTCTAAAACAAATGACAAAATTGGTCGTTTGGTCCATTTGCCACGTTTTTCTGCTTTTTTTTTTGTACCTGGCCCTCTTTGATTGCTTTTTGCGTCTCTTCGTATTGTTTGATGACGCAGCGTTTGCACTGTGACCGCAGCTTGCCGTCAATGAGGTTGAAATCATCCAACGGCAGCTTGTGGTGGCAATCGACGCAGACCCTATGGCCATTCTTTGGCTAAGAAGGCTCATTAGTCGTCAATTCTTTCTCTATGGTTCTTTTTTTTTCTCTCTTTGCCGTCAATCTTACCTGTCGCAAGTCCACGTCACGGCACTTGCTGTATAGGTCGAGCATGGTGCCATTCTTGGACTTGAACAGGTCACTTGGCCGATCTTTGAAACAGTTGGTGCACTTTTGCAATATGTTGCCCGCGGTGTCCTATAAAAAAAGCATGAGGACTTTTTCTTTTTCCGTGTAACACATTGCTTACAATGCGCTCTTGATGGATTTCCAGCCGCTTGTCTTTGGCCGCCGAAGCAAATGCGCGTTGCCGCTCACGACACATGGAGCAATAGCTCTGGCGGTCGCCGTTTTTCTTGATGAAGTCAGCAACGGGGAACTTGAAGCCACAGCCCGCGCATTTTACCGGCTCCATGTCGTCTGTCAGTGCGTCCGTGTCAGCTTGGTGCACATGGCGTCGCTCTTCGCCTCTCTGAAAAAAAAAAAGAGAATAAGATTTGGAAGGCATCAATTGGTATTCTTTTCAGCCTACCTTTTTAGCACTGGCGCGGCACGTCGCGCAGCTCACGACGTACACGATCTGGCCGCCGGGGGTAATAGTCTTGAACTCTGTTGCAATCTGGTGCCGTTTGTTGCACCCCGTGCAGGTCAATGATGATTCAGGGATACTTTGTTTGTTATTGAGTTCTTCCACGGCCTTGTCAAAAAGATTTTGTGAGATTCCATGAGCCACTTGTTTTTTTTTTTGCCTACTTTTCTCGTGCGGTCGAGGTCTTTTGCAAGTGTCTTTCGATGCTTTTGCATAGCGGCCTGTCATGCAATCAAAAAAAATGAGAAAATGTGCTCTCTGTCAATCAAGTTCCAAGGGAGGCTGGACTCACCGTTTGAGAATCTCGACACGTCTGGCAGCATTTGTAAAACGTTTTTCGTTGATGAATGACGCCCTTCTTGTCGGTTCGCTCCACCACTTTCATGAATTGATCAATTGGCTCGAGGTTTCCACAATTCTCTTTGTTGCAATGCATGTGGCGCACCGTGTTCTCGTTATAATCTTTGTGGTTGTCGTCGTTCAATAGGCGCACAAGCTATAAAAATAGATCAATCAGTGCCACGCTCTCCTTTTTTTTTGAAAAAAATTCTGGCTGTACCTCGTCGGTTGACATCTTACTTATATTTTATAGTTATATTTTATTTATTACCTATATAAAATATTAATTTACAAGTGGCGAGACTCGAACTCGCAATAGTCTAGAAAAACTCAGGCCTTTTTTGAAGGTATTTATTATTAACTTAATTAATAATAATAGTCTGGTAACTCAATGGTAGAGTGGGAGTATTCGGTGGATTATTCCAAGTAACAGCTATTACTCAAAGTATTGATGTATTTATTTATTAGCTTCCGGACTTAAAACCAAATTAAAAATAAATCAGGAATTCTTTAATTAATAAAAAATATTCTGAATCGGCTCCTATAGAGAGAAATAAGCATCCGACTCATTTTGTGGCCACGCAGAAACGTCGTCGCGCGGGAGCCACCATTTTTTTCGCCTTTTTCAGGGAGGGTATGTGCATGGGATCATCCAGCAAACGCGGCTGCTTGAGAAGACGAGCCGCGCTTGACCCGGGGTCTCCATCTCCATCAGGCACTGTTTTAAAAAAAAAATGAATTTTCACTGTTGAAGACACGTCAACCCCGTGTTTTTCTTGTTTTGACTCTTTACTGCGTCTTTTAGGTGGCATCAAAGAAAAACAGCCATGAAGATAGGGGAGATGAAAAAAAAAAAGAAAAAAACAAAGAACAGGAAAGAAAGAGTGAAAAAAATGGATGGAGCGGCCTGACAACATTTCCTGTTCCTTTAAGCAGCCGCAGCAACGCGAGTGCCTTTTTGGGACATTTGGCAGGTCGTCCATCCCATCCTTTTTTTTTCTGTGCCGATCGCCTTCAAACACCCATTTGTTTTTTTTTAAAAAAAAAAACAGACCGCCGCTTCCGTTGGAAAAAAAAAAAAAGGCACGTCTGAAGAGCAGCAACACGCCATTAAACAAAAACACGGCGTGTCAAACTCGGAAACGCGTCATCTCAATAGCATTTACAAGGAACATTGGGCTCTTTTGGCGCGTCAATCCCCTTGGCCAAGGTGTTTTGCCGGACATGCGTCCCGTTAGATGCCCAATCGGAATGATCGTGATGGACAAAGCACGGACTGCGCTTGTGCCACGTGAATATCGGTATAAATGCGTTACAAAACACAATAATACCTAATAAAATTAAATAACAAGCAACATTAACAAAAACAGCAATTAAAAATAATACAGAAATAATTGGATTTCTTGATGTAATAACTAAAATTCCTGATAACACAAAACTCGGCAATGATAAGTTGAACGCGGCTGACCATGGGTCTTTTGATGATTTTGTTATGTTGCATCAAGGAGAGAGAGGCAAACAGATGATTCAAGACAAGACACGTGTTGAAAGAACCACATTACGCGCCAGAGAGAACTGTGACGCACCCAATTGCATGAATCTCCCCAACTGTTTGTGACACAAACTCGCCAATTCAAATTCAATCAACACCGAGGGAAAAGGTCAAAATCGACGAAATCAGACGCGTCGTCATTTTGCTGGATCAACGGCAAATTGACGGAATTCGACGCTCGGGGTCGCTCGACCGCCGGATTTGTACACTGGCGGCGGATACTAGGCGTTAATTGGCGCATCGGCGCATCGGCGCCACTCGACGCAAATGGGCGTGCATCCGGTGCACACTCGACGGTGTTCGTCACATTTGCTTTTTTTTTTTCTTTTTATGCAAGGAAAAAAATAGAGCAAACGGACGCTTTGAAAAACAAGAAAATTCGAACGCAGAGTCAATGAAGTGTGTCAACGACAAATAGACGGGAATCCAACGCTCGACGGCCATCGGCGGCGGCAGGATTTGCACGATTGCGACTGATGCAAGGCGCCAATCGGCGCATAGTCGCCATTCGACGGCCAGATTAATACAATGGCGGCGGATGCTAGTCGCTTATGGGCGCATCGGAGGGCGAAAATGGCCCTTTTATGCAAAATTACGCATTGCCTTCATTTCTAGAAGCTTAACCGAGCGATAGACGTCTTGTGTCACGTTCATCGGCGTTTACATGCATGGGTCACCCACTTGGGTATCGAGAGATGCCGCCACGATGGCATCACGATCAATGAAAGCATCGAAATAAGCAAAAAGCGAGGGATGTTGGCCCATGCGCCCAAATTAACGAGGCTTGGTCGTTCAAGAAATGGTCCATCTTGGTCTCTGGGGGAACAAGTATCAAGAGAAAAAAAAAAGTGTGCCGCGCATCGCGTGATCCTGGACATTATTCAATAAAAAACAAGAGATGACTTTATTTTGTCGCATAAACTATTGGCCATAAAAGTTGGTGCCGCCATAGGGACCTAAAAAAAAAAAAAAAAGAGAAGATAGTGTTAGCGAGGCACAAGCTTTGAAATAGCTGATTTTACAATTATCGGGCGTGCCCATAAAATCTTGACCACCGGCCCCAAACCAGTTGGGACTCCATCTGCATGAAAAAGAAAAATAGGGCGTGAATGGGAGCCTATTTGAGCGCCAATTGTACGGCGATGATGGCAACTTACCCACTGCCTTGAACGACACCAAAGACGACCAATGTGCCGACGGCCAGGCCGCAATCAAAAGCGGCGGACGTGACATAATTGTACTTTTTCCACCATTCGTGACGATACTTGCGCAGCACGTACATGAAGAGCAGGCCAACCAGACACCAGCTAGAAAAATTGATGGGCATGGCAGGCGGCATCATGCCCGTGGCATTGAAGATCAGGGGGATGTGCACCCAGCGCCACCATGAGTCGGGGTACTTTTTCGCCATAAAATAAAAGGGTATAGGCAGCAAAAAGCCGATGAGGAAAAAGTACAGTGTCGGGTTGTAGATTTGGCCCGGGCCAAACATGCGCTGCGGACCGATCGCGCCCCAAATGACCGAGGCTACGTACCAAAAGGAAAAAAAATCAAAATTAGGGAAAAGACGTGACGCGACGCGATATGATGCGCAACATGACGTCAAAATTCATACCCGAGTAAAAAGTATTGGTGCTGGGGCACGTAAAGGGATAGCCTGCTTCTGTGCAGAAGCCGTCAATGGACGTCATGAGCCAGCGAGCGACAGCCAAATTGATAAAGGCGGCAAGGATGGTGCCCACGACCTGCACGTTGAACATGGCGCGTGGGGGAACCTTTGCGTAGTGGCCCAGCTTGAGATCCGACACAAACATGAGGCATTGGACCATGGAAATATAGCCATACGTCTTGAAAGTGACGTTTGCAATCGGGTGACCAGGATACCTATTTTAAGGGGGCCATTGTAAGAAAGGGGTGAGTGCCTTTTTTTTTTCTTTCATCTTTTTTTTTCATCGTCTCTAGACTAACGCGAAACCAATGATAAATTCAGTCAAAACATTGAGGCCAGGCGTCTGGTTGGTCAGTGCCGTGATGATGCCAATGGGCAGCACAAACACGAGACAAATCGCCATGGCTAAGAACATGGTCCACCACGGAGTGTTCATGGCTAAAAAAAAAGTCAGCTTTTTGAAAAAAAAAAATCGATTTTGATCTTACGAAAGGCATAGAGGACGGCAAAAGAAACGCCAAACGAGGCGACAAAGATGATGCCATACCACCAGGATGGCACCTCGGGGTAGGCGCGCATGAGTTTGCGGTGGATGTCTTCATTGTCGGAGCGCGAGCGCTTGAATTGATACCAAATCTCCTTGCCGTGGAAGAGGAAGGTGTGTGTCAGGATGGAGCTGATGGCGGCAAAGCCAATGCCATAGGTGATGGCAAAGAATGTGGACATTCTCACAGGGCCGTATTCATCGTACGCCGTGGCATTGAGCGTGTTTTCAGGGGTCAAGACCTCGGAAATGTTCCAAGGCGAGCCATCGGCCCTGAACAACTCGGGCGTCAGAATTGGGAACAGCTTGGCATCCCACACGTCGGTATAATAGAGCGCCGGCACGAGAATCCATGCAATAAACACGAAACCGACCAAAATGTTCAAAATAGCCCAGCTGGGCACCACGAGCGCTGCCGAAAATGGATGAATTAGACGCCAATGCGTGCGCAATTGGGGATGTCATTGACTTACGCGAGAGAAGGTAGCCGGTCACTGTGGACCAGTCAAAGGTCAATCCCAAAAGACCAAGGCCCGAAGCCGTGCTTGTCAATTGGCCCACTAAAAATTGAAATGGCAATTGAAATTAGCACGCGGGCTCGTCAGACATGGTGGCGTTTTGCTCTTACAAACAATATTGTTGGGCGCAATCCAGCATGCCCACGAAAAAAAGGACAATACGGGGAAAAACAAGCCAGGCACCCAATAATAGACAAACATGGCCGAAAACATGTAAAAGAACCAGCGAAGACGCGACGGGCCCGTCCAATTGCTACCATTAAAAAAATAGAAACGCGTCAATAGAACGACACGGCGCGCAATGGCTCTCTTTTTTCGTGTTTTCGCGTTTTTTCGCGTTTTTTTCTTTTCTTTTTTTTTTTAGCTCGACATACTAATCCTTGAGATGGAGCGAGCGGAACAGGGACATTTGCGACAGATTGGCGGGGAACACCATCACAGAGGGATACACCAAGTAAGGGCGCAAAAAGCCGGCAAATCTGAAAAAAAAGGGCGGTGAGCAGGCGAATTTGATATGATATGCAATTTTGATCATTACCCAAAGCCAATCAGCTGCGTGGTAAGAATTAAGAGAATGCCGCCGCCCCAGCCAATGTCTTGTTTATAAAAGATGCGCTGGATGGTGACAATGTCGACGGCATAAGCCGTGGTGACGGCGCAATTGGCCATGGTCGAGATCAGGACGTGCTCCTTCATGTTAAAGGGGCCAGGGTTGAAGAAGCGCGACTTTGGGATGATCTTTTCGAGGATTTTGCCCAGGGGGAACGCGAGCAATTGGACCACAAGCGACGAGACCGTAATCATGTTTTTGCGATAGTAAAAAAACATGTTTGCAAAGCCAAGTGCGCCGGTGAAGAAGATGCCGAGAATCCACATGCGGAAGGTGTACACGGGCTGTGTCGGGTCATCCGTGCTTGCAGAAAGAAAAAAAAAAAGAGAGAGAAAAGAACGCGTCAAAAGGCAAAAAAAAATGCCATTGCGTTGCATGAAGTGGGTCTTACTTTGGCACGACGGCACGCACCTCCTCAATGGGTGAGTCTTCTTCCAAATCGTCATCGTCAATCTTGAATTGCTCGGGCTTTTCAAACGAGTCGCTCTCCTCATAGACGCGCTTTTCCTGTTTTTTATATGTTTCTTCTTCCCGTGACAAGTATGGTTCCTCCATGTTCGCAATGACAACAAAAAAAAAGAAAACGAGAGAGAAAGAACGCGGAGGAAGCTGATGCAAATGTTGGTGCGGGGCTAGCTTTTATACAGAAATATCACTTGCCTGTCCCCAGAGACGAGGCAGAATTATTTTGACAGAACTAACACTCAAAAGGAAAATCTTTTGCCCACGTCGGCTTGCTTGGACGGCCGGTTGCATGGACATTCTGTTGATTGGGAGGATAAGGTTTGTCGTCCTGCGCATAAACCACTTTTATTACCCAAATTGGAGTAAATACCTGTTTTTGGAGGCACCCGTCTCCCTTTTGCCAAGAATAATTGTCCAAAAGACCACTCTATCCCACTCGCAAGGCACCAAAGAACCAATGGACATGCGTAAAAAATGCGAAAAAAAAATGATGCGATGGAAAAAGACGCGATCCTTCTTGCACTCCCGGGCCACCACATGCAAAGATGAATTGGATTTTTTTTGGGCACCGCATTCGTCAGAGTGTTGAAAATCCCTTGCCCTGCTTGGTGCACAAGGCTGGGGGACAGGCATCTCCAGGCAATTTTGGCTTGTGACAGCTCGTGGGTTCGTGATTATTTTCTTTTGCGCAACGATTTGCCATTTTTGTGGAAGCATGGAGGGGGCGGACAGCGAATTGCGCCATCAAAACGCAAAATATTGCCCATTTTGCGCTTTAAAGTTTCTGTCTCAGCTGGTGGCCAGCATAGAAAAAAAATGGGAGCCATCTGCTATTTTTCTCACGCGTACGGCATCACTGTTACCTCAGCAAAGGATGCCATTGATGATTTTTAACTGCTTGGAAAACGTGGACCATCCTGTTGGCACTCTTACAGGAAAAGTTCTGAAGAGCATTCATGGGGTCATTTTAAAGAGTTGGCTCAGGTGACACTTTGTACCACATTTGGATGGAGTTTCCATATTTCGACTGGTATCCAGGAACGCGACTGAAATCTTGTTCTCACGAAAAAAAAAAAGAGGGACAAGCCATAAAAAATAAAAGATGAATGGTATGTTCTTTTTATTTTTGGCATTAGGAAACAAAAAATGAACAAAAAAGGCCAAAGAGAGAGCAGACCGCCGAAAAAAAAAATGGGCTTTTGCCAAGATGGTGCGATCCCGTGAGAGACTAGCACAAAGGGTATCGAGAGGGAAAACGAAAAACGCGTGCGAACCCATGGAAAAAAAGGAAAAAAGGAAAATAAACGATGGATCACGGCAATGGTTGACGGCCAGGGTCATGGTTAGGATCACGACAAGGTGCCTGACAAGGAACGAAGGGCGGCGGCGGAGGCTGGGTATGAAGCGGTGTGTCTTTTTGCTTTGATGGAGCGGTGTCTGAAGCGTGTGTATGGTGTACATGAGGATGCACATGATGATGGTCATGGTGATGTTCGTGGTGTTCGTGGTGCTGGTGGGCCAATTGCTGGTGGAGTGCGCGGTGCTGCCTGCGCTGTGCGCGTCTGCGGTGGCGCAGGACCTTTTTCCAGCCATAGACAAAGATTTTGTATTGGCACAAAAGACAGACCCAGTCATCGGCATTCAATGGCAGCGGGATCAGATGGCACAGCACGTCAAAGTCGGTGGCAGGCGCACGGCCCTTTTTGGCGGCGAGCTTGGCGGGGTGGATGGGCGGCAAAGGCGGAAGAAGCGACATTGGCTTTTTTTGTGTGGATGCGCGGCGTGAGCCTGACGCGCGTGTGGCTGAGGAAGCGGACGCGTTCATTGGTGGCGCATTCGTCGCATTGGGCCTACTGGACGCGCTGGCATTGGCTGAATTCGCTGGATTCGCTGGATTTGGCATATTGTTGGCCGCGCTCGCATTGGCGGGGCGGGGCTGATAGACATATGCCGGAGCAATGGTGCTTGTGGCCATGTTGAATGCTGGATCGAGTTGGATAGGCTCATACGACGGTCGGCGCTTGAGGGTATTGCTCTTTGGTGTGGTTTCATGGGTGTTTACGGCTGAATTGGCATTTGTTGCAGATTTGGAGGCATTGGAGGGCTGGGCGGACTTTCCAGGGGACCGCGGCGCAGACACGGCATCCTTTGAGCGCTGCAGAACTTGCTGGAAGGCACGTGACCCCAATCGCTGACGACGCGGTGTGGGTAAAGGCAGGATTTTACGTTCCATCTTGCCATTGGCATGGCTGCTGCTGGGCGCAAACACCGGTGGCGACGCCTCGGCCGAAAATGCAAAATCAAATGCCGGCGCGTGCTGCTGCTGCTCTTTTTTACCGTTTTTGTCCTGGTTGTCCTGGTTGCTGTCGTCCAATTGGCACTGATTCATCGATGTTGTCAGCGCGTCCACCGATTTTGGTTCCTGTATCCTCACCGATGCATCCGACATTGGTGGGTAGAGAGAAGACGATGAAGCGGATGACGATGGCGGCTCTATCCCCTGCCAAATGTGCTTGTTCACGAGACGCGAGATGCTGGCTGGCTCGCCTATATAAGAAAATGTTGGATGAGCGCGCCCCCGCGCCTCGTTTTTTGACTTTTCATCGTACCGCAGGGCATCAGAGACGTCGTGGACGTGGAGGTCGAGGGTTGCTTTGGATTCTGGTGGCCAGGGAAAAAGGATGAGACTTTTTGATAAAACGAAATGGAGGGTTTTTGCTTACGTCGTCGGTGGAGCTAGTGGTGGATGACGAAGATAGCGACAGGTCGAGAGGCGGTGGGGAGCACTTTAAAGACTCTAGGCGTTGTCCCATGGCCAAAGGGCGTGTGTATCAAGCAAGAGATGACAAAAATAAAACGGCCAATGCCGAGAATAAAGAGAAAAACGAGGGAAAAGAGGAGGGAAACCAGCAACCCGCTTTCTCGCGCCCGATGAAAAAAAGGGGGGTGAAAACCGTCGACCGAATTAGACTCCGCACCCGTCCCTTGCCTCCCCACAGGCCCAAAAACTCGGAATACGCTCTCTTTTGCGCCCTGTGGACAGGAAAACCAGTGACTTGGCCTGGGTGGCACCTTTATGGCAATGGAACTTGATTGTAAAAGTAGCATGGCACTCCATTTATGAGGCGGAATCGCGCGTCAATTGCTTTATAATATCATAAAAAGACATTTTTTGCATTTTCTGCTCTCAATCTCGCCATCATCTCACCGTGCGCCTTGGGTTCTCGTTTGAGACTGGGCTCTTTTTTGGCTTTTGCGTGCAATGTCAAAATGTCGAGTCCATCAGAGCATGCAGTGTCTGAATTTGCAATAAAATTCGCCATAAGCTCCTTTTTTATTAGTTTCAGGCACACTGCGACGCGATATTGCGTCGATTAGCGCGATTTGAGTCTTGTCCTCTCAATTTTTGAGTTTGAAGCAAGTAAAAACCAACGATCCATTGAAAGGTTGTCGGGAAAATCAAGATTTGAGTCATGTACGTTGAATATTGTTGCATGAAAAGTCACAAGCGAGCATCGACATGAATGATTTGCTGTGCGTCGCTATTCTGCTGTTCGTAAGCAGTCTTTAATGTCAAATTGAAATCCATCAAGTTGAGCTTTGCTCGAGCTGTGCTCAGACTGGGGGGGAAAAAAAAGAGCTTTTGGCACGCTATCCTTTTTTGTAATAATCCTGCGTGTCGAGTGCATTAATTCGTTTAGAAAGAAACTTTGTGTTTTTGCTAGTCGCGCGCTATCCAACTGGATAAAAAAGAGTACGTTTCGAAATAATTGCGATGAAAGTATTTTGGCTGTACTTTTGTCGTTTCTCGATAAATTTGCAGCTTGCAAGAGAACAAGCTCATTGCACCTGCTCATTTAACAATTCTCGTTCAAATGAGCCCACCTGCGGGGCGCTGCGACCACTGAGACACGAGCAATAACGATTTTCAAAATCAAGATTTTTCCAAGGGGTACAGTCACGGATTTGAAACCCACGAAATTTTGGCCCTCGGATCGTCACGCCATTCTAGCACATGGTAAAGACGCTTCAGTAACCGACAGTGATGCAATAAAAATCGGGGGTCCATTGGCTGGTCTTGGCGAGAAATGTGTTTTACGTTTTATTTTCGGTTCAAGGACATCTCAACGAAAAATGTCTGCATCGCGGTGAAACTTACACCATCAGAAAGAACCTGGCTTGCTGCGTGCGTGGACTTGGGTGATCAATGGAAAAAGTGATTTTTTTGGCATTTTGACACGGTTTCAAAAACATAGGCAATTTTCGACGCGTGATAAACCGCGCCGGTCGTCGAGTTCCACGCGCCGCTTCTTAATCAAATCCATGCTCTTGAACGTGCTTTTTCTAGTGGAGGCATCAGTGCGGCTCAATGGAAGCGTTTTCCCTGTCAAAATCGCCGTTGAAATTTTATCTAATTTTGCCCATTGCTCGCCGACGGGCAGATCGATCGCGCTCTTTAATGACATTTTTCGTCGTTTGTCGACGCGGGCTTCCATGTATGTGAGTTTGGTGCGATTCTGAAGACTTGATTTTTTGATTTCTTCTCGGGGGCTCGAAATCACTTTTTCTAAGACTTGCGTGTGGCGCGTCCCAATCCATTGCGAAGCCTGCAAATTGAGTCCCACCACCGATTTCTGCCTCGCCGATTCACATTGGGACAAGTTTCAACGCTCTGCAGTGACTTTTTGACTAAATTATCTTGAGATTGCCTTGAAAATCATTTTAATGAGTTTTTCCATACTAAACTTGTTGAAATTGCCCCTAGCATACACCAGTTGGTGATTGGCATACGGATTCCACGACTCCAAATTATCAAGGCATTCGACTATGACTGTGCACTCCGGCAAAAAGCGAGTAAAATATTAAATATGCGCCCTTTGTAATCAACTCGCCGACTTTTTGCAACATCGCCTCGTAAGACAAGCATGCCTCACCCTTTTAGCCCTGTTCATCCATTCGAGACTTACCATGCATCGACTGGCTGTGATCTTGCCGAAAAAATATCAAGAGAAAATGCTAATCGCGACCATTACGTCTTTTTCAGCTCATTTTCGACGACATGAAAGAAAGTTGGTGCCTGCTTTGAAACCCCGCCGCATTTGTGCCGCCGTGCGAATTGCGCCAGATGAACTTCTGTTGTCGAGGACCAACTTTTTTTTTTTTTTTCTTTCTCACTTTTTTTTTTTTCCTTGCCATGGTAAGTGTGAATGCTGTCTTGTGCAAAACAAAACAATAGACGGTACTAATCAATCGGTTTTTCTTTATTTTCAAACAGAGCAACTCCATGAATAGCCAGTTGGAGCATCGTAAGTCGATCTTTTGGTGCCAAAACCACAAAAAAAAAACTCACCATTTGATTGTTTGCCTTTTGCTTCTAGTCCAATCCAAGTATGTTGGCACTGGACACGCTGACACCGTCAAATAGTAAGACGAGAGAGACGAATAATGGGTGTCCATGGCAACGTTATGATGACGTCTTGATTTTTTTTAGCGAATGGATGACGAATCAGCACCGAGACACCCTGGCATCCATGGTGGGCCACAATTCGCTCTTGTCGTACATCTCCGTGGCTGAAAATGAGAGCAAGGCTCGTGTCAAGGCCAATCTGTTGGAGGTAAAACGACGAAAAAGAAAAGGAAATCGAGAAAAAGAGTGATAAACGTCGACTTACTGGTATCACAATCATTTAGAAAATGGTGCTTCCTTGCGGTCTGCCACCTGAGCGCAAGGAAATCTAAGCAACGCCTTGCGTCGACGCGTCCATTGGCTGCCATTCGCTCCAAATACGCTTTTTCACCACATCACACGCCTTTTCACCACATCGCACAGCACCACGACGTCCAATTCCTTGCCGTCCACCGTGACACACTCCCCCCAATTGCCCAATCATACCATCAACCTCCTTTTTTTTGTAGATATCGGTTCATTAAAGCCTTTTTTTCCAGGAAAAAACAAATGCGAGAGAACAAGAGACATCTGGAAAACTTTTTTATAGATATTTTATGATTGGATTCTAGCGAAGCTCGCTTGCGAGGAGGGCAGGGTTCTCGATGAGGGTCTTCCAGAGCTCGCCAAAGCGGGCAATGGTTGCGCCATCGATGATGCGGTGGTCTGCGGACCAGCTGACGGGGAGGATTTGCTTTGGGATGACGGAGCCGTCGTCTGCAAAGCGAGGCAAGGTTTGCATACGTCCGAGGGCGACGATGGCCATTTCGGAGGAGATGACGACGGGGTTGGCATAGGTGCCTGAGATGGCGCCAATGTTGGACAGGGTGATGGTGCCGCCCTGGAGGTCTGCGGGCGGGATGGCGTTCTTTTTGCCGAGCTCCGTGAGGCGGTGGAGGTCGGCGGCGACTTGCAAGATGGTCTTATCCTGGACGTTTTTGATGTTTGGGACAATGAGGCCCTGCGGGGTGTCCATGGCAATGCCAATGTTGTGATGCGCGCGGTACGTGAGCTTGATGTTGTTGAGCTGGTCGATTCCAACGTCGTGGCCCATGGTGGCATTGAGCAATGGGTATTGTTGGAGGGCAATGGACATGCATTTGATGAAAATGGGCAAATACGACATTTTCTGGAATGCGTAGGTCTGTGGGTGCCTGCTAATGTGCACATTGAGAGCGCGGCGGTACTCGGTTGTCTGGTTCAGCTCGATTTCATCCATGTAACCCAATTGAGGAATGGCAAGCGATTTCGTCATGGATTTGAACATGGCCTTTTGGATCATGGTCAATGGCTCAGCACGGTCGCCGCCTGCCACTGGTGCCGATGGTGCCGACGGGGTAGTCGTTGACGGTGCTGCTGCCGAGCCTGCGGCATATGCCAAGACGTCGTCCTTTAGGATGCGGCCTTCTTTGCCCGTGCCGCGCACACCACGCAGATCCACGCCCTGTTCCTTGGCCAATCGGCGCACCGCAGGCGTCGCCAACGTCTGGTCACCCGATGCCGGCGCGAATGACGCGGTCGACGACGCGTCAGGCAAAGACGCGGTGCCATTGGCTGCTTTGGCTGTCGATGCAGGCACAAAAGGCTCGGCAGGCGCCTTTTCCGCGACCTCTGGCGCAGCTGCAGCAGCATCGGCAGGCAAAGTCGCGTCCACGGCGCCATCGGCCGTCTCAATGTCCACCAAGGGCTCGCCCACCTTGGCAATCGCATTGACGTCATGGTACAACTTGACAACCGTGCCCGCAAAGCGCGATGTGATCTCCACAGATGCCTTGTCCGATTGCACCTCACAAATCTTGTCAAACTCGGCCACCTTGTCTCCTGGCTTCACATGCCTAATCCAATTCAAAAATTGAATGAGACAATAATCATCAAAAAGGCCTTTTTGTATTACCATTGGATCACCTCACATTCAGTGATGCCCTCGCCAATGTCGGCCAGCAAGAATGGCTGGATTCCAAAGCGCGCCGGAGTGCCCGAGAGCGCTCGGAAACCCATCGAGGGAAACGGGCCTTGCAAAAACGAGACTCCGGGGCGAGCAGCCGCCTTTTTTAAAAAGAGTCAAAAACGCTTTTTTGTCGGTTGTTCATGTGCCCACTTACCATGAGAAGAGGTTGCCGAGGGCGTGCCGCGGTCCGCAGGGCAACCGAGCTGACGGCTCGGGATATGGAAAAGAGTCTAGGAGCAAAAGCCATGCCACAAGTCTATGATAACACGAAAAAAAAGGCAAAAAAAAAAGTGGGAGCGAGAAAGAAAAAGAGGGGGAAAAGACGGGGAACGCAAAATGCGTCAGAAATGGGCAGTCGAGAACCGTGAGAAAAAAAAAAGTGTGGGGGAAGAAGCCTTTTTCTCAATCTTTTTTTTTTCCAATTGCACGCCCGTGCCACTCCGACAACCCCGTTCTTTGGATATATAATATATTATTTCTTTGGTAAGTGTAAAATAAAAAAGAAATCAATTCTCTTGCTCAAAGATCAGCGGATAATGGTCCAAGACCGTCTGCACGACGCGCACATGTAGATGTGTGTCTGCCAAGCGGCTGCCAGCATCGCCCGAGTCGCCAATCAATGTCATGCCAAAAATGGTTGCCAGGTTGTTGGACGACATTTTGTTCTGCTGCTCCTGCTCACGCACCCTAAAAAGATGGAAAAGTTAGATTTATGTGCTTTTCGCCCTTTTTTTTTCGCCTGATTGACTTGCTTGTAAAGATGGCACATTAGGTATTTCAGCGTGGCATAGTGGGCGTCGGGCAGGTCATTGATCACCGTGTGCAATCCCAGGATGCGCATACGCTCGTCGTCAATTTCTAGAAAGAAACACGCGTCAATTGGTGCCTGTTTTACGACGTTTTGCCTTTTTTTTTTTTCTCCCTTACTCGCGGCGGCAATAAAGTGATCATAGGCGGCATTGGGGAACAAGGGACTTGGCAATTCACGGAACCACAGCTTGAGCAGGCCAGTGACATTGTTGATATCGGCCGCATTGTCGTTTGTATCCAAATTGACGTTTTTGCAGTCTAAAAAAATGAATAAAAATGAGAATGCCGCCCCCTGTTTGCCACGTTTTTGCTTTTCGACTTGCTTTTGTTGAATTCGGCCTTTAGCTTTTGGATGCATGTGGTCGAACCAGACTCGCGATAGATGCCCTGGCTCTGCAGACCGCGCTTTTCAACCGTCTGGATACACTTTTGCACCACCGTGGGCACCTCCTCCTTGTCACGCTTCATCAGGGTATTCAATTCAACACCAAACACCGGGTTGGGATTCAAAATTTGATGCGCAGCCGTCGACTATTTAAAAAATGGCGCGTCAGGACGCGTCTTTTAGGCCGCCTTTTTGTTTACCATGACATATTCCTTATAAGGCACATCGCCGCGCTGGATGACGCGCACCTGGCTTCGCTGGCCATTGCAAGACTTTACAAACTCCATCAAATCCTGGTCCTTGTCGACCTTTTCAGCGAGTGAGCGCAGCCCAACGCCTAAAAAGAGGAGGAACATGAGCCATTGCGTGCGAAAATACGCCCCCAACTCTGTATTTACCAGTATCATTGTCCAACACCTCGCCATCGGCAACAAGTGCACGCTCGTAAATATACGCGTAGCGCGCCATCTGGTACTGCAGAGCCACACAGCACTCGTCGCCGATCGTTTTGAGGTTTTGCAGCAAATCTGGCAGGTGTGCCGAGAAATAGTCGTGACGTGCCTGATTGACCAGCTGGATTTGCGCTCTGTACTGCTTGTCGGCCTGTGTGGCCTTGTTGTGCGCCTCTTCTTCGTGTCGATTCAGCTATTTTTTTTTTTTACAAAAAAATAAATAAGCAAACGCGATCGCGCATTGCTTCTGTTTCTTGCCTGATATTGCGACTTGTTGGTTTTGAACAGCCCCTTTTTCGGCACATGATATGGGTCGTTGGTCTTTTGCAGCACGGCGCGCTCCCATTCCTCGCTGAGCAAATCATACTTTTGCTTGTACTAATTAAAAAAAAATAGCGATGATGAGGCGCGACGCGTGCCAATGGCCCCCTTTTTCTTTTTTTTACCTTTTCCAAGGCTGCTTCCGAGTCAATCAGCAGCTTTTCCTGCTTGCCGCCGGCATCTTTGGCCTGTTTACGCGCTTTTTCCGTGTCCTTTAGCAGCAATTGTAGATCGTCGGCAACCTCGCCAATATCCGTCGAAAATTTTTGATGCTGGTCGCCAATCATCTCGTGCACCTTGAGAAACGATACCCACGCGCTGCCAAATGTGCTGCCACGCGCCGAAATAAAAAAAAAACAGAAAAAAAAAGGTGAGTTTTCGTCGTTTTTGCGCCGATGGTGGTACCTTGATCGTGGGTATGACTTGAATGTGTCGCTCATGCTCTGAGCCAATTTGCCCATTTGCCTGGCATATTCTTCCTCCATGATGGCACGCTTCTTCAAAAAGGCCACCACGTCCTATTTTACGCATTTTACGATAAAAAGAAAAAAGCGGTCAGCATTGCCCTCCAATGGGCGCGTCACGCATGTTACCTTGGTGGCCTGCATATCCAGCTTGACTTTGTCCAGCAAAAATTGAAACCCATTCTGTGTGAATTGAAAAAATGAGGTCAGAATGCGCCTTTTTCGGTCGTTTTGTAGAGCCTACATCGAGATCCACCAGGCTCGAGATAATATGCTGGTCCTGATGGTAGTGAGGTTCGGGGGTGGCAGGCTCTGGCTGGTAGGCGGGCGCCTCGGTGTGTGTTTCGTCGGTGTTCATAGGTTAAAAAGCGTTGTCGCGCTGAAAAAGTGTAAGAAAAGTAGCAAAAAAAAATAAGGAAAGGAGAGGAAAAGGAGAGAAGAGGAGAGAAGCCAACGGGCACAAAAAGAAAGTGAGTGAGTGAGCGGCAAGCCGAGACGTTGGAATAGAGAAAGAAAAAAAAAAAAAGGAGAAAAAAGAAGCGGTGCACGCGCATCACGCCCTGGCTTTTTGATTATTGTGCAGAGCAAAAAGTTAGCAAGAACCAACTCCGCGACACACTTTCACCCAGCACGGCGCCTGATCAAAGTTTGATGGATAGGACCATGCATGAGCTGCAAGGCCACACCCATAATGCACATCGATCCCCCCTCCCCTTTTTTCCTCCGGGGCCTCCATCCCCTTCTAATGACGCGATGGTGGTTGTTTGGTGGTCTTTTTTTTAAGGCTACGATGATCCCTCTACGGTGTCCAGTGGGATTGGCTGATCCGGCATTGGAACGACATTGAAATCATATTTTGTGGAACACTTTGGATCATCCTCGTGAATTTGACAACCAAAAAGGCACGCTGATTGGGCCGACACCGCAAATTGGGCCTGTGCAACAATGACCACCTCCCAGACTCCCGCCGTGCCTCGTGTCACCGCAATTCAGGCACAGCTTAGGCCAAGACCGTGCGCGCGCATGGCCCTGCCCATGTCTCCAGAGCACCAATTCAAAAGGGCTTTTCTTTTTGAACGCCTCGTCCCTTGAAGCATTCTGTCACACCGACGTTTTAAGGGCCCATTATCTAGGACAAGGCAAAAAAGTCAAAAATGGCTGTCTGTTTTGGAAGTTCTGACTCGACCGCACCTATTTTCAGCGCTCAAACCTTGATGGAACGGCATGCAAACGATGCTCCTGCTAATCCAAGCTCAGTTGATACCAATTGGTGCCGCATTGAAGCAAGCAATCGCACGCTTGATAATAAATAGACACATTTTTGCTATTTTTTTTCGACAAAATGTGAATCGATACTCAAAAATGAAGCTCACTGATGAGCGCTACTTTTTTGCTTTATGCATACAGTGCGACAGTGCGTAAGAAAAAAAAAACAAAAAAGAGGACCATTGAAGCATTTTCGCCATTTTGCCTTGTGATTGATTCTCAGTGATCGTTCACCGGGGACCCATTGAACTGAACACGCCATCCACGGTCATTTTGATCCTGGCGTAGCTGAGCTAATGAACCTTGTGGTGCTTGATGGTACATTTTGGACATTTTATCGGCTTTTTTCGTGTTTTTTGGTGTGAAGAGGTCGTTTATCGGGCTACCCAAGTAGACACAAAAGAATGTCTGGGCACGTCTCTTTTTCAATGGTTCAAGTCCCATTGTGACCAGAAGAACCATTTGACAAGAAACGATTGAAATGGTGAAAATACCCCCCTCATTGCCACTTTTCCCTACAATGACCAGATCGATCTCCGGCTTTTTTTTATGTTTAGTGAAAAGAGCAAACGCTGAACTACGTACAACACGAGCTGTAATTAGATTCTTTTTGACGAATCCTATTCTTCAAAGTGAGCCAAGTATATTTTTTGAAAATATCGCGATTTCTCCACAACGGGGTTGATCGACCTCGGGATTTACGCTTTTTTACGGAAAGAGAAACGCTGAAATGCCTATAGGGAGGATTTCTGGCACGCGACCATGGTTGGATGGCTCGCAATGACAATTTTCAAAAACCACGAATTTGCCAAGAGGTGGTACAGTGGAGGATTTGAAAAGGCTGGAATTTAGGTCGACGGAACGCCGCGCCATTCACACACATGGTAAACCCACCTTGCCGACCGACAGAAACGCAATAAAACCCGGGTGGCCATCGACTGGTTCTCGCGAAAAACGCAAAATGCTGCTATTTTTCACCCCAGAGCAAACTTAACAAGAACTAACCGCAGCGCCTTGAAAGTCGTTTCATCAGAAAGAAGGCGAGGTGAAGCGTGCGCAGGCATGGGTAATCTCTGAAAAGATTGATTTTTGACGTTTTTGACACGGTTTCAAAATCATATATAATTTTCGACGCGTGAAAACACGGGTCAAACGAGGCGTGCCACGCACCTGGATTGAATCAAATTCATGCAACTGGTCCATCTCTTGTTAGTGGACGCGCTGGCGCGGCTCTGTAAGCGCGTTTTTCCTCCGCAATTCGCCTTTGAAGTTTAAACTAAAATCACCCATTGCTCGAGACCCAACAGATGGACGGCTCTCTTTTTTGGCTTTTTTGTTGGTTTTGCCCTACCGTTGTAATTGTGCATGAGTTTGGTGCCATTCTGGAGACTCATTTTTTCGATTTTGGTTCGAGGGCTCGTCGCGGCCAAAATCTTGAATTTGGATTTGGTGGCCACTTTTGGCGAAACGCCTCCAAAAAACGGCAGGCCCAGGCTTTGGAAGGCGACGATGAATCCATCGTGCTGTGAGGGAAGCTTTAAACAGGAGTGTCAATGATGCCAAAGAAACAAAAACGCCATTTTTGCGCTTTCATGCGCGCCATTTTTTTCGTGTGGCCGGGCTGTCAATGGGATGCGAGCGAAGTGCAACGTGATAGGTTGTGCGGGCTATTTTTGACCATTGGGAAGCGCCAAAAGCGGCAAGGTGTCCCTGAATTTTTCCGTTGACAAAAAAAGAGCCCACGACACTACGTTTTAACGACTGTTTTTTCACGCTTGGTTGATGGATGCGGATTCATTGCACGGTCTGTGGTGCCTGCACTTTTTTTCATTGTACATCCAAAGATACCGCGTCGTTTTTCTTTTCAATCGACCCATTTCACGACATTTTGCGGGGGAAAAAATGGGAGCATGGCGGGGTGTGGTCAATCCAAATAAGGTTGATTGCCCTTTTCTGATTTCTATTTCACTTTTTTCTTTTCGCTTTTATTTTACTTTTTTTTTATATTCGAGATGGTGGACACAAAGAGTAAGCTTCTCAAGTAAAAAGAGGTAGCCTGGGCTCATTTTTGCTTTTTTTCTTTTTCCTTGTTCATTTTTTTTCTATCATAGTTTTGATACTGGGTGCTGGATATGGGACGCGGCTGCAGCGGGACCTGCAGGCGGCGGGGTCTGCGTACGAGCAACTTTTGGGCGTGCCCAAGGCGTTGTTGCCTATGGGCGGCAAGGATTGTCTTATCACTCATTGGTTGGACGTTGTTGAGCAGCATGGGTTCAAGCGGGAGCGCGACGTGTACGTTGTGACGAATGACGCGTGCTACAAGGACTTTGGCGCGTGGGCGGCGCGCAATGGGGTGCCCGAGTCGCATTTGGTGAGTGATGGCACGACATCCAATGAGACACGGCTCGGCGCCGTGCCAGACATTTGGTTTGGCATTGAACACTTTGATCTGCATGCACACCATGTGCTTGTGATTGGTGGCGACACGCTGTTTCTCAAGGATTTCGATTTTGCGCGCTTTTTGGCAGAAAAGCAAGCGGACAAGAGCCTGGTCACGCTTTACACGGTGCCGGACGACCTCGTGCACAAATTCGGCATTGTCGAGACGGACGCGGAAGGGCGCATCACCAGCTTTTTGGAGAAGCCGGCGGCAGACGCGACACTCGCGCGACACGCATGTCCTTGCTTTTATCTGTTTGATACGCAATCGCTTCCCCTCATTGGCGCGTTTTTGGCCGATTGTCGTGCCAAGGGTCTTGGCCTGGAGCATTACGATGCCACAGGCAAAGCATTGGCCTATTTGTTCCCTCGACACCCCATCTTGACCTATGGAATCTCAGGCCGCATCGACGTGGGCGGCCTACAATCGTACCTGGACGCCAATGCCTATTTTGAGGACGGCTCGTCCAAGGATCTTTAAATGTAAATTTGTACAACAATTTGTGATTTAGATATAAAAGTAGAATAAGCTAGGAAATAGAGGAAGGGTGGCTTTCAATGGGCGGGAAGGGGAGGCATGGAAAAAGAGCGCAAAAGAAAATGAGTGTATACAAGGAAGGTATGGACAAAATCAAGAAAAAGTGGGGAAAAAAGAGAGAGAGATAGTAAAAAAAGTGCCATTGAACGTTTCGAGAGAGAGAAAAAGAAGAAAAAAAATAAAAGGGAGAACTAAGCAAAGGGATTGACGGCCAGGATGCGGATCAAGGGTGGTGTGCGGACAGTGTCGATGATGAGGGCGACACGGATCTTGTCGAGGGCCTTGATTGTCTGGTAGCCTTGCTCTGTGCTGTAGGCGGTGCTATCGGAAAGGCGAGCACGCACAAGGGAGGCGCGCTTGGTGGTGGATTTCGTGGATTCGGGGACGGGCGCGGGGGTGTTGGTGTTCGCGTGCTCCACGGGTCCAGGCGAGGGCGATGAGGGTGCGCTGGCAATGGCCAGGGACGCGATGCCGGTTTCAATGGGCAATTCAGGCGATTTCTGAGCCACTGGTTGCTTTTTGGTGTTGTTGTTGTCGGCGGCCGCGAATTGGAAGGGCTCGACGTGGAATTCGTCGTCAATCGAAGCGTGGACGCGCTTCATCTCTTCCAAAAGCAGATCCTCGTCGAGATACGCGTCGTCGTCATTGTCGTCATCGTCATCGTCACTAAGGCTCCAATGGCGTTGCTTGCCCGTGGACGACTCGACGCCCTTGCGCCAGTACATGGTCAGCGTGTGCTTGTGGTCATCATAATCTGAGCGCCAAACCGGCAAATTCGCCAAATGCACGCGCTTCTCCATGTTCACGTCTGCGACCCACACGTCAAAGTACGCGTCGCTCACGGCAACCACCGTCGCTTCGCGGTAAACAACGGCCTTGCCATTCTGCTTGGCCACCTTGTCCAAATACGTGCCCAAAAACAGCATACTGCTTTGCTCACGCGCATTCAATGCCGCCTGCTTTTTGACGTTGCAATGCTGTGCCAGCTTTTGCACCGTGTTCAAGTCGAGATAGAAGTCATCTTTGGAAAAAAGAAAAGAGGGGTAAGCATTCGATACAATTGAAAAAAAAATTACCATCGCTGGACAGGGCGTGCTCGAGTTGGCGGTGGACGAGCAGATCGGCAAAGCGGCGGCTGGGCGCGGTAAAGTGGGTGAAGAGAGGGACATTCAGGGCATAGTGCGAATACTTTGCAATGTCGTAGGTGCCTGCGCAAATGTACTTTGGTGTGCTCATGGTCTTTAACACAATAATCGACACCAACTTGCGCAGCTTTTCGTCCTGGATCGCGCGGATCGACCGCTCCAGTGCACCGGCGCTGCCAATGTCCACCTGGACACCCAATTGACGCGAGCAGTATTGTTGCAATTGGCGCTAAAAAGAGCAGAAATGGACGAAAAATAAGATAATTGGAACGGATTGAGTTTTCTTTTTTTTTTCTTTTTCTTTTTTTACAATTTTGCGGTCGTTGGGCGAGGCGTGGCGGCGCAGCAAGGCCTGCTCAGGGAGGCGGCTGGAAATCTTTTGTGCCACACTGGTGTTTGCGAGGCGTAGGAATTCCTTGATGATGCCGTGCGATGCATCGTGCTTCTCGCGGGTGGCGACGCTGATGGGCGATTGCTGGTCGTCCAGGTCAAACACCAATTCGTCGCGCAGCTGCGTGAACGCGCCGGATTGGATGCGGTCATTGAGCAGCTCTGTGGCCAGCGTGTTGAGCGTGCGCACATCGGCTTGCACCTGGGCGTCCACGTTGATTGCTTGCCCATTGATAATGGCACGCACATCATCCACCGTCAGCTGTGCGCAGGATCTGACAAAAGGGAGAGAGAGAGAGAAAAATCAGTATCAATGTGGTTGAAAAGCGAAAAGGGAGCCATTGGCGACTATCGTACCTGATCACCGACTTGCCAATCCACGTGTCGAGCACCTTGCCGTGCTCGCTAATCTTCCACACCACCGAGAACGTGAATCTAAAATACAAAAAGGAAAAATGAGAAAAAGGGGGCAAGTGGTTGCTTTTTTTCCCTGTAGAAGCAGGAAAAAAGCGATTGTACCTTGTGTGATTGGGGATCAAATTGGTGATTTGCTCTGTCAAGACAGGCGGGACCATTGGCACGTGCGAATGCAACAGATCGACACGGACGCCACGCGTGCGCGCCTCCTTGTCCAAAGCCGAGTGCGGCTTGATAAAGTAGGTGACGTCACTGATGTGCACACCCACCTGGTACGTGCCGTCAGGCAGCAATTCCACCGAGAAAGCGTCGTCCAGCACTAAAAAGAGAGAAAAAAAAAAAAAGGAGAAAAGCGTGAATTGACCATTTTTTTACGGGTTGATTTTCTTTTTCTAATTTTTCTTTTTTGATCATTCACGTACCATTGGATCCGACGGGGTCGATGGTGAAGCAGCGGATGGTGGTAAAGTCGCGGCGCTGGAAAGCGGGCGAGGGATCGTCGACCGAGGCCTCAAAGGGGACAGGCGGCAGGCAGTCATAGACGGGCTGGGCAAACTCGGCGTCGGTGACATTGTTGTCTGCATAAATAGCCTTTGTCTGTGTGCTGAGGTCAAAGACCGAGCCCAATTCCTTTTCGAGAGTGCCAAAGGGATGCAGCGACGTGATGGGCCAGCGCTTGATGGAGCCAACAAAAAGACGCGTCGCGTACTTTTCGCTATTGTCGACAAAATCGTCGGGCGTCTGCTCAATCGGGATGGCAATCAGTGGCACGCGCTTGTCCGTGGCCTTGAACCACACAATGCGCGGCACATCCTTCTTTAGCGGCATTCCCAATTGTTCCTCCTTTTCCTTTTCTTCTTGCGCACGCTTGTTATTCGGGCGGATCATCGTCAGCGTTCTGAAAAAAAAAAGAAATAAAAACGTGAGCATGTCTCTTTTCTTTTTTTTTTCTTTTTAAAGGGCATTTCTCTTTTTTGTATGAACTTTTTACCCCGAAAAGACCTGGTTCTGGGCGCGTTCCATGATTGCGACGACGACGCCGCAATACTTTGGCTTGACAATGTCGACGTGTTCGTCGCCGCCAAAGATGATTTCGTTTTCGTCCTCCTCGTCGGGCAGGCGCACGCGTTGTTGACCAGCATTGCGTGCGACCTTGACCTGCTCCTTTTCGCGCTTCTCCTGCAGGATCTTGTCCACGTCGACGAGGCGCACCGCGACAACGTCGCCCTCGAGAGCGCGATTCCGATTTCTTGACCCAGCAATATAAATATCGGCGTCCAATTCCTCGCAAAACACGTACGCGTCGCTGCGATTGCGCTTGTTCACGCGCAGCATCCCGTGCACAAGCTGCCGCGACCGAAACAGCGACGTCAGAGCGCTGAATGGCAGGTGCGCAATGAACAGAGGGCGCCGCTGGTGCGGATTCGCGTCGTCGCGCGTGAAATTGACACGCGTCGGCGTAAACGGCACAAATTGGAACGAGTGTCGCGGCGATGCGGGCGCTATTTTTTTAAAAAAAAAAATGAGCATTTTTTGCATTTTTTTCATTTTTTCCCCCATCCAATTGGGTTACTTACCGGCGCGCCAGTCCATGTCAATGTTGCGCGATGATCTGCGCGAATGGCCATGAGAGCGACGTTTAAAGGAGGAGTCTTCGTCCTGATCCATGGGGGGCTGGTACAATTCCAAGGGCTTGTTGAATTGGGTGCGCTTTGACAATGCGGAGGAGGATCTGCTTGCTGCAAGGCGTTGGATGGGTTCCTCGGAGAGCGGAGCGAGCTGCTGGAGGGAGGTTCGCTTATGGACAGTGCGATTTCCAGAGAGTTTTGCCTCTGCCTCTGCCCAGGCCATGTCGCGACGGTTGTCGTCGTCACTGGCATAGCCTGATTTTTGGCTGTAGCGTCGGAGTTGGTCGCCATGCAGCGATCCGTCGTTGTACGACCTTTGTATATTGGCTGATGCCGGCCGCGCTTGTGCATTTTTATGAGTGGGCGCGCCTTGATGATGATGGGCGGGCAGCGCAGAGAGCGAATGCTGCTTGCGATGGCCATATCGCTTGCCATTGAGCATCGACGTGGACATGCTCGTCTTGGGCGGCAGCGCCTTGAGCGTGTTGATCATGTCCTGCAACGAGTCCACCGTCACGCTCTGCCGCGCATCGTCCTCCTCCTCACGGAGAGGCTGCAGCGTCCCTGCGCGTCGCTGCCCAAGACCCATATCCGACGTGCTCGCCGACCGCGACCGCTGCTTGAACCCCTTGGCACCACTACCACCACCAATTCCTCCGCCGGCCTTGCTGCTGTCCGCCTCGCCCGTCGTGCTCGTACGCCGCGCCTTGCCATCTAGCGACCGGTGCTTGTTGTTGCCCCTGGGTTGCTATAAAAAAAAAAAGAACAAGAAAAAAAGCGCAAATTGAGCCTTCAATTCCGCCATAATCAACCCTGAAACCCCCCTTTACATCAAAGAGACCACGCGTGCTTTCAGGAGCTGACTGGTGTTCCAAAGTCTCCATAGAACAAAAAAGATAAAAAAAAAAAGTGGATAAAGAAAAAGAGAACAGGCCTGCCTCCCCCCCCCCGCCTTTTCCTTTTGTATCAGCGCGTGCCTGACCTACCTCTATGGCAATTTGCCCAAAAATAATCATGGTTACACAATCAAATCACAAAAAAAAAAGTCAATGAAAAAGTCACTGAAAGAAAGAAAAAAAAAAAGGCAAATCGACTCTTTTCGCACTCACACGCGTCAATATAAACAAATGCTCGGAGTCACAGATCAAAGAAGAAAAAATCAGGATCAAACGGAAACCCAGGGGAGCAAATTGGATTCTAGGCCACACGCGTCACGTGGAACTTGCAGCAAAGCCAGTGCTCGCCATTTCAAATTCCGCGATGTTCATCAAAAAGAGCCATTAAAGTGGCCCTGTCGCCCTTTTTCTTTTTGTTCATGTACGCCACGACCACCCACACCAAGCGGTTTCCGACGCTGTGCAGGTTTTTTCAGCAGGGTCACTGTCGTGCCGGCAACGACTGCCATTTTAGTCACCCGCTGCCTCTGACGGACGGCCCTGGCTACGTGCCACCCACCCACCACGCTATTTGCGCAGGCAACGACGAATGGCTCGACGACTCTCAACGACGCCTGCACCTGCAGCAGCTCGATACTGCGCTTGCCAGCCATATTCGCGTCAACCTCACACACACAGACTACACAAGGATAGAACTCGACATGCCCTTTGGGCCCCTGACTCTCACCGTGCCTCACGACTATCCTTGGGCACCCTGTTTGTTTGATCTCCCTGAAAACACAGAAAGCATACCCGACTGGAAAGCGTAAAGCGCAATTGAACGCAAAAACGGCCCCTTTTTTACATTCTTTTTCTTTTTTCCCCCCTAGTGAGATGGCCCTGTATCAACGCTCCCACCCAGCCCCGACGCTCGTCGACCAGGTCAATCATCTCGCTCAGCTTCTTCCACCGTCACCACACGCTTAGCAATAAAATTTTGCCATTTCATCCCCTCTGTCGCGTCCATCCGCACCAATTCGCGTCATTCGCGTCTCTTTGACACGCGTCGAGTGCTTGATTCTATGGGTCTTTTAAAAGAGAAGGGATTGGCGCTGTTGTGCGGTTTAAAAGATGGCGGCTTGCTGCATATCCGATCGAGAAAGGGGAAAAGATGCCATGGACGCGCTGTGTGCTACTCTAATGGATCCATTGGAGATGCCAATGCAAGAAAGGACAGAGTGATTCTAGAGGGCACGTGTTGGCGGCTGTGATCTTGCTGCGGAACGAGAAGGTGGGCAGAATACGCGATTTTGGCTTTTTTCGCGACAAATCTTGCTCTTCAGGCAACTCAATTGACACCTAACGAAAAAAAAAAAAAAAAAAGAGGACGTATTCTATCGGCATCGATGGTGTCTCTCTCGTTGCTTTTGAAAAACGGGCCAATATGAGTGTAGAAAAAGCAACACGACACGGCACGGCACGACACGACACGACACAGCGCGACACAAACTCGGGATGGTGATCAGACTTTAATGCAAGACGAGCATGTGCCGTGGCGCGTCAATCGAAATAGGCACAATCTTTGCTCATAAACGTGGCCCCATGGGTCCCTTTTTCTTTTTTAGACGCAATGGTACACGATTTCCCTTTTTTTTCGCTGTTGTTTTTTTCCGTTGTTTTTTTTAATACAGGGATGCAGGATTTCTATGTCGAGATGGTGGAAAAAAAGAGATATATTGAGGGATTTCTACAGCTTGGCGGCGGTGGCGGCGGTGGCGGCCTTTTTGGCGAGGGCATTGACGCCAAAGAGGGCCGAGGCGATCCAGACCTTGACGGTGATGCTGCCATTCTTGTTGGCAAAGGTGTGGCGACCAACGTCGACGAGCGACTTGTGGCTGGTGAATTGGAAGGTGCCAAGCGACTTTCGCAGGACCTGTGTGCGCGCGACGCCCTTGCGTCGGCCCAGACGACCCGACACGGTGTATTTGACGCCCTGGATGGCGGACGTCAGCTGGGCATTGTTGATCTGGGGCAGCAAATTCTTCCACTGGACGGCAAAGGGCATGTCGTGCGGCAAGGGCGGCTTGACCATGGGCACGCCCTTCATGAACTTGCGCGTGATCATCGACCAGCCGGTGCGGTGCGAATTGGCCGTCAGGTATTGCGCAAGAATCTCGGCATTCATGTACGGGTAGTGCACGCGGACAAGGCGCAAGTCCACGTACTTTTGCGGGTAAAACGATTGCAGCAGCTTCTCCAATGGCTCCAGCTTGTACTGGTCCACCTTGCCAAACGTCGGGTCCGAATAGTAAAACATTTGGATCGTCACCTTGGACGGCGAGTGGCGGAACGACGGCGTCGACGTCAAGTGCTGCTGGAAATAGTGCTTGAGCATCTCCTTGGCAGTGCTGTCCTTTTCCCACAACATGTTGTTGCGCACATTGCGAGAAAAGCTGAATATGCTCGTGTTCCAGTCCTGCTTGCCCTTGAGACTCAGCGCTTTGATGCTCTTGGACATGTTGTGTGCTCGACCGTTCGTGTAAACAAGAAAAAAAAGAACAAAAAGTCAGAAAACCAACACCCCGCTAAAAGCATAAAAATGGCGGCCTTGCCCTGGCCCCCCGCTCGCCCGATCCGGACTTTTTTTTTTTTTTTTTTTGCTCGGACAAGCCCCCTCCTCGGCCCGCCCAATCCCCAAAAAGGGAAACAGCTGTCAAACTTTTGTTCATGCGCGCCAGGCGTCATGAACGCGATTAAAATTCTATGGTTAATTCATGAAATAAGGATGCCCGTCCAGAAAATGAATCTACGAGCGCATGTTTTTGACCGACTTTGCCGTTTAATGAATGAAGAGGAAAAAAAAAAAAAGAATGGCTGCAAATGATTCGACTTCGATTTTTTTTTCTCCAGCAACGCACAGCGATGCATACAGTATGATACAGCGCATTGTGATCATATTGCTGAGGATTGTACACGTATCCAGATGGAAAAACTAGAAAAAAAGTTAATTTTCGAGCGTTTTGCCTGCTTTTCACGCTGTATGCCCCTCTCACATTCAAGCTTACTAGATACAATGCGTCAAGGACTACGACTTGCCGGCCTATACAGGGCTGCTGCAACCATGGAGTACCTTGAAAAGGTCAATTGCTAAAAAAAAAAAAAAAAGACTTTCTTTTGGGCATACGCACCATTGGCCAGATTCAAATTGCATGTTTGCTGCGTTGGTGCATCAGCACACTATACACCACCTATGTTTTTCTCGCCTGCGGCAAACTCTGAGACTCGCGCTCTCGCTTGCTACCCTTTAAATTCATTGATTCGTATTTTTTTGTAAAAAAAAAAATCATTTACTTGCAATTGTGTGGGGTGGACGGATGTCGACGTTGCATGATCCTTACGACTATAGTGGAATCGAGTGGAATTGAATATGACAAAGGGGAGGGACTTGAAAAATCAATGGTAAAAGTGAACTATGACAAAAGATGGCAATAAATATGCTTGAAGCAAGCACAAGGCTAGAAAAAGCGACGAATAGATTGTGAACAGGCTCATTTGGCGATGGCATGGTATTGTGACGAGCATGCAAGAGCTTTGCGGGCCAACCTTGATTGGAGGCACAATGTAGAGCTCAATCATGATGGACTCTTTTTTTTTTTTTTTTTTTTTTTTTTGTTTTCTTTTTTTGTAAAGATGGAACGAGTATTTCTTGATATACGGGCGAAAGTGTGCCAGCGCACCGAGAATTTGATAAACGATCGCCTGGAGTGTGTGTGTAGTGTGCCATTCGCCAAGAATTTTGATGAACGATCGCCTGGAGTTTGTGTATTGTGTGCCATCTGCCGAGAATTTGATGAACGATCGCCTGGATTGTGTGTGTTGAGTGCCATCTGCCGAGAATCTTGATGGACGACCACTGGGAGTGTTTTTGTTGTGTGCCATACACCGAGAATTTTGATGAACTATCGCCTGGAGTGTGTGTGCTGTGTGCCTTGAGCCTAGAGTCCAATGGTCTTGAGGGTTGAGTGTCTTGAATCCATGGGTGACCTATAACCCGAATGCATTTGCACTCAAAGATGAATAAAATTTACCTGTTTGACGATGAGCCATCATGATTTCAGCCTTGGTGCGCAAGTGTGATAAGTTGGGGCACCAAGGTTGCTGTCAATACCATTGGGTGTTGTGAGGTGGGAGCAAGGGATGCATGCAACGTCGACTAAAAAAAAAAAGGGAAAAGGAAAGGGAGCAAGGGGAGGGGGTCGGGTAGGGGAAATGCAAGTAAGAGAAATTGATCTACAATAATTGGATAATGGGGGGTAGTGATGGTAGAGTGTTGTGGAAGCACAGATTGTGATGAATTCCGCGTGTTTGCCAGCCCAGGATGATGATGACGAGCGCAATGACGATTTGCGACGATGACTGACAGATGAGATGCCATGTAGGCGACGAGGAGGAACCAATGGACATCTTGGATAAACGTCATCTGGGCCGCGAACTGTTCAAAGAGGCTGTTTCACCGGATTGAAAGGAAATCCAGCATTTTGGCCGTTTTTGAACCAATTGCAATTTTGACAATGAGACGGCCGGGTGGTGACGGCCTGAATCAAGGTGTTGCTGTTGACTGCAAGTACATGCAATGACAAGAAGGATGCAATTGTTCATGGCGATGCGGGTTCATCACAAAAAAAGCTGCTGGTTGCCGTAGCGCCGAATTTTCTTCATCCAAGTCCATGGAAGATGAATGAGGGCATCCTGGAAGGGCTGGGACAAGACTGTGGCGCGTGCAGTTCGACTATGAACCATGAAAGTTGGCGACCAACAGCGTTGAGAGCGATTTGAGGCGCCTTGTGGATCACATCCATGACAACAGAGATAAATGCATAGAGCGCTGACTGAATGGGGATGCTGTCGACGACTACAGACCCCCAGGACAATCAAGAGAAGCGATTGGTGCTGGCAAAACGGAGAAAGCACCAGTTGCTGCCATCTTGGATGATCTTGTTGCATATCCGCGTATCCAGCCACCTGGGACGACGACAGGTGGATGCGTGCACTTGTGCACTGTCACGAGAAAAGTTGGCATCTCCAATGGGACGATGGACAATACCCAATTGGCGAACAAATTGGTGGTGAAAGCCAAATGAGCATTTTCAAGCGCGACGCGGGACGATGGTAGACACGAAGCAAGATCGACCAGCAAAACCGGGTGCTGGCAACGACAAAAGCACTGATCACAGTCGAAAAGGGCCATTGACGACGACCCAATCACCAGAGATGACTTGCAAAGCACAACAAATGGATGCACAGCAAGATGCGAGTGCAACACCCACGTGCAGATGACGACAAGAGCACCAGTCGTGGCTGAGCAAGTGTCATTGATGACCCGGACTGCGTTAAATTGCTGAGACGATGGCATGGATGGATGGCAGCTGGCAAAAAAAAAAAAAAAAAAAAAAAAAAAAAAAAAAAAAAAAAAAAATAGCAAAAATTGAGCACGGCAAACTTCCAAGCATGATGCACCATCCGCACTTACCTCTGCAATTGTGTAAACATTGCTTTTTGGGACGATTGGCGGGCCAAATGTCATGTGAAGTACATGTGGCGAGTACTACAGATATGACGGCCGCTGAATTTCGAGCCATTTGAAGAATTTGACGTAGCCAAGGTGCTGAGTGTGTGTGCTGTAGCTTGTGTACATTGCCGAGAGCGCGATGCATTGTGTCGAGAGCATTGAGCGCGTCCGTGGGCATGTCGATGAGCACAATGGCCATTGATTTCGATGTATCCGCGTGTTGTTTTCATGCATTGCGGGCAAGGATGTGTTGCAGCGCCATTTTCATCCGATCTGATGAGCAATGTCAGAGCTTGATCTTGGACTTGGGCTGTGTTGGGGCACGATTTGAGGCGCCTCGCACCTTGCCAGAGCGTGGAGAGGCAATGTCGGTCAAGGATTGCGGCCATCTTGTCAGTGTTGAGCATTATTGAGCCGTGCCGTCACGGTGTTGATGAACGACGGGCGTGCAGCAAGATGCAACAGCCAAAACCTGGTGCTGGTGACGACAAATACACTGATCAAGGCCGTGAAATTGCCAATTTGACGATTGACGATTGACGATTGACGATTAACGGTCACGGATTTTGGAGAGACAACGACTTGATCACCAAAAATGACAAGGGCCATGGACATGACGGCAACCTTGAAATTGACGACGACGACGGGCGACGACGAACCTGTGTCGAGCCAATAGAATGCCGAAAGTGCATTTTGACAGGCACGCCAAACGAGAACCATATTTCCAGATTGTCCAGATGATGAAGGACGCGAGGATAGATGACCGCTGCTGAAGGAGAAAAAAAAAAGATGAAGATTCTTTTTTCAAATCAGGAACCTTGCCAATTTACCTTCGAAATCGCGACATTGATACTTTTTGTCGGTTCTAATGATTCAGGCACGCCAATTGGGAGAGGGAGATGGATTATGGATATTGTTGACGCGTGTGTTGGTCGCGTTCACCGTGGCCACAAGTTGACTTGATTGATCTTGCGGCGAAATCTTGAGTTTGAATCCAATGGACGAGGATTCGTGGCCGTGTTGGGATGCCCGTGGTGCGCGAGCGTCTTGGTGAACATCTTGATGTTGACATGTGTGAGATGGACAGGTGCTCCACCCTCTTATTGTAGTTGGATGAGGCGCAATGGCGAAACACAGATTGAGACCGAGACTTTTGTCTTTAAAAAACATGGATGTGAGCTAAAAGGCACGACCATCTGTCGATTCCAATCTTGATTTACCTTTGACGATACTTTGTATCCAGTGCCACGGCTTGCAAGCCAATTGGGAGACTTGTCAAATGCAAAATGTCGTGCTTGTGTGCTTTTCGCATGTGCACATTGCCGGAAAGCGAATTGCAAGCCTTGGTGTGAAGCACTTGGACGTGTAGCCGGTGTGCGTGGCCTGAAGCGCGATGAATTTTGTCGTTTTCATTGAACGCGTCCATTTTCGAGTCAATCTTTGCGTATTGGCCATGAATTTCCATTGCACGTGTGTCCAAGCAATGCCAGCGTAGAATGAGCGTGTGTCGGGCATTGTCGAGCTTGAGTCTGGACAATCGGACGTTTGTGTTTGCTTGATGACCGCCCGCACCATTTTCATTGCGAGAAATGCCTTGATTTTGATGCACCGGATGCTTGGGAGCCGCCATTCCAAGGCTATGGAAAGAAGAAGAAAGGATGAGTCATGAGCGACTTGAATCACATGCGAGGCAACCATTTTACCTTGAACTTGCACCAGGATGAGCGGGTTTGCCGGCCAGTGTTGAAATTTTGGCGCCTACTGCTGTGTTAGCTCCCTGACTTGATGATCCTCTTACCTGCTTCTTGCGATGGACTGGCAGGTGTCACAACGGGCTGCCTTCGGTGCCCTAAAATGCCCGCAAATGCCATGCACACCGTCCCAATGGCAATCAAGATTGCAAAAAATCCAAAAAGCACCCATCGTCCAATCCAAGGTACCATCGATTGTCACCGTCCCCCTATTCTTGCCGTCCGTCCAAGAAGAGGGGGACAAGAAAAAAAAACAAGGTGGTTAGTCCTTTCATCCTTGCTTTGCGCAAAAAAAAAAAAAAAAAAAAAAAAAAAGCAAGAAATGGGTGTCTTACCTTGAAACCAGTAGGACTTACCTGCACCGGACGACACAATAGGATGGCAGAGACTTGAATCTTGGATTTGGCCACTTTCTTGACTTTTGCATTCTTGACCACCAGAGGGACGATGAGCATGGCACCGGCGGGCATTTGTGCGGCCCCGCCGCTTGGGTCATTGGGTGCGCCGAGGGTCTTACTACACCGCGTGACTTGGGGTACCTCCCAGCCCGGTGCAAGAACCAGGCAAGAGAATCATCAAGCCAAGGAGCCTTCCACAGCAGCTGGCACCCTTGAATTTGCTCCACCGGCCTTGATTCCTAATTTTTTAAGAAAAGGATGAGATTCATCCATCCAATTGCTTTGTTTTTCATGCTTACCCGCCCATCCGTGTTTCACCGCAATCATTTTCCTTGATGAACCATGACACGCACCATGACAAAGCGAGCACGGTGTGCGCCAATGCTCAGGACAAGCCAAATCAAGCTTGACACCGAGACCAAGGGGACAAGCACCATCATCATTCTGTCTTTCTGCTTGCAAGGCCACGCCGCAAGAGACCAAAGACGACAAGCCAAAGCACCGAGATCACCCATCAAGCAGCCACCACTAGCTTGCTCGACAAAACACCTTGAAATAAAATAAGATGAGCTCGTGTTTTTCACTTTTTTGCTGCAAAGCGTACCTCGGACAATGACTGGGCCGAAGAAATGCAACCACCGTGTCTGGTCGACACCAATATCGTCACCTTGCCAGCGACAGGCAAGAGACACCGTCGAAAACACCATGATTCTCCGGATTTTTGACATGCACATTCGACACCACCACCAATGCTGCCTGCACGCGCGAGAGAGAGACCAATTCACCACCAAATTGCATCTTGAGCATCTTGATCACGCGCGCGGAACGACCGCATCACCACCCATCGCGTCTTGCCATGCAAAGGCACACATGTGAACCTTGAAAACCGATGCCCCCATTGACAAAGAGGAATTGGTCTGGCTGCGCAATGGTCGGGCAAGCAGTGGACCAGGCTGCTGCCCCTTGTCCTGGCGGGAGGCGAACGGGGGACGAGTGCCGCTGCCTATGTTTGGGTTGGCCTGGGCGTGGACTTGCAGGTGGACGACGCCGGTTTGTCCTGGTCAAGGTGAGCGCGGCAAAAAAAAAAAAACGGGAGGGCCAATTCCGCTGCCAAAGGTGCCACGATCCAACTTTTCAAAAGGAAAAGATGGTCTGGCTGCGCATGGGTGGTCGGGCAAGCAGTGGACCAATCTGCCTACCCCTTGTCCTGGTGTGGCGAGTGGGGGACCAGTGCCACTGCCAATGCGGCCCTGCGCGTGGATGCCGGGTGGACGACGTCCCGATCGATCCGTGGTCTGGTGCTGGCAAAGACGGTGGGCCGGTGTCCGCTGCCAATGTGATCATGACTAGTCCGAGCAATAGGTGACCAAGCTAATGCCCAAGCAGCGCCCCCGCCGAAGCAGCTGCCTCTTGTCCTAGTTTGAGCAAAGGGGGACCAAGTCCAATGCTTCGGGTTCATCATGCGGAAGAATTGGTCGGACGAGGCCAATCTTCATGGTCTGCGCGCTGAACAAAACGGGGAACCACGCCGCTGTTCATCTTGTCGTCGTCGTCGTCGTCTTCATACTTGTGGGCCACGTGGTTGACCAAGCCAACGTGCCAAAGGAGCGAAAGAGAGGTCACCAATCTTTTAAAAAAAAAGAGTCAGTTGGCTGATTATTTTTCTTGTCGTTTTCTCTTACCAGACACCCTACTCCCGTTCGAACCATGCTTCGAACGCTGCCTGGGCGGGGTCTTCATAGTCGAGGTCGTCGTCGAAATCGTCGTCATCATATTCGTCGTCGTCTTCTTCGTACACGATGACCACGGGCACCGGTTCGGCGACGTCGTACTCGGGGAAGTCATCGGACTCGTACTCGAACTCATCATCGGACTCGTCTTCGGACTCGTACACGTACTCGTCGTCAGAGTCGTCCTCGTCATCGTTCTCATTCTCGTCCTCGTTCTCGTCGTACTCTTCCTCGTTCACCTCGTCTTCGTTCTCGTCCTCCTCGTTTTTGTCGTCCTCGTCCTCGTCGTTGTCGTTCTCCTCGTCTTCGTCGGCATGCACGGGCACTGGCTCCAGGGGGAGCGCGGGCTCGTCGGCCTCCTCGGACTCGTCGCCTTTGTCGTCTTCGGCATTTACGGGCACTGTCTCCAGGGGGAGCGCGGGCTCGTTGGCCTCCTTGGACTTGGACTCGGACTCATCGTCTTCGTCGTCGTCGGCGTGCACGGGCACTGGCTCCAGGGGGAGCGCGGGCTCCTCGGACTCGGACTTGGACTCTTCTTCTTCCACCTCGGACTCAACAGGCGCAAGCTCGGGCTCAAGTGCCAAAGGCTCCTGGGCCAAAGGCTCCTCATGCTCGAGCGCCTCGTCTGCGGGCGCCTGCTCGGCGAGCACTGGCTGCGAGAGCACGGGCTGGTCGAGCGATGGCCAAGGAAGCACGGCCTCCTTCTTCATGAGCACCGCCTTGACTTGCGCCATAGCCACGCATGCGGGCTTGTCCGCCTTGGCTTCGTACAGCACGCCCTCCATGGGGTCGCACCAGGGAAAGTCCAAGCACTCGTGGCCTGCCATGTGCAGGTCATGGCACCACTCCATGAACTCAGCGTTCAACGACAAAAAGCTGAACTCCTCCGTCAGGGTTTGTAGCGCCAGAAAGTCTTCGAAACTCCAAAGCTTGTACTTGTCTTCTTCAACGTGGTGGGGGTCTTGGGTCATCATTCTTGCAAATCGTCTTCAGTGAAGAAAAGAAAAAAAAAAAGCGGCCCTGCTTCCATGTCAACAAAACTTTCAAACCCCGACGCGCACCCCTTTTACTGCCTTTTCACCTCGTTCGAGTGTCTACGTGAACAAAATCGCCCACTTGACTATCAAAAGTACCGTCAAACCAATGGATGCATGTGTCCACGGCTACACAGTGAAAAAAATCGGGTGGAAAGCCATCCCTTTTTTTTTTGTCTGGTGTCTATTTGGTGCCTGACGAACACGCATTCAGGCACCGCGTCCCAATTTGGGTCTCAGATCTTGCATGAATTAGCGCTTAATCCTTTTAGCCGACTGTGCGGTTGTTCAAAGCGATCAACGTGCAAAAAGGGGCAAACAGGCGCGTTGGACGCCCATTTTTTGTTTATTTTTTTTGCCTTTTTCGCTAATCATTGCTTTCCAGCATGATCGCGTTTGATATAATCCGTCATCCAAGGCTATTTTAATGCCATCTGTGCATCACTAAGAACCTACAATACACTGAAACCCCAAATTGCGCATAAACCGACTTGCTGAAGACCAAGGACCGCGATGCCCGGGCCCCCTTTATCTGGCCGCCTGCTGCTACTCGCCGACAACGACGATGAACGCGCCGCCCTCCTATTTTTATTGTACTTTACCCCTTTGTTGCTCCCTCTACCACTCTTCTCCCCTAATCGCTTGGTCCGGAGTGTCAGGGGAAGGTCTGCACCCCACACCCACCAATGCCATCGTGATCACCTTTTTTCCCCCCTTCTTTCTCCTTTCTTTCCGCTTTCCTTAGTTTACTAGTGATTTCTCCCTTTTCTGACGACTACGAGCAAGAACGCCCATCATCACGACAGAGTGCATCCATTCCCTTCAGCGCTCAGAGAAAAGGTCTGCCCTGCGCGTCTGCCTGGGAGGGTGCCCGTCGATGCCCGCAGGAACACGCTTTCGCTTGCCAATTCCTGTTTCTTTCCTCGTTTTCTCGTTTCTCTCTCGGTCTCTCTCCCTGTTGAAGTTTCTTGCCGATCAATAAAAAAAAAAGGATATATAAGCGGGGCTGTTGTGCGTCGATTGGGGTCGACAGCAACTTTTTCATCCATCCTTTTCCTTCCATCAAAAAAAATGAGACTGCTGAACATTCATATTGTTGTAATCGCGCTGTTGTGTTTGTTTTCTGTCGATGCTTACTCGCAGAACGAGGTATCGGTGTCGTCGACAAAAGACTCGACTATCTATACGTCGACTGTGATCTGTCCAGCTTGTCCGGAGAGTAGCTGTTATAAATGCACACGTGGCCATGAGAAAACGCTCCAGGCCAATACTGGTGGGCCAGCCTACGTACGTATACTTATTGGTTTTAAATTATCGGTGCCATCAAGTCTGGTTAATGGGTGCACTATACAATTACCCAAGTTCACACAAGCACTGCAAGCACCAATAAACGTGACAATTGCGCAAGCAACATCATCTGATTGGGACGAGAATACAGTGGATGGGATGAACGCACCGGACAGCGATGATCCATTCACGATGGTCACAGTGCCTGCACACACAAATCTGGGTCCAATCGATATAACTCAAGCATGCAAGAACGCTGGCGGAGACGACTTGTTCTCAATCTACGTCGGTACTCAATTCGGACGCATCGAAATAGGATCACTTGATTCCGGAGAACCATCCACTCTCCATCTAGCGTATGAATAAACGCCGTTGTTTTAAAACACTAGGGTAGACCCGAGCCCGGTCCGAGTTTGTCCAGATGGGATCATGACAGACATAGCCGATCCAAAAAGTTAAAATACAAGCTAGCACGCTGCAAGCAAGTCATCCCATTATACTGTATGCTTTGCCCCCTTATTTGCTAGTTAAACTGGAATAAAAATTGCGGGTCGACTAAACTGTTACACCGCCATCGTGCGTGCTCGTCGAAAAAAACGCGCGGCGTGCATTTGGGCAAAAAAAAAAAAAAAAAAGACGCGACGTGACGCGTGGGTGTGGGTGTAAGCCAATGTGTAAAAAAAAAAAAAAAAAGACGCAACGCGAGGTGACACGTGATTGGGTGCGCGTGTGTATGTATGTGTTTGCTCGCCCAAAAGCTAGTTGAGCGCAAATATGCACGCCGCGCTTTTTTTTTCGACGAGCACGATGGCGGTGCCCGGTGCGTGCAAAATGTCCGGACTGATAGAATGAAATTTTTTCAGCGAGCGATGCGCAACTGGCTTCCTCTCGTCAGTTTTGGAACATGGGCTTAAAGGCCAATTATAATCATGCAATGAAGGATACAACGTGAACGGATAGATGGAGACAAAAAAACCTTGCCAACTCGCTCAAAAACCTACTTTGCATAGATGGTGCAAATTTAAAGTCTGTGCCGTGAACACAGAGCAATAAAAATCGTAGTTCCCCCAAGGTTTTGTAAAATATATAATCGCAATTAAAGATTTTTTGTTGAAAAACTGAATTTTCTCTGCGACTTTAAGCCATTCATTGATGAAACTGGTCTCATTCGATAAAGATTCAACAGATGCTTTCGACATGTTAAAATCACCGTGTGTCATCCTATCCGCTGCCGAGAACATTGAGGCTGGAATATTTTGAAATGTTTGAATGGTATTCTCAAGCGTACAAAAGGTCATGCATCGGGCAAACAAATATTCTTGTAATGACGACCGAGCCTGTCTGATTCGAACAATGCAAATTTCTTGGCAATAGAAGAAGGGTTAGATTTAGATATTGTTGTAACGGTGAAAATGTCGACATTTTGGATTCAACTGTACTGTACAACGACTCAACGGACCTCTGATTTTCAACACCATGTTGAAAAAAATACGTGACGAAATGGCTAATGAAACAGTTTTGGAGGCAATGAATGCATGATTTGCGATGATCAATAATAGACTTGGTGAGAATTCGTAAAAATCATGCACATCTCGACCAACAGGTTAACTGCCTTTATCCTTTTTTACTTTTTTATGAAAATATAAGCCATGAAATAGCAAGGTTGTGACTTTGCCCGTCATCCAAGCATGATTTTGCCCCGAAAAACGAAGTACGTGTAATATATGTATTTTGGCCCTGCGTTTTCACTACCAAATGTAAATCTCGAGATTTCTCAAGACGGAGTGATCCGATTTGCATAAAAACTTGGGACATCAAAGCTTTGAGCCGACTATCCACTGATCAAATTTGGAGCCCGATGGTCAGTCTCATCGCGTGCAACGCGTAAAATATTGCTTGGCGCTGCGTTTTCACTAGCAAACACGAATCTCGAGATTTCTCAGGAATGCGAGATCCGATTTGCGAAAAAAAACTTAATAACACTGAAGAATTGGGTCTACAATCAACGGGTCCAAACTTGGGACCAGATGAGCGAGTTTCAGAGGAAGCGCCAGCTTCATAGGCGTAAAAAGGGTAAAATTGCTACCACTTGGTCTCGTACAGCGGCAACGGCTGACCGCCCGGACAGCAAGACACCTAAAGCGCTTGTGGTTTGAGGACATCACATCGTGTTCTTGGCGAGTTAGCATTCAGGAGTCGTTTTGATCCTGGTTTGGCCCTGAATTTATGCAAAATGAATTTTCTCGAGACTGAGTGACTCGATCTCTGAAAAAAACTTGAAATCATAAAAGTTTCGAGTCGACTATCAACTTGTCTATATTTGGAGCCATATGGTCACGCTGATTAGGAGGAACGCGTAAAATACTGTTTAACACTAGGTTTCCACTAGCAAATACGAATCTCGAGGTTTCTCGCGACTGAGTAATCCGTTTCGCGAAAAAACTTAACACCGTTGGAAAATCTGGTCCACCATCAATTGATTTAAATTTGGGACCAGATGAGCAAGTTTCTGAGGTAGTCCCAGTTTTATAGGCGTAAACAGAGTAAAATCATCACCATTTGGTGACGTACAGCCGCAACGGCAGAGCGCCCCGACACATGAGTCACCTCAAATGAATCGGTGGTCAAACGCGGTAAAAGCGCTTGTGGTTTGGGGATATCGCTTCAAGTTTTCAACGAGTTAGCCTTGAGGGGTCGTTTTGATCCTAGTTTGGCCCTGAATTTATGAAATACGCATTTTCACAGGACTGAGTGATCTGATTTTTCTGAAAAAAATTGACATCGTCGGATTTTTGGGCCGAGTATCCACTGGTCTATGTTTGGCGCCACTTGGCCAGGCTCATCGGGAGGAACGCGTAAAATATTGTTCAACGCAGGGTTCCCACTAGCAAATACGAATCTTAAGATTTCTCGCGACTGAGTGATCCGATTTGCGAAAAAACTTAACACCGTTGGAGAATTAGGTATACCATCAACTGGTCCAAATTTGGAACCACATGAGCAAGATCTGTTGGAACGCCAGTTTCATAGGCGTAAAGGAGGTAAAATTACCACCATTTGTTCACGTACGGCAGTAACGGCTGAGCGCCCCAACGCGTGAGTCACATCAAGTGCATCAGCGGGTAAACGCGATAAAAGCGCTTGCGGTTTGGGGGTATCGCTTCAAGTTTTCGACGAGTTAGCCTTAAGGGGCCTTTTTGATTCTGATTTGGTCCTGAATTTATGCAAATGCATTTTTCTCACGACAGAGTGATCCGATCTTTGAAAAAACTTGACACCGTTGGATTTCTAGCTTGGATATCTGCTGGTCTAAATTTGGCGTCATTCGGTTGGGCTCATCGGGAGAAACGCGTAAAATATTGTTTGACGCTGGATATTCGCTAGTCAACACGAATCTCGACCTTGCTCACGACTGAGTGATCCGATTCGCGAAAAAACGTAACAACACTGATGGATTGGGTCCACCATCAATTGATTTAAATTTGGGACCAGATGAGCAAGTTTCTGAGGTAGTCCCAGTTTTATAGGCGTAAACAGAGTAAAATCATCACCATTTGGTCACGTACAGCCGCAACGGCAGAGCGCCCCGACACATGAGTCACCTCAAATGAATTGGTGGTCAAACGCGGTAAAAGTGCTTGTGGTTTGGGGATATCGCTTCACGTTTTGGCGAGTTAGCCTTGAGGGCTCTTTTGGATCCTGGTTTGGCACTAATTTTATAAAAAATGCATTTTCTCAGGACAGAGTGATCCGATCTGTGAAAAAACTTGACACTGTTGGATTTTTGAGTCGAGTGTCCACTGACCTGAATTTGGAGCCAGATAATTAGCCTCATCGAGAGAAACGCGTAAAATATTATTTTGCGCTGGGGTTTCTGACAATGTTGTGCCCATTTGTGAGCATTTTTGTGCGATTAGCGGCATGTTCCCATCCTTTTGGTCGCGTCGCTCACGGTGTTCGCTTGTGCATCCCCCCTCTCTATTTATTCTTTTCGGCCTTTCCTTTTTTTATTCTCTCTCTTCTCCACTTTTCTGCCTTTTTTTTATTGTTCTTTTTATTTTTAACCGTTTGACCACCTGCTTGTGGTAAGCCATATTGACACGTCTCTGCCAGACCCGGTCACTAACATTTAAATAAAGGTCTTATTATATATTTCAAAAAGGATAATACTCCAAAAACCCGCCTTTTCGACTTCCCCTATACTGTATCAGTTTCACTAGCAAACACGAATCTCAACCGTGCTCGCGACTGAGTGATTCGATTCGCGAAAAAACGTAACAACACTGATGGATTGGGTCTACCATCAATTGGTCCAAATTTGGGACTAGATGAGCGAATTTCTAAGAAGGCGCCAGTTTCATAGGCGTAAATGAGGTACGATCAGCAACATGTTGTCTCGTAATGTGGCAACAGCTGAGCGCCCCGGCACGTGACTCGCCTCAAAGGAATCGGTGGCCAAACGCGGTAAAAGCGCTTGTGGTTTGGGGATATCGCTTCACGTTTTCGGCGAGTTAGCCTTGAGGGGTCGTTTTGATTTTGGTTTGGCCCTAATTTTATGAAAAATGAATGTTCTCAGGACTGAATGATCCGATCTGTGAAAAAACTTGACATCGCCGGCTTTTTGTATTCAGCATCCTGTAGCTCAAACATAGGACCCGATGAACTAGATCCGGATGACACTCTCAGCAAAAAGTGGGCAAGTGGTTGTCCATTTTGGCAGCGTACGCGACAGCCGCCCAATGTACAGTAACGACGCGCAAGTCACCTCAAATGAATCTGTGAACAAAGACGACAAAAGCGCTTGCGTTTTAGAGATACCGTACAGTATTGCATTGAGATCACGGCGAGTTGATTTGCAAACACTCTGAAAACTCGCATTTTTGATGATATTGGTCTGGCAGGCATGAACCGCATGATACTGGCTGGGTCGGTTCTGCCTGCCTGTCCATACTGTATCCAAAAATATGAGCTTTTGCAAGCGTGGAAAAAACCAATCAGTATCTCAGCAAGTGCCTGAAAAATGCACAAAAGTACAGTAAGATTTTCATCCGTTTTGGATTTTTACACACAAATAAAGCGTTTGATCTGTTCATCTTTCGATCTCAGTAGGCAGTAACTGATGTGTGCTGTCATTGCGATACGTGAAGTATTGCGCTACACGGCACGAAAAACGTTCTACACATTTATCTTTTAAACACCAAAAGCGTGTTTTCAAACTTTACCGGCCTGCTGTGCCTCCAGAAAATTTTTTACAGCCTACTCTCCCGCCAACGAAACATGCGTCACGGCGTAAACTGTAACCCAGAGTTCAAAACGGACCCGCTCGATTTTTTTTGGACTCGAAAATGCCAAAAACGTCCTACACGTACTATTTTGCATTCATCTGTCCATCTGCATGGTTGGCCACGCTCAAAAATTGCCGCATCGAGTTCAGCGCAAAAATTGCAACAAAAAAGCTTAAACCCCCAAAGCGCTACGACCACCTTTGAAAAATTCAGGGGTCACTCAGGGGTCACACATTCCAATCTCAGAAAATGCCCAATTTGGAATTTTTTGAACTCAGGGTGATCAATGCATCCCAAACAGGTAATTCCGACAATTTGCCATTGGCAGACAAAATGACAGACTGCCCCCCAACTTGAGAAAAAAAGCCCAAAGAGTGACGCATGAACGGCGATTGACTGAGAGAAGTGCCTACTTTGGGCAAGTTTTTTTTGCAAAAATTTAAGGTTTGACATTTCCAAATTAAGGTGCGTAAACTGCATGGATATCTTTTTTGTGTGTATTTTTTTATTTTTTTATTTTGCATATTTTTGTGCGCTGAGTGGGCTGCAGCAGGCTGGTGAAATGACCGATGCAAAAAGTTAAACCTCAAGCTAGCGCACTGCAAGTCATCCCATTAAATGCTTTGCACCCCTATCTATTAGTAAAACTGGAATAAAAATTACAAGTTTATTAGACTGTTGTCGTGCAAATTGCGATCAAAAATTTGATGAAAAAGTGAATTTTCTCTGTGAGTTTTAGACATCCATCGATGAAACTTGTCTCATTCGATAGAGACGCAAGAGATGCCTGTGACACGTTAAAAGCGCCATATGTTGTATAATCCGTTGCCGAAAACATCGACGTTGAGAATTTTTGAAATGTTTGAACGGCTTTCACAAGCATACAAATTTCACGCATCGGGCAAACAACAATCTGAAAATGACCTCCGAGCATGTCGCTTTCGAATGGTACCAGTTTCATCCCGATCCGCAAAATATTTTGAGAGCCACTGCTGAATTTGTGAAAATATCGATATTTTGGATTCATCTGCACAGCGACCCAATGGACATCTAGCTTTTAATATTATGTTGGAAAAAACGCGATGAAATGACCTAATGAAACAACGGTTTTGGAGGCGATCCGCTCAAGGTTTGTGGTGTTTAGGATTGCGTTTGTGAAAATCTGAATTTGTTGCTATTATTCACTACAAGCGTCTGAGTGATCTCTAAATTCCAAGGCTTTTTTAAAATGAGACGGGCCCAACAAATGGTTTGTGGCAAAGCTTTGGGTGATTTATTTATGATTTGCAGTGGTCACTAATAGGATTTGTAAGAAACCGTGAAAATGGTGCACATCTCGACAACAGACCGATTGCCTTTTGATTTTTAATTATTTTTATGTAAAGAGAAGCATTGAAATATCCAAGCAGTAAGTTTGGCGGTGATAGAAGCATGATCTTGCAGCGAAATATTTTTTTAAAAAACGTGCTACAGCCAAATTTTCAGCAATGTCGCTTTTGTCGCCAAACCAGCCGATTGAAATTGGGATTTTAATTTTTTCTGAAAAGAGAGGAGCCAAATCTTATACGTGGCAAAGTTTCGTGGCTCTGCAATGAGTCCTGGTGGCGAAATGATTTTTTTTCAAATTATTGAAAAAAAGGTTGGTCCTGTCAAAATCTATCTGGAGGGTCCCCCGCTTTGAGTGTTTGAGAGGCTCAGGCCCAAACAGATTTCTCAAATCCGTTTGGCAACCTACACGCTGGTGATTTGAGAGTCATGTCATTAGATGTGTCGCCCCCCTCTTTCTAAGCAAATATGCTATAAAAACTGGAGGTCGATCAGTGCGTTCTCGAGGAAATGGCGATTAAAGTCAAATCTTGGAATTTGGGATTTCTCCACCAGGTTTTGTTGCACGACTGTGAAAGTTGGCTCATTCGATAGATCGTCCAACATCACATCTTTTGTCACAGCACTGTACCTCGTTTCGACTCTGTGAGTTGCTGAGTAAATTGGAATTGAAATGTTGGATCACGCGTTGAAGTGTAAAAAGGTCGCACATCGACTTTGCCAGGCGGGAGCAAAATGATACCCAGATACGTGTCTTTCCATACGTGTAAGTTTCAGCTCGATCGAAGCACAATTTATCGTGCCACGATCGAAAATGTGAATTTATCGACAAATGTCGATTTTCTCGTCAATGATCTGATTGACCCCAACTTTTTACGCGATTTCTGAAGAAATAATGGGCAAAATACCTAAATGACAAAGTTTCAAGTACGTGGAATCACTTGATGGCGTGGCACGTTGATTTGGAAAACTGCGGGTTTTTGGCGATTTTTGCAAGGGGTACAGTCGACAATTTTCAACTTTTCAAGCAATAAAATCTAGAATACTGAATCGTCACATCAATCACACCCGGACGATTGGTCTCCTCTATCTAAACAAATCTGCAATAAAAATTGGGGGTTGACTTGACGGATCACGAGGAAAAAGCAATCAAACTCAAACGGTAGAAACTTGAATTTCTTGCCCATTTTAGGTCGCACGCCGGTAAAACTGGTTTCATTTGACAGAGAATCAAATTCTGTACTTTTTGTCACTGCAACCTAGTCATGGATTAACTTGCCCGTTGCTGAGAAAATTGCGGTTAAAATATTAGACCTGGCGCCACAGGTGTACTGCGGTCGTGCATCGGCTTTGCTAGGCTGAGACAAAATGTCCCCCGTACGCATCTCTTTCTACTTATTCATTTTCATTTTTATCAAATATAGCGCGCCAGGGCTAAAATTGTGTATTTCTGGAGAAACTACCATTTTTTTGTGTTCAGCGACTCGATTCATCTGATCTTGGCAAAAAAAAAAAAAAAAAAAAGGTGATTCGTCACGTTTCTGCTCGTTATTGTAACAATATCTTCACTGTAGGCAATATTTTTTTCTTCATCCTGCAAATATTGAATTGGTAGAAATTTCGTAAGGTGTGTGGTGATGTTTGTCATTTGCCGAGCGTTTTGATGTACGATTGCCTGAAGTGTGTGTGTGTCGTGACTCGTGAGTCTTGATCATTGAGCCTTGAACCTAGGATCCAAGCCGTCTTGAGAGTGAGTGTAACTCCAGCTTTGGGTGCAAGTTGAAATGGGGGATGCTACGTTTACAAAAAAAAAAAAAAAAAAAGAGACTGAGTTATTTCACACACATACAAAAAAAAATAGGATGTGTGAGCTAAAATACACGATCAACATTCGATTTCAATCGTTAGTTTACCTTTTGCGTGCTCAGCTATGCTATGGGGTTAAACACCGGCTTGTATCAGGTTGAGTCGCCAACTGGACCCCTTTTGCATGCTTGATAAGCGTGCCCGCACCATTGTGGATGCGATCAATGCCTCCTGATTCTTGTTGAGTCGCCATTCCAAGATATCATGCACGAGGATGAGCGGGTTTGCCGTCCATTGGTGAGATGTTGGCGCCCACTGCTTGTGTATGTCTCCTTGGCTTGGCAAAAAGCCGCCGCAGGCACCGTTTACCTGATTCTTGCGACGAACGACGGGTGTCACGTCGGGCGGCCCTTGGTGCCCAAAAATGCCCACCGATGACACGCTTGCCGTCCCTTTTTAACCGATCATTTTTCGCCTTGCCCCCCATCATCGGCCAATGCAAGTCTCTGCCCTTTCGTGTTGCTGTTGCAACGGAAGTCCCCCTATGCTTGTCCTCCGATTAAGAAAAGGGGGACAAAAAAAAAAAAGACAAGGTGGTTATCCTTTCATCGTTGCTTTTTGGAAAAAAAAAAAAAAAAAAAAAAAACACTTAATCGCGCTCTTGCCGCCACAAAAAAATGAAATTGACGCGTAACATGCGTTAAAATAATAGACACTGTGTGACAACTTTATCCGATTCTAAATTAAATTTACATTGATATCGTGGAACAGAATTACAAATTGAGCAATTTTAGAGGCACCGGCATTAGGACAAACCGCGAAAATTGAGAGAAATAGCCTTTTTGATCAAAATCCAGCAATTCGGCATGCATTTCAAATTTTACATGCGAGTCAGAATTATCAACCGCCCCTAAAACGTCTGTCACAACATCACGAACGCAAAGCCAAGTGCATTCAAAAAGTTCGATTCTCTATTTATGAACAGTCTTTATTCAAGTCATGCCCGGTACACGCCGTCGAATTTTTCGTAATTGCCGCCATCTTTGTCGTACTCGATGACCTCTGTTTGAGGTCATACTCGTTGCCACCGCCGTCGTCGTCGTCCTCGTTCACGAACTGGTACTCGTCATCGGCTTGCGTGAGCACTGACTACAGGGAGCGGGCGCCGGCTCGTCGAGCGCTGGCTCTGGGAGCACGGCACAAGTGGCTCCAATCCATGTACTCGGCATTCAAGGATAGGAAGCTGAATTCTTCCGCTTGCAAAGCCAGAAAGTCCTTGAATGTCCAGAGTTTGTACTTTTCGTCGTCTCATTCGTAGCGCTCGTAAAACTTCATCTTGCTAATCGTCTTCAGTGAAGAAAAACAGAGCAGGCCCGCCTCCATGTCAACCAAAAAAAAAAAAAAAAAAAAAAAAAAAAAAAAAAAAAAAAAAAAAAAAAAATAGGCACCATTCCAAACACTGGCGCGTGTCCCGTTCACTGCCTTTTCGCCTCGTTTGAGTGTCTATGTCATCAAAATCACCCACTTGACTATCATAAGCGCCGTCAAAGCAAACAAAGTGTGGGTCCACAACTACACTTTTTTTTTAATCTGTCGACGCACACGAAATTCATGCAACGCATCCCAATTTGGGTCGCAGCCTGCATGAATTCCCGCTTGATCCTTTTAGCCAGCTTCGCCCCTGGACAAAAAGGCAAAAACGCTCTTTTCTTGCCTTTTTTCCCTAGCCATTCCTCTCCAACATACCCGCACTTGATAGAATCACGCATCAATCGCAATTGTAACGCTATCAGCCCATATCGATAAACCTGCAATACACGGAAAAACAATAGTCGCCCAAAAAAATCTTTTTCAGCCTTTTTATCATTTTCGCACGTACAAAGGTACTCATCCAAAAGAACAGCCATCTTCCATGTGCCCCACGCTCGCTACGCATGAAGATTCGCCTAAAAAGAAGCCAAAACAGCCAATAAAACAAAAAAAAACAGACACAGACGCATACACGCACCCCCCCCCCTCCGCATCCACACAAATAACAAACACAGCCCACATACACCACTCTACCACACACACAAACACACACACAAACACACACACAAACACACACAAAAAAAAAATTCAACATCTTTCTTGAAAAAATTATTAAAAAATTGAAAAAAAATGATTGCGCGCACGGGGAATCGAACCCCGGCCGGCCGCGTGGCAGGCGGCCATTATACCACTTAACCATGCGCGCTTCGATGTCAACAGTACCAACCTGAAGTTCCTGGGATGTCTCTGAAAGAAAAAAAACGAAAAAAACGCGAAAATTGGATGTTTTTGTCAAATATTTATGTTTTCTGAGTTTTGGGTCGGTGATTTGTGGTGCTTTTCGCGTGATTGGGGCGCGATTTGGGCCGTCGGAGGTCGGTGCGGCGATTGGGGTCGCGTTTTGGGCTGACTTTTGCGATTTTGTGAAAATGGATAATGGATGTGATTTTTTATTGTTTCTGAGGGCAGAAAGGGTGCTTTATTGACGTTTTTGCACGCGCTCGGAAGGTCAGGGGGATGGCTCTGACGAAAAAAAAAAAAAAAAAGCTACCACGAAACTCAGAAAACAAACATTTTCCATGCCCGACCAAGTCTTGCTTTTTTTTGTGGCGATTTCATGAGCGATTGGGGACGGGCGTGCGGTATTATGAGGGCGGGGTGGTGCATGGGGGCGTGTTTTGGGTCAAGTTTCTGCGATTTTGTGAAAATGGGTGTTTGATGCGACAGACAGAGGATCCGCATTCCGTGCAATGAATGCATCCGATGGATACAGTCCTCAGTTGCCTGTCTCAAAATGGGGCATGGCCCTTTTTTTCAGGCTCTGCCTCGTGACATCCACATTGCACAGGCATCCCTCGACACCGCGCGATCCAGTGTCGTCGCTCACTCACGATGACAAGCCAGTTTAGTCGCAGCAACGGATATTGGGGCCTTTTTTTTTTATTTTTCACAGAGGGCCACTACGAGCCGCATTCAAATTTGATTTCAACTGGCGTGAACACTTGCGCGGTTGGGGGGAGACTTTAACACAGATGATTTTTTTTTGCAATATGGCGGAATCTCAGCGTGGAAGCAATTGGGGTGTAAAAGTGTGTCTCGCAACGCGTGCATATCGAAGTTGCTTTTCGTACTAACGTGCCATGGCCAACGGGACCATTTGTGGTCTCATTGAATGTTATATTATGGAGGGTAATTCTGCAATGTGTGCAATTTAGCAGGCAAGTCTGCACACTGGGTGTGAAAATGGCCAAATTTGGATTTGGGATGGCCGTGATTTTTTCCAATTATTTTAGGCAGTGCGACGCAAGTCGCTCTGGGATTGGCTCAATCAGCCGAACGTGGCCCAAATTTGGGGTGAGGTTTTTTTTTTTTTGTGCTGATCATTCATCATGGATTCAGCTGCAAGGTATGACGGTGCTGAAGCGCGCGAGAGACGAGAAAAATGGATCACGTTTGGGAAAACGTGCGCCCATTTTCGTTTGGTATCATTGAACATGGCTCGCGCCCACCTTTTTTTTTTTTTTTTTTTTGTGCACAGTCGTTCAGGGGCAAAAAGATGCCTGGAGACTGCCGATCGGCTCTGTTTTTCCTCGGATTCGCCTCTTTTTGGCATTTTTCTTGCAATTGCTTGTCGTTCATGCGTGAAAACTTGCCTACAATGGTGCTCAGGTCACGCTTGGCGCTGGGTGCCTCAAGTGGATATCATGCAGGATCAGGATTGCACGTCGTTGGCCGATTTTTGGTGTCCCTCTGGCAAAAAGCAGAGCGTGATACCATTTGCGCTGTCCACGCGCACAGCCTCGAGGCAGTGATCCCAAATTCACAGCTCCCACGCACAATTGAATGCTCCTTCGAATGAGCCATAGGCCAGAGAATTGACACGCATGGATGCCGTGCAACACCATGCACAACACCTGGACGAGCGGCCAGCCTGTACCTTCCTATTAAGGCAAGTCTGGGGGCTCGACCTGCCCGCCCCGGCTGCCGGAGCACGCCCATCGGGTTGATGCGCGAGCGCGAAAGTGACAGGCATCAAAAAAGGACGTGCATTCTAAAATGAGAGCCTTTGTTTTCCAACAGGGCCGCTTTTTCTTGACACGTCATCTTTTAAAAATAGCACACCGATATCATATGCGAAATGCCACTGGGACGCCTTAAAGTTCACGGCCAATCTTAGCCAAGCGCCAGGTTTTGCCAGGCACAACAGCGCACTCGATGAAAACGGCTAAAATTGATCTTGATATGAAATGAAGGTCTTGTAAATCGACAATGCTCTTTCATTTTTTTTTTTTGTGTGGCCGTGTTGGCTGTCTGTCGCGCCCCCTTCAAACGGGGAACGATTTTGTCTTTTTTTTTTTTTCCCTCAATAGCACTGCAGCTGATTGTACGACAAGCACACGCATCAGAGTGATTGTCGCATGCTGTGCTTTAGACTTTATACAACATCATAGTCAACGTACGCAAAGATTCAAAATATCGCAATTTGAGCGTATTACAGTACTGCATTTTTGGTTCATTGCAGCGCAAGCGACAACGTACAGGATTCAGGACCTCAGTTCGCCACCACGACCTCAATAACCAATCAAAACGATATATAAAGCAGGCGGTCCATTGCCTGGTTTTGGTATAAAATGCGGTCAAGGTCCTTATTTTCGGCTCACGGTCATGTCAGCGAAAAAAAAAAAGCCTGTTTCTCCGTGAAACAGACTCAATATCAAAAAGAGCATAGCTCACTGCGTACGTGGACATGGGTGATCGATGAAAAAAAATGGGGTTTCTGTCATTTTTGACACGGTTTTCAGCATCATGGACATTGAGACGCGTGATACTGTAATGTAAACCGCGTCAAACCTCGTGTTGCACGCGTCTATTTCTAATCAAATCTATGCACCTGAATCATCTCTGGCCAGTGGACGTGTCGTCGCGGTTCCAGGGGCGCGTTTTTACCTTGCAATTCGCGGTTAAAGTTTGAATCTACGTAAAATCGCCCATTGCTCGCTAGTCAGCAGATGACCTGCCACGCTTTTGGATGAACATATCAATCCACCTTGCCGATGCACCCAAGTTGTGAATTTTGGAGTCTGAGGGGCATCGTCGCTAATTTTAGTAAAAAATGCGGGAAATGGCCCAAAATCAGCAAGAAAACGACCAAGGAGAGCGTTTCGTCAAACACATTGGCCCCGTCAGGACTAGGCTAAAAAAAACCTGGAAAGATTACGTGAACGAGGTGAATCACGGTGCGCAAAAAAAAAAAAAAAAAAAAAAAAAAAAAAAGAGTGCATGACGTCGTATCTTTTTTATTGTCAATTTTGTAAATTCTTTTGGTTTTGGTGATTGCTTTGGCTTTACTGATTCAATCACGTCCAACCTTTGTTAGTAGACGATCGATGAATTGAAGGGTGCGGCAATGGATGAAGTTTTGTTTCATTTGGACAGTTTTACCAGGAGAGACTCAAGAAATGTTAGTTTTTTTTCTAGTAAACAAATGTGCCTTTGCCGGCCAGACACAGTGAAGGCTCCAAACGCGCCGCCCTGGATGATTGCGGCCTTGAAATGCTAAATGGCGCTCAGTTTGCAAATGGCAAACCATTTTTGGGCGCGCCACACGCAAATCAAAATTTAGCCGCGTCGAGGTCTCAAAACCAAAATGGAAAACATGGGTCCTCAGAACCGCTTCAAACTCGCACCCATGAAAAAGTGCATGACATAACCGCGGAATATGCCAACAAAGATTGGGGTCGACCTGCTGAGCATCGAGCAATGCGCGAGTTTTGATTGAATTTCAATGACGAATAACAGTGGAAAAACGCGTCCATAGAGCCGCATCATCGGGTCCACCAGCAAGAGAGGCGCCAGGAGCATAGATTTGATTAGACAAGGGCGCGTGTGACTGGATGCTTGACGCGGTTTTAAACGCGTCAAAAGACGTCTATGATTTTGCAACCGTGTCAAACCAACAAAAAAAAATCCCTTTTTTCATTGATCACCAACGTCAACATACGCAGCAAGCCATGCTCTTTCTGTTGGTATCTGTTACATGGCTTTGGGATCCATTTTCGTCGACATGACCTTGGGTCGAAAACTTGACCCTAAATCTATCTTACGCGGAAACCAGTCAATGAAACTCTGTTTTTTATTGCACTTGTATCGGTTCTTGGGGGTGAATTGACCATGTGGTTGAATGGTATGGCGATCTGAGGACTCGCATTTCCCCGTTTTCAAATCGTCGACTGCACCCCTTTGAAAATCCGTCATTTTTTAAAATCATCATTGTGCGCGATCCTGTAGTTGTGGTGCCTTGTGAGTAGGCTCATTTGAACGAGACATCTTGGTATCGTCGGTTGAGCGTGTCGCTGACCTAGTCAGATGCACAATCCATCGACACACGATCCAAAGGAAGCGAAAACTGCTCGATTGGTCTTTTTCTCGACAGCCGCTTGATCGATCCCGGTTTTTTGTTGCACTGCGCGCGAATACTACACTAGAAGCATAAAAAATTTGCAGTACGTTTGATGCACATCTGCTCAGGATGAGCTTCTTTGTCACTGAAACAACAAGAACAACAAAAAAAAAAAGGGCTGATTCCCTGCAGTAAGGATGACTTTTTGCAATATTCCATCATGGAGAAATGCTGATTTTTTTCATTCTTTGGGATGGAACAAGAGGTGTCGTCCCATGGAGAACATTCTTTCTGTTTAATCACACATCTTTTGCACATCCATTGTCAACTTTGCAAAGGCATCAGCGACAAAAAGTACGTGTCTGCACCGGCCAAATTGACGAATTCAAGGTGGTGCCGTTATATCGAGCGTGCACATTCACGAATTCAAAGTGGTGCCGATATAGAAAATTCAAATCTCGCCATTTTCAATCTCACAGTGCGCATTCTCCACCAAAAAGTCAATTTTGCTGGGTTAGTTCGCCCTCCTAAAAACCGCCCCCATTTTTTTCTCAATTTGGGTTGACTTAAACTGCGCCCTGTGAGCCATGCTCGTGCGGCTTTTTCAAAAAGAATACTGGTGTACACCTAATACTCACCAAAAACAATCAGCATCAAGCTTCCTGTCACGCTTGATGGGCCAAAATATCGATTCATCTTGCCGATACACCCGTACCGTGATCATTAGTATCTGTAATCCTCGCATTCCTCGGTCATCAGCGCTGGTTTTAGTGAAAAAAAAAATGCAAGAAAAAGCCAAATCAGCAAGAAACCGACCAAGGAGAGAGAGCGTGTCGTCAGACAAGTTGGCGGTACATTAGCCCCGTCAGGAGTGCTTCCTTCAGGACCAGCCTAAAAATCATCAAGTGGTTTGTGTGGACAAGATGAATGTTAATCTCTACATGCGCAAAAAAAGTTAAATTGTTGGAGCCGAAGAGTGGCGCCCTTTTTGACCATTAATGCGCAATGCGGCCAGCAAAACCAGACCTATTGCAATTTTTGCATTGACGATTGATGAGCATTTGATGAGCATTTTTATAGAAAGTCATATTCAGCCGTTTTGATCAGTGATGTGCATCCGGGCCAGCAAAACCAGACCTTTTGCAATCTTTGCTTAGCCGATTGGATGAACATTCAATGAGAATACAATGCACATTCAATGAGCATTCAATGAGCATTCGATGAGCATCTTACAAAAAGTCAAATTCAGCCATTTTGATCGGGGATGCGCATCCGGGCCAGCAAAACCAGACCTTTTGCACTTTTTGCTTTGACGATTGGATGAACATTCAATGAACAAACAATGGGCATTCGATGCGCATTCGACGAGCATTTTATAAAGAGCCAAATTCAGCCGTTTTGATCAGTGATGCGCATCGCGGCCAGCAAAACTAAACTTTTCGCAATTTTTGCTTGGACAATTGGACGAGCATTCGATGAATGCTCAAAAATTTTTATGCGCGTCTGCCGCGCTTCAATTGCGATGGTGGACGCTGTGTCAATTCACAAAAGATGGTGGTGGTATTGGATGGCCCATTAGCTTTTTTTAAAAGACTGACCAAATCTGAAGCGAATGAGGAAACAATTCTTCCACAAAATCCGGAGGACTTTTTTTTTTTCAAAGCCTCGACTGCGCGCCATCCAGCGACCGCAACGCCCCAAGAGCGGGCTCATTCGAACGACTAGGCTGAGAAGCGTCGGTTCAAGGAATGGATGTTCTTGATGGCTGTCGTTTGTGCGATAAATGACCAAACAATGCGGTAAAAAAGGATTTTAAATTGTACCTCTTGACATCCACATAAATTGATTACCATTTCTAAAGCACAGAATGTGATGAAGCAGAGGTGCAAAGCATTTAGGAGTGCATTAGGAGTGCATGACAAAAACAAAAGATGGCCAACAATTTCTCGTTTCTGAGACCAGAAATGACCTCTGAGATTCTTCCAAATCTTGTCGAATGCAGGATTTTGCTGACCGCTTTGCACTTTTAAAAACAGAAATGCCAAAATTTATACCTACCACCTCCAAGGCCATTTCTGGAAGCGTGGACCCGCTCTTAGAGGCCATTTCTGGTCTCAGAAACCAGAAAAAGCGCACCCACCTTTTTTTTTTTCTTCTTGTTTTGCAGCAATAAATGACTTTTTTGCAATATTCATCATACTGTATAAAAATGCTGATTTTTTTCGTTTATTTGGATGGAATGAGAGGTGTGATACCATGGAGAACACTCTTTTTGCTTGATTACACATCTTTTGCGCATCAATTGTCAACTTTGCAAAGACATCAGCGACAAAAGTATGTGTCTGCACAGGCCAAATTGACGAATTCAAGGTGGTGCCGATATATCGAGTGTGCACACTGACGAATAATTCAAAGTGGTGCCGATATAGAAAGTTCAAATCTCGCCTTTTTCAATCTCACAGTGCACATTCTCTACCAAAAAGTCAAATTCGCTGGGTTATTCCGAGAAAAGTTGTCATTTCGGACCCCATCATCATGCGTTTTCCTAATTTGGTGGGTTGCCTTCAAGTGCGTCCTGGGCAATTGCTCTTCCGGCTTTTTGCGATTGATCCTCCATTTTTTTGGACGTCGCCTAGGGGCAGAGTCTTTCAACTCCTCGCTTCCAAACATGGTACACTCTTTCGAGGCAAAAAAATAAAGGAGTGTGCATGCCAAGTCACCCATCCCTCTTTTGCGTGAATGCATCCGTTTTTTTTTTTCTCTTTTCACCTTTTTTTTTTTTTTTTCGTCGCCCAGCAACGAGTCAGCGACTTTTTTTCAACCCCTCTTGGCATCCGAATGCGGCAATCGAACGCGTACTACGTAATAAAGTGAGAGGAATTGACCAGTCCCAATCTAAAATCGCATAAAGGAATCGTCTAAAATATTTAGCCTTATACTCAAGATGCTCATAATGCCTATGAAACATTGCTGATTTGGGGTGCACACAGATTGAAATCACCTGTGGTGTAAATTGACGGCCGTTTGGATTGTAGAAACGCGCCAAATTGCGCTTCATAAAAATAAATCACATTTTGAGATTGGCATCCAAGTGGAAAAGGGGGCTGGATGCCCACAAACTTCGAGCTTATGCCTCCACTGTCGTCTGCTTCAAATTTGCGACCATTTTGCACGAGGATGCCAGGAGATACACCCCAGATGGCCCATTTTAACAAAAAGGCAAATAAAATCAATCAGCCAGTCCCTACGACGACGCGAAATACAGTGTAGCGTGAAATGGCGGGCTAGAAACCTCGAGGGGCACCCAACTTGCAAGGTGCCAAAAGGCAATCGGGACGCACCACACACAAATCAAATTTTAGTCGTGGCGAGCGCCGAAAACCAAAATTGTCAGATTTGCACCAGACTTTCAAGAGACAACTCAGGGGGAACCACGGAAAACACCAAAAAAAACAGTGGGGTTGACCTGGTGATTGACGAGCAATTCGTGATTTTAGATTAAACTTCAAGCGCGAATTGCATAGGAAAAACGCGTCCATGGAACCGCGCTGACGCGCCCACTAGCAAGAGGTGCATGAAATTGATCAGGAACAGACGCGTGAAACATGATGCCTGACGCGGGTTTTCACACGTCAAGGTTACCACGCAAACGTGCTGTTCGCATCAACTCTGCCCGGATCTCGTTTTTTGTGGTGATCATCGACATTCACATACGCAACAGACTGAGCTCTTTCTGATGATCCCTGTTTCGCAGGTCTTTGGCCAATTTTTCGTCGACTTTGACTTCATAAAAAAGAGGCAAATTGCAATTTACGCGGAAACCAGCCCATGCACCCCCCTTTTTTTATGGCATCTGTATCGGTCATTGGGGCGACAGAGCCATGCGGTTGAGTGGCGTGGCAATATGAGGACTTTTAATTTTGCTGTTTCCAAATCTTCGACTGCACCCCTTGGAACATGGCGATTGCTCAAGTAAGCGCCCTACAAGTCGTCCCATTAGACGCTTTTCCCCTCCGTTTGTTAGCAAATCTGGAATAAAAATCACAGGTCGACTAGACCATTGTCGAGCAAAGTGCCATTAACGAAAATAGCGAAAAAAAAAGCTGTTTTCTCCGTCGGTTTTGATCGGATCGCGGTGAAGCTGGACTCATCTGGGAGAGATTCAGATGGCGCTTTTGGCATGTTAAAGGCTCTGGACGTCGTTCTTTTCGTTGTCGAGAAAAATGAGTTGGAAAATTGTTCAACTATTTGAATGGATTTTGCAAGCATGGAAAATGTCGTTTATCTGGTAAGCAAACAATCGGGAAATGACGGCAGAGTGTGCCTCTTTCGAGTGCTACCAGCCCCACATCTTGCCAGGCCAGGCAAGGGCCCCCGGACCTTGTTTGCATCATAATGCGCGAATTGAGCACGCGTTAGCCCTCTAACCCCCTTGACTTGCGTGTATTTGCTGCTTCCAAGACCTCGACATATCAATGGTCGGAGCTACGAAGAAACATCCCGCGTTGACCCAATGGGATAAAAAAAAAAAAGTCAATATACGCACCTTTCAGCATTGTGAGTGCCGGGCCAATCAATACACGATAAAATGATGTGGAAATATTCGCTTGAGGCATCGTTTGTGTTGCTGGGACGCGTAGATGGCGCGAAATGCCAGAGAGCATTTGGCTTGCGAGGACGCCGAGACAAAATATTCAAAGGTACTCATATCAGCTTCAAAACTAGAGCAAACAAGGAGCCCATTTCACTGAGCAACTACCAGCATCATCGGCTAGAGAGATTTTAGCGTGCGTGGCACCCCATTTTCAAATCTCTGCCAATTGGACGTGGGTGCCACGGTCTCAACGATCACGTATGCATTTCGGGGCACAGCGGCGTATGGCGACGCGCAAAGGGTAAAGAGGCATGGGATTCTACGTCGCTGCAACTGGTAAATCTTACCAAGATTTGGATTTTGAGGGTCATGCCAGCTGGGCACAAGTCATGCCTTTTTTCGTGGCAATTCGTTGGTCAGATCGCAATTGACCCCCGTTGTCAAGTCATCCCAATCCTAAATTCAAAGGCCGCTGTTTTGCGCTTATAAAAATAGGGGAAATGAATAAACCCTTTTTTTTTACACCCTGATTTCTCTATTTGTTTTACCGTTCGTGACAGAAAAAAAAATGACACACGCCGAGGCTGACGATCAGACCTTCCGCAGGCGCATTGTTCTGTGTATGGATGGCACGTGGGACACGCACACAGGTAATTAAAAGGACATGCTATCAAAATGCAGAATATCAAATTAAATGCCTTTTTGACTCAGATACAACCAACGTTTATCGCTGGTACCAGCACATCGCCACGGCTCCGCATGAGTATAATGGGGAGCACTGGACCCAATTGCGGGGCTACTTTACCGGAGTTGGCGCGAATGAGATGAACCAATACAAGGATATCATCGAGGGCGCCACTGGCCTGGGTATTGATCGCCAAATCCTGAATGCCTATCTCTTTCTAGCACAAAATTTGCAGGACGTGGAAAGAGATGAAGTCTGGGTCATTGGTTTTAGCCGAGGAGGTAAGGTCCATCAGCAAGAAAAAAGAAAAAGGGTTAATTTCTGTTTTAGCCTATGCTGCGCGATGCCTAGTTGGCATGCTTTATAATGTGGGCCTACTTCCCGAGAACCGCTTGACGCCCAATCAAGTCAAAGAAGCGTATGAATTCTACCGCGCGCGGTCTGAGGACACATCTCCCGAGAGTGAGGAGGCAGTGAAGTTTCGAAAAGATCATCAGTGCGTCAATCCGACCATTCGCTTCCTCGGCTGCTTTGAGACTGTAGGCGAACTTGGCGTTCCTCCGTTGCCGATTTTTCTCGGCGGATCACTTTGTAAGTTGATGACCTTTTTTCGGGTCGCGCTTTATTTACACTATTTTTGCACATTTTTTGCTCAGGGAGCAATCTGAGCCGTGGCTATTTCCGGTTTCACGACATAAACATCTCGCCGTGGGTGCGTTCGGCGTTCCACGCGCTGGCCATCCACGAGCAGCGCCGGTGGTACGAGCCGACATTGATGTCGTTTGCCACCAAGCCGAAATTCGAGCAAGAACTCGTGCAAAAATGGTTCCCGGGGATGCACAGCGATGTTGGCGGCGCCGAGGGCTACGAAAACCAAGCGCTGCCCAACCACGCGCTGCTCTGGATGATGACTGCGGCGCAGGAGCGCGGTTTATCGTTTACAGAGTCCCCTGAAACCATCTGTGGCGGCGACATCTACAAGTACCACGACAGCTATACGGGCATCTTCCGCATTGTCCCGCGCAAGGACCGAGTCATTGATGCCTCTGTCTTTGCCCCGCAAGGCATGAATGCCATCTACAACGCGGGGCACTTTCCATACATCCCAGACCTCAACCGCTACCTATCTCAAACACTCAATCGCTATACACAATATGTGCAATCTCACGCTTCTTCTTTATAAATATCGTATCATGAAATAAATAATAACAACTGATTATCAACAGCTATATCGAATAGATCGCGATTCTGTATTTTTTTTCAAAAGTTGACAACCTCACGAGCATCGGAGCCTTGAATTGACAATGTGCAAGCGATTCCAAGTCTTCTCATTCAAATGAGCTCACACCTGTGTCGCTGCTATTGTTGGATGGCGAACAATGTCGATTTTCAAAAATTGCAAGTTTTCCTTGGGGGTCTGACTGATCCGGTACAAAATGCGTATGAAAATGCACAAAATCGCGTAAATTTCCCATGGGTCATGCGCGTTTTCGTGAGCTCTTTTTTTTTTATTGCACAAACATGTCATAAAAAGTGATAAAATAGGATTAAACTATCAGCACGCTCCTTGCTTGGCCCACACACCAGCAGAGCCACCAGGCGTGTCTCCATAAGTCCACCATTTGGCTTGCCAAAGACTGCCGCTATAAGTCACTTTGGAGCCTGTCGTGTAGCTAGTTGAGGCTGACCAGGCAGATACGCCAGCACATGCACCGCCAGTTCCAGTCGAAGTAGGAGAGCTGCTTGATGTGGTCGAGGCAGTGGTCGTTGAAGTGGTGGTAAAAGTAGTCGTCGTCGTTTGCGACGAGGTCGTTGTCGTTGTCGTTGTAGTCGAGCCGCCACCAGAATTCACAATCTTGTATGCCACAGCAAGCAATTCGCCATTGTCGCCGTCCAAAGACCAGCACATTAAGCCACCGAGATTCTTGCTAATGGCATAGTCCGTCTTGACACCGATAGAAATGGGGTCATCGTACGAAATAAAGACTTTTGTCGTTGGGTTAAACAGCCACGGTGTCTGGGTGATATTGTCAAAATGACGAATCCAAGGAGCTCCAGCTGTGGTTGGCGTCGTCAAAAGACCTTGGGATCGCAGGTTGGCATAATTCCAGACGCCCGAGTAGCCACCTGGGTCCTTTGAGCAATACGGATCTTGCCAATAGGAATCGCTGGAATCACCTTGCGGCGCTACTCCTGCTACCTGTGGTTGATACTGGTCTGTGTTTGTCATATCGACAGTAGCAGCTTCATGAAGACAAATAATAGAAATGAGGTAAAACTTGTAACATGTTTTTGTGATTTCCATTTACTTACTGGCAGAGTTGCCATAAAACGCGAGTCCAGGTACGATCTTGCTTGCAGGAACACCGGCTGTCATCCACGCATCAATTGCAGATACAAAGCTATCTTGATCGCCTTGTCCTTGTTGGAAGTTGAACGGAGCAGTAGGACCTGTGATTGAGTTCCACGATCCATTGATGTCATATGCCATCAAATTGAAGCGATCCACCACGGCAGCAAACGCTGACACGTCCTTCATTCTCCCTCCAGAAACTGTGAAAGGACGCACATAAGCAGCAATAGAAATATCCTTGGTTGTGCCCAAAGCTTGGCGCATTTCTTGCAAAAGAGTCAGGAAATTGTTGGCATCATTGGCGACACTAAACTTGTTGCATCCAGCACCAGCCTGGCCAGGATACTCCCAATCTAATTTAAATAAAACAGGCAAGTTTTTAAAAAGTAGAATGAAAAAATGCGTAAAACGCGTTAAAAATAGGTTTACCAATATCAACGCCGTCCAAGTTGTAAGTTTTAATTTCAGTTTGCACCCAATTGATGAAGGTTTGACGTTGCGTAGCATTGGCAGCCATAGTACTAAAAGTGATGCAACCAGTCCATCCGCCAATGGAAAGCAGCACCTTGGTATTGGCAGCGTGCGCCATTTGCACTAATTGAGGCAATTGAGTCTTCACTTCGCTAGGGTCCGCATACTCGGGCGTCGCCCCCTTGATCATAATGGCAAACGCGTAGTTGATATGGGTGTACTTGGCAAAGTCAATGTTTGACAAGGAATATGCATCATAAAGCCCTACAAAAAGTTTAATTTTTAAGCATTAAGCAACAGTTGATATTTCTGTCTTATTTTTCCAGTATTACAATTAGGAAAGTACCCAACCATGCTTTTTTGAGCCAAGATTGTCGTGACAAACACGGCAAAACTAGTCAATACCGAAAACTTCATTATTTTTTCCACTTTCGAAGTAAAAAAAAAAAAAAAAAAATTGGTGACCTCTCTTTATATGCTCACTATTTAATATCTCACTTGATCATGGGACAGTGGCTATATTATAAAAATGCTCCTTTTTTATCAACTTCATTAAATGATGTAAAATACCCTTACACCATTTTAGCGTTTACATAATGTGGAGATTACGAGAGATTACGAGATCAAACTCAAAATTGTACTGTGTCACGGCCTAGACAAAATAAATAGGCCAGTATGGGCATTAAGACGGATGCCGGCGCTCTCACAGCCATTGACGCGCGCAGAGTGGCAATGGCCATGAAAAAAAAGAAAAGCTTGCACGCAACGTATCAATTCAATTAGGATCATTATCAGTTCACGTGGGTCTTCAAGCATTTGTGCAACCGTTTAACCAATGACCAGCTTATAGCGCGGCATTTTGATGCCTTTTTTTTTTTTCTAACAATGCTCTGACGGAAGCGCGTCAAATTCACTCCTGAATGCTTTGTTACATTCTGTGCTTTAGAAATGACCATCAATTTACGTGGATGTCCAGAACATTACAATTTGACCTTTTTTTGCCCCATTTTTGGTCATTTTTCGCTCAAACGACAACCAACAAGAAAAATTCATTCCTTGAACTGAACGCTTCCAGCCTTGACGTTTGAATACACCCGCTCTTGAAGTGGACGGTGCGCAAATGACGATTTGGTTCCAGACGTGCAGTCGAGGATTTGATCACTGAGAAAGAAAAAAGTCCTCATATTGCCGTACCATTCAACCACATGGTATAATACACGTGTCTGACGACGAAAATCAAATAAAAACTCGGGGTGCCTATGCTAGGTATCGCGTAAAACGCGAAAATCAATGATTTTCCATCCATCCCAAGGCAAACTCGACGAGGATGGGTCGTGGCGCCATGAAAGTTATATCCCCGGAAAGAAGGCGATCTGCTGCACAACTGGCTATCCGTGATCCGTGAAAAAAGTGATATTTTGGCATTCTGAAACCGGTTTCAAAATCATGGTCAATTTTCGACGCGCGAAAAGCGCGTCAGATGCCGAGTTTTTTTGCGTCTGTTTCTAATCAACCCCATGCATCTGAGGTGTTTCTTGCTAGTAGACACGTCGGTACGGGTCTATTGACGCGTTTATATTGTAATTCGCCGTTTAAATCTAAAATTGCGCATTGCTCAACCTGCGCAAAGATGAATCCCTGCAGTCATGTAAAAAAGAGTCTCCATGGGATCATCTGAAACCTGTCGAGACAAAAAAAAAAAAAAAGAAGGAAAAAGGAGTAAGCAATGCATGATGTTGTTTTCCTTTTGTCAATTCCTTGGTTTTTGGTGATTGCTTTGACTTTTACTGATTCAACCACGTTAATAAACGGATCGATTAATAGAACGGCTGGCAATAGATGAGGTTTGATTTTGTTTAGACAATATTACCTTGGAGAAACCCAAGAAATGATCGTTTTTAGTAGTAAATCAATGTAACTTTGCCCACTAGACATAGTGAAGCTTCCAAACGCGCCACACTGCGTGATCGCGGCCCTGAAATGCTAAATGGTGCTTGATTTACAGATGACAAAATCATTTTTGGGCGCACCTCACGCAAATTAAAATTATTTAGTCGTGACGCGCTCCCAAAACCAAAATGGAAAACATTGGTCCTCAGAATTGCACCTGAGCTGAGGTGCACGACAAAACCCCGGAAAATGCCAATAAAAGAGCCATGTCCATCTGCCAGATGATGAGCAATGAGCTAATTTGGCTAAAACATTGGACGCAAATTGCGCAGCAAAAGCGCGTCATGGCTCCGCGTTTGACGGTCCACTCACAAGAGAGACACTAGGTCTCTACATTACATTAAAAACAGGGGCGTGAAATTCGACGTCTGACGCGATTTTTCATACAAATGTCGTAGGTTAAATTTCGCTGTCGCATCAATTCTGTCCGGATCTCGCTTTGTGTAGTGATCATTGATGTTCGCATAGGCAACAGTCCGAGCTCTTTCTGATGGTCCCTGTTTCACGGCATTGTGATCCATTTTCGTTGAGATGGCCTTGAGCCAAAATTGGCCCTAAACCCATTTTACGCGGAAACCAGTCTTTGAACCCTTTCTTTTTTATTGCATTTTTATCGGTATTCAAGAAGAATTTACCATGTGGTTGAACGGAGTGGCGATCCAAGGACTTGAAGGTAAAAAAAAAAAAAAAAAAAAAAGTAAAAAGTAAAAAGATCAAGTTTCAAATGCCCGGGTTCCTCGTCAAACCCAAATCTTGTCGAGCGCCAACATTTACTGGACATGCCGATTTTCAATCCAATGCCAATGGTCGACTAATTGCTTTTAGCGCGCTGGAACAAATACATCTCGTGCATATGGGTCGTGCGCGCACGTGCATGCCAGTGATCACAAGAAAACGCGCTTTGCACACGAACGGTGACGCGTCGAAACCGCGTGTTTTAAAGACAAATTTCGACGTGTCGACGCTCGGGGTCGTACAATCGTCAGGGCCGTGCAATGCATACACATGGAACTTTGATGGATTCTCTGCGAGGGCATGTCGACTGATCGGCTCTAGCGCGATTCGTCGTCCAAGGATGAGCATTTGAAAAGTAGCTCTATTTCACTCTAAAATGCCATTTTATCGACATCCCCCTGAAATCTGTCTCATTGTGTAATGCTCGGTGGCGCCCTCCTTGTCTCCAAGTTTGGTGCAGATCTGAGATTTTTTTTCCAAAAATCTGTCGTGCGGGCGCGAGTGCACGCCAAATTCAAACAGGCCACTGTTCTCTCAATTGTATCTGTATAGACTCGCAAGAGGGATCAAATGAAAGCCTGCTTCGTCTTCTTTCATTTAGTACAAACAAATTTGGTGTCCTCTCACAATAGTGCAACATTTACGCGTAAAAATTGAAAATCTGTTGGTTTCGATCTTTCTCTTGGTCTCGTTTTGTCATTTTTTTGCTTTCGCTTGTCTGTCCATTGACTATCGTCAACGCCGATATCAGTTGTGCCCGCCAGGGATGAGCAATGGCAGGCAAAAAAAGCGCCAAAGGACACGATGCCATGCAATTGGCGGGCCTAACCAGGAATCTCTCATTTGCGATTTTCCCCTCTGCTGGCTGATTGGACACGTGGCACGTGCTTTTAATGGATACACTGACGCGAAATGGCTCGCGTCATTTATTTTTTATTTCAAAATAAATAATTCTTCAAGTACTGTAAATGAATCAATCAATTCCAGTTGGATTTGGGCAATTGCCAGCAAAAAAAAAAAAAAGGAATTTTTTGATTATTCTGCAACTGTTTTGACGTCCAAAACTCGCCACATCATCCAAGATCCTATCGTGCGATACGGCTAGAAACAATTTGAAGGGAAATCAGGCTGAAATGTGACACATATGCCATCACTTACGCTCCAGATCTCAGTCAGCTCTTGCATGTCCTTTGGGGATGGTAAATCGTCATGTTTTTTCTTTTTGGCGCTGCTTTTGCCCTTTGAGTGCTTAAAATGCACCGAAACGCCGCGTCGTACACCTGTATTTGGGATACTGGCAGTGAGATCATCAATCACGCTGAAAATCTGTCTTTGTTTACCGAGGTCACCCACTGGCAGCACATCTGGATGACACAAATTGAACATCAAGAACCTAAAAAAAATAAAGTGAGCGACCTTTTGAATTACAGGTTTGCCTTGTGTACATGTCAACAGTCCACTAGTAAGAAATTGATGAGTAAGTTTGAATCAAACGGACGATATCGATCAACCAACCTGGCCAATGCCCCTGACAGAGCAAAGCAACTTTGAAATCTCTTCGTCACTCAATGTTTCCAACTTTGCATCTGTAATTGTATTGTCATCAAATTTGGAGGCCAAATCACGAATATATTCAGCTTTGCGCTGAGACAATCCTGCAGCACGAAGGTCCACTATGGACTTGGTAAGCACCATTGCCGGTGTTGGAAACCAAGGGAAAGAAGATGGTATCACGCTGTCAGGGAATGGAACAGGGGAATCAAATAGTCGCAAAAATCTGTCCCTGATTGATTGAGCAGCCTTGCCATGAATTTGCTGATACATGATGTCTGTCGTTAGAGACCTGCATGCGAAAAAGAAAAAGAAAATGAGTTACACGAATTGCAAAGAAGCAAGCTGATGACCACAAACTTGAATGGATTGTTTCCATTGGAAGACGCCAGATGCTGCTTGAAATCACAGAGTGCATCTTCATCCATGAATGCTGCCAAGGCCGTGTCTTTGTTTTTGAGATATTGCCAAGCGTCATCGATATTGTATTTTCGATTTATGGAGGATACAACCACTGTTTTTACTTGCGTTATGCTGCGAACAGCGGTTTTGCGGTTAGGTTGCCGGATTTTGTAATATTTTTTGACAATTCCTTGCAGCCTTGTACTTCTGCGAAGCATCTTCAAAAGTATGTGAGAAAAAGAAAAGAAAAAAGAAGGGAAAAAAAAATGGGCAATTGTTTGCACGGCGTTTAAACTTAAACGCCAGTTGCGCCCTGTATTTGGTTTTGCTGCGCCCCGTGTTTGGTTTTGCTGCGCCTCCTTGTGTTCCGAGGACGCGTTGATTGCAGCAAGGTCGCGTTAAGGGGTTTGAACAAGTACGCGCGCCGCTGTTCCGGGCTTAGACTCGAGGGAAAAAAAAATAGCATGGCACAACACAAACCTAGCTAAAACCCAAAAAAAAAAAAAGGAAAACAATCACTACTTTTTCGATTGCATCGCGACAGGATGCAAAAAAAACGCATTACAGCACCTGGTATTCCCGCGTGATCTCTCACCGCAGTACTAACCAGGCCGTATTCTGGATCGCTGCAGAGATCGGACGGGATCTGGCGCTTTCAGAATCGTATGGCCGTAACATGAAAGTTTTATGGCGCCGTCAAAGAAATGCGTTTTCTTCGGCAATTCGGCGGCCGTTTAGCCGAACCAATGGCATGTTTGGTATAAAAAAAAGGCACAGACCGGGCTGTCACGGGTTGTGTGCTGCCCAATTGCCAATGCCGTCTATTGAAAATTCAAGGGGACGCCTTGAGACATGAAGCATGGAGCGAACAAGCTGGTCCAAATCAAGTCATGCATTAGGAAAAAAAAAAAGAGAGAGAGAGAGAAATTGTCGCGCTAGGATTGGCAATGATCCACCGGAAGTACGATTTGCACCGTGAAAAAAAAAAGCAGAGACGAAAAGGAGGTCGACGCCATCCGATTTTCGACGTTTACGTGCCAACGTGGCAGACACTGACTATCCTCAAACATGGTTGGGATAGGTGCATGCGGGCTGTGCACACTCTGATGAGCCGAATTCCACGAGATTCTTACCTTTTGAATTTCGAGAAATTGGGCTTCAATGGGCTAGAAATGCTCAGGATTCGACAAGATGCGCCAGCGCCGGAAACTTGACGATTTCTCGGGGTGGATCGCGCAATGCTTCACGTGTGACCCGCTGCCTCGATGGCAGCAACAGGTTGAGGCGTCGTTTCTGGATTTTGATGCAATCTTAATAATTCACGCACAAGCGTGTGTTTCAAAAGATCACGGGCACCCTGAGATGCGCACGCTCAAAATGGCGCGAGAGCCGCCGGTTTCAGACCGCACGATCGCGTTTCGGGTGACCGAAGAGCGAGGAGCGTGTTTTTCATTCGTTTTTTCTCCACAATGGCCAGGATATCCGGGCAGTCTCGTCACGATGAAAAAAAAATTAAAAAGGACACAACACAATGCTGCTGTGATGCCTTTTTTGGATTTTTGAAATCAACCAGAGGGTCATCTAGAGATTGATGCTCCAGAAGAAGAGCAACATCATTCGAGAGCCAAACCGATCTGGTTGAAAAAAAAAGCGCTGCGGCATACCGGTACAACTTCTGTCCAAGTACGTGTCCAAACCTTTTATGTGATGCTTGCAACGACCCTGAGGAACAGCTGAGCGATGCTGGACTGGTTTTTATAGAGGTATTGTGCTGCTCATTGTCGGGTTCAGTGCAATGCTGGCGCTAAATCAGACGGCTGCCGAGAAAATCGTGATTGAATCGTAAAAAAATCATTTTTCAATGCTTGCCCTCCTCCCGCGTCCGTCCACGTCTACTCCAGACTTGCCTTCTAAGGAAGGTGCAGGTTCATTCGTCTTGACCCTTTTTTTACAGGCACACCGCGAGTCTAGAGACTCAAATACGGTGTAGTCATCATTCAGGGTGACAAAAGATGACGTACCATTGAATTTTGTGACTTGACGGTCTGGCATGCACGAGAAAGCGCGCCTCTTACTTCTTTTTTTTTTGTTACAGTATCATAGGGGCCCGCAAATTGGGGCCTGCCACCCAGGAGACGGCCACTGTGACGCACCACCAAGCATAAAATGGCATTTCTAGCAAAGAGCAAGGAGGCAGCAGCTTTTTCTAATTGAAATTAGTTTTGAATGCCGTGTTTTGCGTAAAATGCTGGACTTGGCACTCGATTGTGTGGATTTCATCTGAGACTCCTGCATCCTCATACCATCCAACTCACAAATGACATGAAAATGCGTGAAAATCATGCGGAAGCACCGCCAAACGTAGAATATTTATAAAAATAGCGTACTGTATTTTTTTTTTTTTTTTTTTTTTTTTACAGCATTTGCATCCGATATGCCCCCAGTATGCACCAACAGTGGTGGTGGAGCAAAGGCAAACCATCGGCTCCAGAGACGATCATTGGCTGGCAAACATGAACCCCGCCACTTTGCCATTCAAAACCGGGCTCAAAATCGACATCCAATTCTTTTCATTCGGCTCGCCGCGCCAAAGGGTGACCCAAAGCCGATGAAAACGGTTCCATTCGAATGAGAAAGGGTCAAGCAATAAAAAAAATGCAAATGAAATGTGATTCAAGCTGGGGCTTCACAAGGGCTAAACAGGCGATTCTATTTTTCGGTCGTTTTCGCTTTTTCTCGATCAATGTTGCTTCCATAGCCACCCAAGCGGGCTCATTCGACAGCCAGACATCCAATGAACAGAATAGAGTGCTGCATCGATCATGTTTTCCAGGCATCCATTTATCGTTTCACGAATTGCTGGCCAATCTGCAAAAATGCTTCAATGCTTCAATGCTTCAATGCACATCTGGCCACACCCCAGGCTCCCTCAAAACTGCACACCCTGCTGCAACACCCGCTGCTGAGGGCCACAGTGTACAAGAGCCGACCAAAAAAAAAAAAAGGCACACCTAACCAATTCAAAATGGAAAACTTACAAAAAAAGACAAAAAAGAATCGCTCCTGGGTGGGCTCGAACCACCAACCTCTCGATAAACCGTCTGTGATGATGATTTAACAGTCGAACGCGCTAGCCAATTGCGCCACAAGAGCACAGATGTCCGTAAATTCGGACGGAATGTCATCACCCTTCTGCAAGTGTCAATTTTGTTTTGTTTCGGCTCGCAGTGGCTTTCATTTAATGGAGCGTGTTGTGCTTGCATGCGCAGTCATACAAATTGACACTTGCAGAAGGGTGATGACATTCCGTCTGAATTTACGGACATCTGTGCTCTTGTGGCGCAATTGGCTAGCGCGTTCGACTGTTAAATCATCATAACAGACGGTTTATCGAGAGGTTGGTGGTTCGAGCCCACCCAGGAGCGATTCTTTTTTGTCCTTTTTTTGTAATTTTTCCATTTTGAATTGGTTAGATGTGCCTTTTTTTTTTTTTTTTGGTCGGCTCTTGTACACTGTAGCACTCAGCAGCGGATGCAGTTTTGAAGGAGCTTGGGGTGTGGCCAGATGTGCATTGAAGCATTGAAGCATTGAAGCATTGAAGCATTTTTGCGATTTTTTTGCGGCACAAGTCGGGTTGGACGATGCTTCTATGAAGATAGAGTGTTGCTGATGGCCGCTGTCCACGAGGTGCGCGCTAGCCAAACGCGCCACAAGTGTCTCAGATGTCCCTAAATCCGAGCGGGATGTGATAACCCTTCTGCAAGTGTTGATTTTTTTTGTTTTTGGCTCGCAGCAGCTTTCATTTGATGGAGCGTGCTTTGTCTGCGCGTGGAGCGTACAAAAAAGTCAGATTGGGCGGCTGTGAGGCTTTTGGGTTGAGGTGTGAGGAGATTGTTCAGTCAATTTTACAATTCTCGAATGAAGCACCATGGCTTGTTTTTTTATCGAGACAGCCCCCTATCATTGTGTGTTGGGCTGCTGGCTGTCGAATGAGCTCACTTGTGTGGCAATTGAAGCGAATTTGATCGCAAAAGGCGAAACGATCGAAAAAGAATCGCTTTTTAGCGATCGTTTTGAATCATGCTTTTTTTTTTTTTTTGGTGATTTTCGTTTGCCTGATCCTTGTGGGGGCCGTCTCCTTACCCAATTTCTCATACAAGTACCAATTTCTTTTTTTTTTTTTTTTTTTTTTTTTTTTTTTTTTTTTTTTGCGCGCGCCACCAGGGTAAATGATCAAAATCAACGGAATCCGATGCGTCGTCATTTTGCTGGATCGACGACTAATCGACGGATGCACGACCGTCGGATTTGTACAATAGCGGCGGATGCTTGGCGCAAATCGATGCAACGGTGCCATTCGACGCAAATGGGTATGCATCCATCACGCACTCGACGGTGTTTGTCGGATTTGCCTTTTTTTTTATGCAAGGGAAAAAAATACGTTGCATCAACAACAAACGGGCGTTTGAACAACAAAACTCGGACGCCAGGGTGGGCTAGAGGCGGCAAGTGGATGAAATCCAACGCTCGACGGCTCTTGGCGGCCAGATTTTCTAAATTGCGAAGGGTGTTAGGCGCCAATTGGCGCATCGTCGCCGTTTCACGACCGGATTTATACAATGGCAGCGGATGCTATTACCAATCAGCGCATTAGTACCGCTAGACGCAAATGGACATCTATCCGTCGCATGCTCGACGACGATCGCCACACTGCACACCGCGTTTTCCTTCTTTATGCAACAAGACCAATTGTGCATCGTTCACTCCATTTTATGCCTTTTCGCCTATGGACATGAGGTTCATTCGAACAAAAAATCGTGCAAAGTGTCACTTTATTATGAAAAAAATTGAGACATGTGCGGCTCGTTAACGATACTTGGGACGTGCTAGAATTTGCTAAACATGACAAGGGTGAATATGGAAGAAGGCCAAAAAGGCTAGGAATAAAAGACTGGAAAGCGTGTGGATAAAAAAAAAGTGTGTGGATAAAACAAAAAGTGTGTGGATAAAAAAAAAAGTGTGTGGATAAAAAAAAAGTGTGTGGATAAAAAAAAAGTGTGTGGATAAAAAAAAAGTGTGTGGATAAAAAAAAATGTGTGGATAAAAAAAAAAAAAGTGTGTGGATAAAATATAAGAAAAGAAAACGATGGATGACATTAAAACGAGGGCGGATCTTCGTATTTTGGGACGTGCCAGTATTTGCTGGAATCGCTGTACTCGTAGCATCTTTTCGTGCTCCAGCTGCCTGCTTGCGCGTGCTTTGTTATTTTCTTGAAGAGTTTGGAGATGCGGCTACATTCAGAAGCAAGCAAAAAGGATTCCCATGAACATGCTTTCTTGTGTATGTGTGTGTGTGTGTGTTTTTTTTTTACCTGAGATTCCTTGTGCTGGTTTCGGTCTCCTCTTCGGTCGTTGGAGGTTTGATCAATTGCTCCCAATGGGCGAGTTCCGACGGCTGCAACTGGTCCCGAATGGGTTCAATGGTGACACGCAATCGCTCGAAAAAGTTGACATGGGCAGGCGATAATCGTGACGTGTGGAAAGTGAAATCGGCATCTGAAGCGTTGTTTTGCCACAAAAGCCGAAGGACCTTGTCCTGATTCCAAAAATCCTCGAGCATGGCAGGGCGCAATTGCAGATTAAGCGCCGCGACGGTGGCCTTGAACGCCACAAAGTAAGTTTGATGGGCTTCTTGGTGCAGCTTGGTGTCGGTGACATGGATTGGCGTGACACCGTCCTTTTGCAACACGGGCTTGAACGTATTTTTGTCCTTGACGATCAGAGCGTGATATTGGTCGTACAATTCTGCATCGAGATCAAGCAAATAGTCGCCATCAGGTAAGCCGTCTGGGATGTAGACACCGCGCTCTTCGCGTTCCGCCACGCCGTCCACCATGACACGCATGTTGGCCTTGTTGCTGCTGACATGGATGGGCGTCATGATGAAAAGGTCCTTGGCGTCGATCCCCTTGAACGTGGTGTAATTTGGCGAGGCGCGTTTCTTGATTTTCCAGGCGTCACGCATAATCTGCGCCTTGGCGGCGTAGCCGGACGCAACCTTCTCCGGGTCATGCACCCACGACAGATCGGTCTTGGACTCGCCAATCAAATGAGCACAATTTTCGATGAGGAATGCCATGTCGGACGACGACAAGACAGAGGTGGGCTCATACAGATTGTCCTTGGCCGCGCGAGCACTTGCCTGGAAAATGGCCTTGTCCTCGGCCATGGCCATGATCCATTTAATCCACCCCTGCTCGTCGTCATACAGAGGATTGCTGCGCAAGATAGGAAGGTTGCGACGGCGCAAAACAGTGGCTTGCAACAGGCGTTCAGGAGAATTGGGTGCGCCCACAGTCTTGCCAATGTCATCAATTTGTGTGCCAAGCAGCTGCGAAAAATAGTCGCTGCGGATCTGCGCTTGAGCTTCCGTCTCCGATGACGCTTGAATCTTGGCCGCCGCGCGTTTCACCTTGGCAAAGTATTGATCTGCGAAAAAAAAAAATCAGCCATGCTGTTTTTTTTTTTTGACAGAACTCTTACCGGTGCAGCTAGTCTTGTACTCTAGATAAAACTCATCGAGAGCACCATCAATCATAATGCCCAGGTTGATGTTGGCCTCCATCTTATTCAATCGCGTCAAAATGTCCACGCAGAGTGCCTTGGATTGCATTGGTGGGTGACCTTTGGCGCGCAGCGCTTCCATTGTACAATGGTGCGCAATTGCGACGCGTACCCAAATAAGGAACATTGCGCGCATCAGGCTTGGGCTGCCTGCACCATAATTGGCCAGGCCCGCGTCGACATTTGGCACCACGATGCAGTACAGATCACGAGGCGAATCTTCCGGCGGAGAATAAATGTCAAAAGCCGCGTCAATGTTGGTGATTCTCGGGCGGCCCAGCGCGCCACGGTACTCCTTTTGACCAAGCGAGCGTCTACAAAAAAAAAAAAAAAAAAAAAAAAAAAAAAAAAAAAAAAAAAAAAAAGTTAAAAAAAATTAGCATTGTACTCTTTCTCTCTCTCTCTTTTTTGTTTTTTTTTTGTCTTACACGCCATGAAAGTCCGAGTGACATATGGCAGCTGGTAAAAAGCCCATTGTCGCCAGGACCATGGGTTGCGCAGCTTCAACAATCTTTGCCAGAGCATTGATGTGCTCATCGACATCCGAATGATTCAATGTGGGATAAACATCAACCATGGGATAGGGGGAAGCCGTCTCGTATGTCTCGAGATTGATGTCCGACAAGTAGTCATTCACGATGCGTCCTGCACGACAATTGCCAAGGAAAAACGATGCCGACGCCATGATTTCCTTGGTAATGTCCGAGCCGATCATCATCACCGGTTGGTAAGAGGTAGGATCTCCATTTTCATAATCGCCAACGGCCTGATTGACGCTCATTTCAAGAACATCTTGTTTGTTTTCATCTTCAAAACCAGGGACATGCTGCAAAAACGCGGCCTTTATCTTTGCCTTGATCGTGTCAATGTCACCAGAACGAGGCATGTAGCTGGTGTTGAGATCCAATTTCAGCTTGTACACGCAGAGCAGGTCTGAGGCCAAAGGTTGATACGAGCGGAATGAGCCACCAGGCTGAACATTCAAGAGAAGATCGCGGTCGAGCAAGTGAATCAAAAACTGCTCCGTGTTATCTGCCTTCATTGTCTCCGAGAGTGGAACGTCCAAGAGCGGGATGTCAAAAACCACAGGTTTTGGGGCCTGAGAACCAAAGGCGACTTTCAAGATTTTCATGAAATTCGTCAATCGATTGGAGCCCAAAAGATTGCTGTCTTCTTCTGCGCGCACTGACGCTGAGCGAGTAGTGCAGCCCACGTAGCGCACCCACACCGGCAGCTCACCGGGGAGAGGTTGTTCTCCATCCGGATCCAATCTGGCACGCCACGCCTGGACGAACGCTTGATCGGCATACTCAGCTTCATAGAGTGCCAACACGACCCGCAGCTGCTCCACGGAAAATGGGAAGGACCGGATGTAGAAGCTGATGGCTCTTGAGATCATTGGTGCTTTGCCCTTGAAAAATGAGGCTACAGAAGCCGCCTTGATCAACGAGAGCAACTTGGCCATCTCCTTGTCCGAGTGAAAAACTTGATTTTCGACAAAATTCATAAGCTTGCCACCATAATCGCCATCTTGGCCTTTGCTCAACTTTAGCCAGAAAAAGTAGGCCGAGAATTGAACTTTTACTTGGCTTGCTTCAACGCGATGATCAATCACATCCAGCACTGGTGGATAGAATGATGACATTGTTCAGCAAAAAAAAAAAAAAAAAAAAAAAAAAGAAAACAAAAAGAAAAAGAAAAAGCGATGAAACAGAGAGAGTGAAAGAGAGGGTATCAACAATCAAATGGTTTTTAATTATCCTCAATGGTCCATTATCCTGTTCCATTCTTGAAAGTGGTTTCATTGTCGTACCGCAGTAGCAGCAAGTTTTGGCGTTTCCGAGGCACCCTGCCCCCCCTTTTTTTTCCTTTTTGAGCGACTCGTTGATTCCCCCGGTTTGGCCAAAGTGCCGATTGACAGCCCTTTGGCCAGTGCCAGACGCGTTTTGAGTTAAATCGAAAATGGCACATTGTTCACTAACGAGCACATGATCCGCGTTCTTTTTTCTAGTCAATCTGTCTCTTTGTGTGTTTGGCGGAGACATGGAGGCCCTTTTTTTCCATTTCTTGGTTGGGCGCCTGCCATGGCCTTTTTTTTCTCATTTTGGTTTTGCAAGCAAAAAAGTATGTCCACCGACGCTGCTATGCGGAGACGAATTGATGTTTGCGTATCTCACTTTTCAACAGATCAAGTGCCATGCCAAAAAAATAATACGATAGCGGGACAAGCTAGAGATGAAATGGACAAATATCGATATTTTCGACAAACATTTTGGTGGACCTCTCTTTTTTTTTATTGATTTCTGCGCATGCTCGAGTAGAATAAAATTTTCGTAGGGGAAGGAGGAGCTGACAAGGTATTTATGAGCAAAGATGAAAACACAGAGGAGAAAAAGGGATTGATGCAATGGTGGGTAGAGGGATATGGACAACAGAGGAGGAAAAAGGGATTGATGCAAGCGGTGAGTGGAGGGATATGAACAACAGAGGGAAAAAGACGTATTGGCGCCAGTGGTGGATGGTAAGATATGAACAATAAAGAGGAAAAGATGCATTGTCGCAAAGGAAAATAGTGAGCTAGTGTGATCTGCTAGGGGAGTTCATGATCAGAGCTGCGGCTTGGGCCTCCAAGTCGCTCTCGGAATCATCCGCTTGCTCGTCATCTCTCTTCATCGAACTGCGCCGCTTTCTTGGCGAAAAAAATGTGTCATGGTGCCAACTTTCGTCAGTGTTCGTTGTCAATGTCGATGGCACCACGTCGTGCATTATGCCTCGCTTCCTGGTCAAGAAGCGCGCGGCCAAAACCGTGTCCTTCACCCTCAAGTTGTGCTGCACCCAGCCAAAGAGATGTTCGATTGTGTCAATAAAATCTTGCAGCTCGCCAACATAGTCGGGGATCGAGAGATTGGCGTGGTGTCGCACCACGTACAAGTCGTCGTGATTCCGCAGCGAGAATAGGTACCCAGAAGAGCCTAAATTGTAAATTGATTTAATCTTTTGTTCCTCCCAATCTCTCTTTTTAGCTTACCCGCCCAGTCCATGGCCAAAATCTCAATGTTGGACAATGGGACGCGCGCCAGAATCGACTTTAGGATTGCCTTGTTAAGCCTCGCGTTTTTGCATTGTTGCTGAGCAATGATCTTGCTTGAGACGTTGCGCTTCCACTCATTGCTGGTGAGTTCAATCCCTTGACACGTCACCAATAAGTCAACACGGCGACCAAATGTGATGGACACGCCATTTTCCTTGTAAATGCTCGAGTTTGCCTTGGAAATCTCCCTGGTCACTTTGCAAACATGCTCGCCGCTGCAAAAAAAAAAAGACAAGAGTGAATTCGTGGGCATGGCTGGACAGAGTGGCGATTTTTTCTTACTCGATCAGCTTGAGAGGCTTGTTGTGCAGCATGAAATCAAGAACACTTGCTACGCGTCGATAGTGCGTCAATTCACTGGCCTGAAAATCGACTTGGTCGGCCCAGTCGGCCATGCAACCGAGATACACAAAGTTTAAGATGTTCAATACTTGGTGTGCCTCCGCGTCATCCGTGACGCCTTGCTGGTAAAGTGCCAGCTTCTGTTTACAAATTGATGGACCGAGCTTTTCTTTGACAATTTCGCCGTGTTCGTCGCGTGCATCCTGAAGTAAAACAATAAAGGCAAAGATTCAGTGCCTAAATTCTTTTTGGATGGGTTACTTACGTCCAGTGTGCGTGAGTAGATGGCCCTGGTGCCGTCAGCAAGTCTTTTCATAGCAAGATCGTGATGATTGGTAATTGCGAGGCACAGATCTTGAGGAAGATGGTGTTTAAAGATGCTGAAAACTTTTGGATTGACCGTATCGACAATATGCGATGCCGCCAATCTTAGATAAAAAGGGGGTAAACGGCATGAATTGGGCGCCATATCCACCGCACACCATTTGTTTTTCCTTACTTCATCGCCGCAATATGCTCATCTGTGTCCAGTCCTTGAATAACTAATCTTGCAGCCATAAGATCCAGCCATTGCGCTGGTGTCGAAGGCTCATATTTGCTGGCCACCTCGGCAAGGATGGCCGTATCAGCCGCAGAGAGACTATTGTTGATCTATAGAACACTGAGTTTTGCCTATTTTTTTTTTTTTTTCAGCTTACTCTGCGCAGGCCGGCGGCAAATGCCATCTTGTGTAACGACTGCTGTGCCAAAGGTGGCAATGCAAACTTGTTTTGCTGGAGAACAATGCTGATTTGCTGAGGCAAAGGCGTTTTCGGCTGCTGCTGTTGAGTGATGTCGGGCTCGTCGTGTTCTTCATTAACCTCTTGCTGCGTACCGGGTGGGCTTTCGGTCGGAGCACCGTCGCGTCGCGCCTGTTGGACACCTGCCATTGAAAAAAAAGGAAAAAAAATGAGCTGCCGTTGTTTAAAAAGTCAAAACTCACAAATCACCGCCTGGCTGGATTCCCCAATGTTCCCAGTGCTTTGACAGATGAGATTTTCCACGTTGAAAGTAGGTTGCTTTTCCGCTTTCAGGGTGCAGAGCATGTTCTTGAGGTCCCCGGTCGTAAACTAAGAACGACACACATAAAAAAAAAGATTGAGAATGAGATGCGAAGCAACGTCAATTTCCCATGAATCCACGCCATTATATGTACCTTTTTTGCCAGGAGCTTGTCAATAATCTTTTTGTCCTCGCAATCGGCAAGCTTGTCCGAGAGTCGTTTTAACGCGTTATGATATTGATGCAGCAGCGTTTTCAAGTTTTCCAGCGAGGTGCTTGGCGAAAAAAACCTTTCAGCAAACCTGTCAAAGCCTCTTTTGTCTTTGGGTTGCTTTGCCAAATAGTCGTTGTAGTCGTTTTTCATGCTGGCAGAAGTAAAAACCAGCGAAAGCAAAAGGGCGTACCAAAAAAAAAAAAAAAAAGCAAGAAAATGGCCAAAAAATCCCATTTTAAACCCCGTATCGTATCTCCTGCGTGCCTTTTCCCAAGGTCCTTTTCACCCCTTCTGTTCAATCTGGCCTTGGAGCCATTGATTCGCGCGCTAGTGAACAATCCCTCCTTGGCTATCTACACCTTATAGACGCCCTTCACGCATGCCACGGTACATCCAGCGGGTTCTGGCAACAACAATGCGCCAATTGACACCGTTCCACCGCGCATTCCTCTCTTAGCCTATGCCGATGACCAGCTCATCTTAGCCGCGACCCCCTCGGACGTATAAGCCATCGACCGCTGTATGGTGACGTATGATGCAGCGTCCAATGCACGCCTCAATCGAACCAAAACAGCCCTTGTCGCGCTCAATGGCAAAGATCCACCCTCCGACATGCTCAACGCGCGCCAATTGGCTGGATTGCCCACAGAGGCCTCTCCAGGACCCGCAGTGTACCTAGATTACTTGCGAGCCCTTTCGCGAGCTCATTTCATGCGCCTTTTCCAAGATCTATAGGACAGATCCCGAAAAGTGCTTTATATCTACTCCATGTGCGCAATTTCTCCCTTGCTGGGCGGGCCACAGTCTGGAATTCGCTGATTGCCTCGTGTCTGTGGTACGATCTCCGGTTTTTCAATCTTCCTCGGGCCATTGTGCTCGCGCTGCAGGCTCGTTGGCTTTTCGAACACCAAAAAAACTCGTTTTACCCCCCTTCGATCGGGCGCCGCCAATCGCCTGATCTCGGCCTTGTTTCTGCCACGCGGACTCATTCATGCTGGCGCCATACACTGTTTTGCTCCCCTTTTCCACGCCAATGGCGTTCCATGGGCCGATTCGATCCGACTCTCGCCGTCTTTGACGTGCTGCTCGGCGCGCTCAATTTCAAGATCGCCGACAAACGCCCTATGGCCTCGTCGCGCGATCGAGCTCAAACTCGACAAAAACCGCCCCCGCGCCCCATTAATTCCTTGATTGTCGACTGCATCGGTACCGATTAGGCTCCCCTTTGTGGCAAAAAAAAAAAAGCAGGCGAGGTGGCAAAAGGACGAGGGAGGATATGACCTGCAGCAAATGGATGAGGCATCGGTGTGGGGACAAATAGATACGACAAAGATGTGGAGGCAAATTGATGAGGTATTGGTACGAGGGCCAACAAAGGATGAGGCGTGGCTGACGAGGCAATCAAAAAAGTATGCAGGGCAATAGCAATGCGCACCCCTTGGTCAATCCCTCCTTTTTTTACAGTGATGAGGTGGGGCAATCCAAAACAGGAAGGGTGTTGGACTTTCTTTTGGTGGGTCCACACGGAGGCGCAGCAGAGCCCAAACGAAACGCGTCGGTCAGCCAAAAAACAGGCCAAATCCAGAATTGCTTAATTCTATCAGTAAACAGCCAAGAGAAACAAAAACAAAAATAAAAAAAAAAAGCGATGCCCACGCTTCTCTTTCTTTTCAACGTGCCACGACTGGAGCGAAACCTGACAGGATTCGGTCCGATGTGCTGTAGGGGCTTTTGCTCTGAAAGTTCATCGTACCTGACGTCGTGCTGAATGGGCCGAAGACTTGAGAGGCAATTTTTTTTTGCGTCTGACAAATCCGAACCTTTGTGGCAACTTTTGCTGTTGTTGCAACGTGCATTCGTGTCTTACCATTCAGGTTGCACGTTCTTCTTGTTGAGCACAAGGACACAATGCCATGACTTGAGCGAAAGCTGACAATTCGGTCCGATGTGCTATAGGGGCTTTTGCTCCGAAAGTTCATCGTATCTGACGTCGTGCTGAATGAGTCGTAGGCTTGAGAGGCAATTCTTTTGCGTCTGACAAATCCGAGCCTTTGTGGCAACTTTGCTGTTGTTGCAATGAGCATTCGTGCCTTGCATTCAGTTTGCGTGTGTTCTTGTGCCCAATCTGATCAATGATTTAGGTCAAGCTTGTGTTTCTCATAATGCTGAAGATACAGCACTAATTTTGTTTTGTTTTGCCAGAGCCAAGCGAACGCCAAGAAACCGCTGCTGCCTTGTGATTATTCTACCGTTCCCCCCCTTTAACCGGGTAGTTGATTGTCAAATATGAATAAAAGCCTAGTATTATTGCTTATGATGTTTTTTTCCGACCCCTTGCTGTGCACACATGAAAATTAGTTTTTAACTTAAAAACGAGGAAAAAGCAGATTTTCCAAGGGGTGCAGTCGTGGATTTTCAACACGTAAAATTTGGATCCTTGGATTGGCGCGCGATTCAACCACATGGTAATCACGCCCTTTTGACCAATTGAAATGCAGTAAAAACTAAGAGTCCATGAAGTGGTTTTGGCGCAAAATGCAATCTGTTGCGTTTTAAACGTGGTTTTCGTGACAAGGCTAACTTTACGAAAAATAATTGTTGCACTTTGAAACGCGCATTATCATAAAGAGTGTGATTGACTGCAAATGTGGCCATCAATGATCACTAAAAAAGATGGAGGTTTGACTAGGCACGCACATGCATGAAAATTTAGGCTCAGTTTAGACGCGTGATGTGGCGCGCTTCATCTATGTTATGCGCTCCCTGGGCGCGGCAATTTCATGTCCCTGGAGCATATCTTGCTAATGGATCCGCCAGCACCGCTCGACAGCGCGTCTAGCCAGCACCAGGCGCATTTTGAATTAAATCGAAAATTGCTCATTGATTACCAACGAGCAGATGGTCCGCGTTCTTTTGTTGAATATTTGTTGCTTTCTCCAGCCAAGCTCTCTTTTTGTGCCAGTTTGGCGGAAACGTGGAGACCTTTTTTTTCCATTTCTTGGTTGGGCGCCTGTCATGGCTTTTTTTCTCATCTTGATCCTGCAAGCAAAAATTATGCCCACCGAGGCTGCTATGCGGAGGCGAAATAACGTTTGCGTATCTCTCTTTTCAACAGTGCGATCCCAAAAAAAATACGACAGATGGGGAAGCTAGGGCTAAAATGGACAAATATCTCAATTTCGACAAACATGCGGCTGGCGTCTTGATTTCATGAACTTTCTGTGTGCGCAAGGCAAGAACAAGATGAAGCGTGCATAAATGGTGCGCGGACCACGTTGCCAGCATGGGCGTGTAATCTATAGCCGTCATTTTATCTCTGTTGGCGACCGCAAGCAGCACAGGCCTCAATCATCCGTGTGGCAAAAATGCACACGTATGTCCTGAAAGGCGCGTTTTGGGCGTGTGGTGCCTGGCGGGGCGCAACTTGAAAAGGCACGCATGACGACGGAGCTGGGAAACCTTTTTCTGCTTTCTTTTTTCCCGTCTTTTTCCTTTTTTTTTTTTTTGTACATGAAGCGGCGCGCTCAGCAGGATTCGGACGATATACGGTATCTACCTTCTGGTGAGACGTACCGCGTGGCACCCAAGCCCAAACCGTGGGATCTGAAAGCGGTGGTAAGCCAAAGTCAGGCTTTTTTCTGCGTTTCTCACCACTTTTTGTTCCCTGTTGGCTGCGTGGTGTGCGTGTACGGATAGATCAGTCACAAGGACACGCGCGACAAGGCGCTGCAGTCTGCGCGTGCGTTTATCAAGGTGTGCGGCGCGGTGCCTATGGAGCAGTCCACAGGCCGACCGTGGCATGAGCAAGTGGATGATTTGTTCTTTTCGCGGCGGCGGCGCGGCCTCGTGTCTTGGTGGCTGCCGACTGGCTCCGCTCTTTACTACGAATTTGAAGGTAAAAGAATCTCGTCTCGGGGAGGGAGGGGGGAAGAATTGACCCATATTTTTTTTTTTCAGGATTTTACCGTCGTGTGTGTGACGGCATTGACAAACGAGGTGCGGGGTCGAGCGACGGCGATGCGGTGGCGACGTCTCGTCGGATCGAGCGACAGTCGGAGCTGCTGCGGCACACGCTCGTGCTGTTTCACGACTTTGTGGGCAAGAGACGTTTGGCGCAACAAGCGAAAATCAAGGAGACGCGCGCGTCGCTGCCGATCACACCGTATGCCAATGCCATTGTTCACACGTTGCGCAACGACAGACTGCTGCTGATTGCTGGCGATACGGGCTGCGGCAAGTCGACACAAGGTAAAAAAAAAAAAAAGACGTTGAAAATGACGTCAAAACGGCCCTCTCATTCATTTATTATGACGATTGTGATAGTGCCGCAGATCCTGATGGCGGCGGGGTTCCGCAAGATTGCGTGCACGCAGCCGCGGCGCATTGCGTGCTCATCACTGAGTCGGCGCGTCAGCTACGAGACGATGAACGAGTACGGGTCGGAGATTGCGTACCAGGTGCGCTTTGAAGGCACCAAGACGAACCGCACGCGCATCCTGTTTCTGACCGAGGGCCTTTTGCTGCGCCAATACGCCGCCGACAGCCGCCTCTCCATGTACGATGTCATTGTTGTCGACGAGGTTCACGAACGGCACATGGCGAGTATGTCTCAAAACAAAAAAAAAAATTGAGCAAGCGTATTGATCTTTTTTTTTCCTTTCCTCTCCCCCCCAAAAGCCGACTTTTTGTTGGCGCTGCTCAAGCGATTGATGAAAGAGCGCGATGACCTGTATTTGGTGCTGATGAGCGCGACAATCAATGCCAAATTGTTTGCCGAGTACTTTGACGCGCCGTCGCTCGTGGTGCCTGGCAAGATGTACGACGTCAAGGTGCATTATTGGAACGGGGGCCGTGACGACGCGCGTCTGACAGACGCCGCCGCGTTTGAAAGCCGGCAAAACGCGCAGATCAAGGCGTCCATTGCAAGCCGGTCGGCTCGTATCGACGCGGCGCCCTACATCAAGGTGATGCAGCATATTGATGACTCGGTGCCATCCCATGAGCGTGGCGACTTGCTCATTTTTGTCTCTGGGATCAACGAGGTAAAACTATCGACCTTTTTTTTTTTTTACATTCATTTTACTCTATTTAAATGGTAGATCACGGCGCTCGAGGACGAATTGGGCGCGTATGCCGACGCGACAAGGTAAAAACACGTCCACATTAGAGGGCATGATCACTCAATTGGCTTTTAGGAAATGGGTCGTGCTGATTCTGCACTCGTCCGTAGCGATGGATGACCAGGACAAGATCTTTGACGCTGCACCCGAGGGCATTCGCAAGTGCATCATCAGTTCCAACATGTAACTTGTCCAAAAGAGCAACACACATGGAGACAACGTGAGCTCATTTTTTTATGCCATCAATAGTGCCGAGACGAGTGTGACGATTGACGGAATCCGATTCATTGTGGATTCGGGCAAAGTCAAAGAGAGCAGCCACGATGCCATTAGCAACATGCAGCGCCTGTCAAAATTCTGGATCTCGAAAGCGAGCGCCAAGCAGCGTGCCGGCCGTGCAGGGCGCACGGGCCCTGGCGAATGTTTCCGATTGTACTCGGAAAACGAATACAATCATTTAAACGACTATTCCGTGCCCGAGATCCAACGCGCCGCGCTCGAGCCCATTGTACTCAATATCAAGGCTATGGGACTCGGCGACCCGCGCGAATTTGACTTTATACAGGTAATTTTTTTTAATTTATTCAGATGAGATGATTTCATGCCACCAATTTATTTTATTGAATTTGGCTATTTAGCCGCCGCCGCTGGCAAGCATCGAGGCGTCGTTGGTGCTTTTGCAGAATTTGGGTGCGCTGGATCAAGACGAGGAGATCACGGCGCTTGGCCAGGTGCTTGCGAATTTGCCGGTGGACGCCGTCATTGGCAAGATGCTGCTGCTGGGGCTTGTTTTCCGCGTCATGGATGCGATGCTGACGATGGTCGCGTGTATGAGCGTACAATCGCCGTTTGTACGCTTGCACGCTGGCCGCAGTGGCGGCGACGACGTGGCCAAAAAGCAGCGCACCTTTCACTCGCCGCACGGCGACCCATTCACGCTTTTGAACGCATGGCAAGCGTGGATCCACACAAAGGTCCACTCCAAAGAATCGTCAAGGCGATGGTGCCGTGCTCATGGTCTGGAGGAACAGCGACTCTACGAGGTATTGGCGCAAAAAAAAAAAAAAAAATTTGAAAAAAAAACGTGGCCATTGACTCTTCTCTCCCAATTTATCCAGATTACCAAGATCCGCGGCCAATTTGAAAAGATTCTGCAAGATTTTGATCCTGGGGCGGCAATGGACGACGAGATGACGCAACAAGATCACGATGATGCGGCCAAGGCGGAAAAGGGGCGACAGCGCGAGATGTTGAAGCGTGGGCGCTTTGATCATCGGCACAAAAAACAGCAGCGCGTGTTATCGACCGGCCAGGCCGAGTATGATGGTGATCACGACGACAACAATGACGGCGTGGACTTGCGATCCATTGAATTTTCGCTGAAAAACAACCTGCGGCGGCTTGAGCGGCGCGCACGCGCCCTGGACAATGACACCGTGCTCGTCCTCAAGCTAATTCTGTGCTCCGCGCTGTACCCGCAGTTTGCCATGGGCGATTCACACAATCCTTATCGCAAAAGCGACGAATTGGTCTTTCATGCACCAGGTACAACGGAAAAAAAGGGGGAGAGCCGCCATCATCCCTGAACTTTTTCTTTCTTTAGTGGCTTCCTTTTTGTCGTTGCATCCATCCAGTGCGCTGGCGCATCATCCCGACTGGGTGCGAGAGCTGGGCGAGAATGTGCGCAGAGGTAAAATGAAAATAAAAAGCTGGCCGGCGCGCTCATGTTTTGCATTTTTAGATGATCTTGCTGTGGAAGAGGGCATCCAACACCAATTGTTGTGTTACTTGCAACTCCTTGAGACCAACAAGCCGTATCTGCTCAACTTGACGCGCGTGCCAGGTACACGGGTGACCGCAGGGACCGTAAAAAGTATGCAAGGGGTGGGGGGCCAATCTTTTTTTTTTTTTAAAAAAAAATAGGTGTCCACATGCTCCTATTATTTTCAAAGCACTGCAAGTTCACTCAAAAAAGAGAAAAAAAAAAAGCAGGGGAAGAGAGCCAAGCTCACCGGCGCCGCCGCGCGCGCGCTTTTTTAACGACATGTAGTGGACACGAACCGCGACTGCACGGTGATGGTGGCCGATGCCTTTTATGTGCTGCAATTCAAGACGGCCGAGGTGGCCCAATGCGTGCTTAAGCGCGCATGCCAGCTGCGCAGTGCATGGGAGCGCCTGTTTGACAAGCGATTGGGCAAGAATCAAGGCAAAGCCGACGACGACAATGAAAAAACCACCGTGCTCGTGTCCGAGTCGGTGCGCTATCACCTGCCAATTGCCATCCAGGACATTTTGGATGTGGAGGAGACGCCAATGGATAAGGTTCACCTGTGGACACCCCAAGTCCAGGCCGCCTTTGACGCTAATGTCAAGCAGCTGCTCGGTAAAAAAAAAAGAAAAAAAAAAAGAGAAAATCCCATGAAAACAAGGGGGCATGATCCCTTTCTCCCCCCCCCCCCCGCCGCTCACACTTTTGCCCCCACTCCTCCTTGCGGTAGACGACATGAATGATTTTTTGAACACGTCCATTTCTGTGGAATTGACCATTGGCACCGCGTCAAAAATGATGGCCATGGTAAAAAAAAAAAAAAAGGCAATTTTCTTTGATTTGGCGCTCACCCACAGACCATTTAGTATACAAAATGGAAAAAGCGGCCCGAGGACCAAGGGATGCCGCGCTCTTGGCAGCCAAACCAAGGTAAAAGTGTTGTAAAAAAAAAAAAAGGAGCGAAATTGACCATTTTTGTCTTTCTAGTGCTTCGTCAGGGTGTCCAAATCACTCCTCATTTGGTGTACGATTGCCTGCGTGCCGAATCGTGCGCGTCTGCCATCCCCATGGATCAACAAGAGATCAACAAGATTCCCGGCAGCATGCGTATGTTTTGGTATTGCGCTCGTTGCGAAAATACACTCACGCTGCGCAAACAGGACTTGCTTGAGCATGTTGCCAATTGTGATGGCTGAAATAAAAAAAAGGAGGCATGTGCCCCCCCTTTTTTTTTTTAAAAAAAAATGATCCCATGGCGAAAAAAGGGGCGGGGGTTGAATCAGGGGCTCGTAAAAAAAGAAAAAGGTGGTGGCGGCGCCGCCGTTTTGCCCAAGTGGCTCTTTTTTTTATCTTTTTTTTTTCGTAATTCGATGCAGCACCCCACGGTCTATATTTCTGCGCAAACAGGCATCCCCGAGGCGTCATTGCGGTTGCTATTGACGCTGTTGCTTGCGTATCCTGCGTCGCTGGTGTATCAGGGCGTGTACGGGCAGCCGCCACAGCGTGTGGTGGATGACAAGGTGCAGATGCGGCAATGGATGCAGGCGCGCAATCGGTATGTGCTTTTGACGGGCCTGTCGCTGGCCCTATTTTTCAATGGGCAGGCTATTTACCACTCGCTTGTCACGTGCATGGTGTGTTATGCGTGGTGCTGGCTATTGTCGGCTCGGCGCACGGCCGCCGCCGCAGGTGTCTGGTTGTTTAATGCCGTGTACTTGCTGTGGGGCTACTTTGCCATGGCCTCCAATGACTATGAAATCTCATGGACCATGCCGCAATGCGTCTTGTGTCTGCGCTGGATGGGCCTGGCCTTTGATTTTGTCGATGGTGGCCAAAAAACACGCCAAAAAGAAGATCCAACGCGCCGTCCGCTGTCGTTTGGGGCCGATTCGCCCCTGGAAACCTTGCCGCCCTTTATGCACGTGCTCGCATATTGCTACTATCCATCGGCGTTCCTCATTGGGCCACAATTCTCGTTTTCTCTGTATCAGCGCTGGCTCAGCATGGTGCCCGAGAATTCCTGGGTGCGCGTGCGCCATCAGACTATGTACGCGGTGCGCTGTTTCCTTGGTGGCCTGTTTTACCTGGCCGTCCAACAGCTCATTGGCTCGCGGTTCCCTTCGAGCTACCTGATCACAAACGAATTTGCAGCGCGGCCCGCACTCGAGCGCTTTGGCCTCTTTTGGCTCACGGGCAAATTCGTCTTTACAAAGTACCTGGGCGTCTGGCTACTGACCGAGGGTATGCTTTTTGGCAAAAATTAGCAAAAAAAAAAAAAAAAGGAAAATACTTAATTCTCAATTTTTTTTTTTTTTTTACAAAATAGGAGCAACCGCAGGCTTTGGCCTTGGCTACGAAGGACAAAAGGACGGCAAGCACCGGTTTGCCGGCCTATGCAACGTGGACCCTGTGCAATATGAGACGGTGCGCTCGATCAATCACATCATTGCCAGTTTTAATGTCAACACCAACTACTGGAGCAAATACTATGTGTTTAAACGGCTCATGTGGGTTGGCAACAAGCACGTATCGCAATTTGCCACGCTGTTTTTCCTAGCGTCGTGGCACGGGATTCACCACCTCGGTTACTTTGCCACTTTTTTGCTCGAATTTCTCGATTTGATGGCGGAAAGGATCCTGCGCGACTGGCTGATCGTGCTCGGCATTGACGCGGCGTTCCAGCGGAACCGCGTGACGCGTGGACTCCAGTCGTTTTTGGCGTGGTTCCTCTGCAAGACCGTCTTGTATTATGCAGGCATTACTTTTGACCTATTGGACCTGTCCAACGCTCACAAGGCTTACTCGACCGTCTATTATTATGCCCACTGGGGTCTGGGCTTCTTGCTCGTGTCAGGGTTCTTTCTACCGCGCCGCGCGGCGGTCAAAAAGATGGATTAAATCATAAAAAAGCGTGTTTTTATTGGAAACTTTTGTTTTTATTGGAGTTGCGCTGTCAGGGTGTGTTGCCAAAAAGGAGGAATGACACTTGAGCACACCACGCAGCAGCATGGGCAACGGGGGACCATGGGCTGCTGGAGAACACTACAGTACTACTACGGACGTTTGTCCATTCTTCCAAGCTCGCATTTGCCGTGGTTCAAGAGCACGTGTTTTTTGATCTATCCATTTTTTAAAAAGTCATCATACTTTAAGGAAGAGCAACCTGACACGTGGTGTCATTACTGTTGTACACGACGGTATTGCAAAAAATCGACGGTGCAAGCCAAGAAGCCTTTGATGCTCTGCTTGAAGCGTTCTCCATTGCCATGAAGCACACAATGAAGAAAGCTTTCCACTTGCAGCTGACTGTGGGTATGGTGACTTCCTACCGGTATGTGTTTTCTTTTTTATGCATTGGAAGCAGCGCTGCTGTGGCTCGTCGACTACAGTAAATCACGCCGCTCCTCATCAGGGCTAAGCAGGACAAGAAGTGTGAGCGTGCGTCACAGCTGGATGAACTGTTGCTCAATAATCCGGTAGGGCACGCACGCGCGCTTAATATTTTTGAGCTCGCAAATTGATCCAAAAAGGCTAGATTTGGCCAATTTTGCCTTTATCTCGCTCACTGCTTGGCTGACCTCGCTCAAAAATAGCTACATTGCATTCAGCGCAAAATTTGCAACAAAAAAGCTTAAACCCCCAAAGCGCTACAACCACTTTTTAGAAAAGTCTCAGGGGTCACACATCTCACCCCCAGGAAATGCCTAATTTGGATATTTTTAAACTCCGAGTGATCAATGCATTCCAAACAGGTAAATCCGGCGATTTGCTATTGGCAGACAAAATGACAAGTCACCCTAAAGTAAGAAACAAGCCCAATGTGTATCAGGTCCCGCTGTTGGCATTGCTGGCGGCGCCGTTGCCAACGTCACCATCAAACTCACTGGGATAGGGTTCAAATACATCGTTGTTTAATGAATAATAAAAGAAGGGGTGCGAGGAGTAACAAAGAAAAAAGGGGAAGGGAATGAGAATAGATCTCAAGTGTAAAGAAAAGAAAAGAAAGAGAATAAAGGATATTTGACAATGGACCCCTTTTTATACTTTTTCCAAATCTTTTCTCCACAGCGCTCCGGATCATCCTTGATCTGGAAATATTGACGTGTGCTGTCACAAGATTGACAAAATGTCTAATTGGTGATGCTGTGAGGTGATCCGTCGCTTGTTCAGGTATTTTTTTCAAAGGAAACGCGCTGATGAACCATTCATTGCTTGTGAGATGGTAGCGCGACAACCTATAGGTGCATTCCCACGCAATGTGACCTGGGCGTAATAAAAGAAGGAAATAATCAAGTGTCCAAATTGGATCATGCCGGTCACCATGCGTTGTCAATAAAATAAGCTTTGACAGCGCGATTTTCCATCGATCCGAGGATCGCCTGCAAAATCGGCTGATGTCCATAATTAGTGCCTCCGAGGCTTCAAGGGCGTGCCAGATGGATCGGGTGCGCGTGCGCAGGGTTGTTGCAGATGCTTCACTTGCACATTTTGTTGCTTTTCTTTCCGTTTCTTTTTTTTTTTCAATTTGCCGCCAATGCCGCGCCTAGCACGTCATTGGCTAGACACTGGTCTGGATGCACGTGACTTTTAGCCGTGCATGCTAATGCTTGGTTTTGACTTGTAGTATTTCTTGCTTGCTTGTTTCCCCTTCGTTTTTCTCTTGATTGATTTGATTGGCTTGCCTTGCCACGCCATGCGCGTCTTGGCCAGGCACTGATATATTTACACACGCTTCTTGCTTGGCAATAATATTGAATACAGCATGATCTTGTCGTGTATCAATTCGTTTTTCTTTTCTTTTTTTTTTTACGCGCCATTGACGCGTCAACGCGTCAATGGCTCCGAGCGCGTCGGCTCACGCGCTTTTTGCGCATGTTTGCCACTCGACGCGAGCTGGGCCGTGACACCACCCCCGCTCTAGGCTGTTCTTGAACAGCCGTCGTCAAGTCTTGCTGCGAGGGTCTGTCTAAATTCGCTTGTTGTCGATATCTGGCCAGTTCTATAGGTGCGTTGGTTAAATTTTCTGGGGGCTCCCAAGTATTGTCTTCAGGTCCATAGCCAACCCATTTCACGAGATATTGTAATTCTCGTCGGTGCACTCGGTGACCCAAGATTTTTTCAACTTCATATTCTTCTTGTCCATCGATCGTTACAGGCTCTGGTGGTGGTTGGTAACGATTGGAGAGTCCATTGTTGATCATGGGTTCCAAAAGTGATACATGGAACACATTGTGGATTTTCATTGTTGTCGGTAATTCCAATTTAAACGCGAGCGCGTTTATTTTTTCGATAATCTTGAATGGCCCTAATTTTCGATAGTCCAATTTCTTGCTGGGTCGTGTTGTTTTCAAATTGCTAGTGCGCAACCAGACTTTGTCACCGATTTGGTATTCTGGTGCGTCAGATCTTCTTTTGTCAGCGTATTTTTTATAATTTGCTTTTGCTTTCTCAATGCTGTCTCGTAGTTCATTGGTCATTTCTCGTATTTCAATAGCCTTTTCTAATGCGGCTGGGTGGTCATCGGTCGACTCGACTGACACGTCCAATGTGGGGTGAAATCCGTAATTTGCAAAAAATGGCGATTGACCGATTGAATCGTGCACAGAATTATTGTAAGCAAATTCTGCAAGAGGTAACAGATCATACCAGTCGTTCTGTGCATAATTGGTGTAACATCGGATGTATTGTTCGAGAACTTGATTGAGTCTTTCCGTTTGACCGTCTGTTTGTGGATGAAATGCCGTTGACATTTTCAATTGCGTGCCTAGTGCTTTGTTTAGGCCTTTCCAAAAGTTCGAGTTGAATTGTGTGCCTCGATCTGATATAATATCCTTGGGAGTGCCGTGTAAACGCAAAATATGCGAGATGTATAATTTTGCTGTATCGCCTGCTGTGGTTGTTTTATGGCATGGAATGAAATGTCCCATTTTTGTGAATCGATCAACGATGACTAGAATCGCGTCATGCCCATTTGAGAGTGGTAGATCAACGATAAAATCCAGTGATATCGACTGCCATGGTTTTGTAGGTGTTTCTAATGGTTGTAGCAATCCTGATGGTTTGTGGTGGCTGGTCTTGTTTCGATTGCATGTTTCACAAGTGCCAACGTAATCTTGAACATATTTCTTCATGGATGGCAAATAGAAATTTCGCCTACAAAGTTCAAGTGTGCGTTTGATTCCAAAATGTCCGGCTAAAAGTGAATCATGGCGTTGCTCCAACACTTTTAATCGACTGGATTCAGGCACATAGATCTTGTTGTCGTGGCGTATGACGCCATCTACAATTGTATAGCTTTCATAATTTTTTTGATGCAGATTTTCTGTAATTTCTTTTGCAAGTTGGTCTTGATCGTATCCTTGCTTAATTTCATCCAACAGTGATGCCACGGGTGTTGGTATCGTGGTGCAAATTGTCGTCAGCAAAAATTTGTCGGGGGTCAGTAATTTCAATTCGGAGCTGTAGGCTTCATCCCCCTCGGAAGGCCGGGAACCGGGCTGTCTAGATAAAGCATCTGCTTGAACTTGTTCTTTTCCGGGCCTATAGCTGAGGACAAAGTTGTAATCTGCGAGGGCGACTGCCCAGCGCAGCTGTCGTTGATTCAATTTGCGAGTGGTTGTAAAATATTCCAAATTTTTATGATCTGTGTAAATAATCACTGGTTTTTTTGTTGAAACCAAATGATGACGCCAATGTTGTAGCGAGTCGATAATTGCGAGCATTTCTTTGTCGTAAATCGGATAATTGACCTCGGCTGGTTTAAATTTTCTACTGTGAAAACTCACAGGTTTCAATTCGTTTTTTGACGTCGAATCAGGTTGCATGAGCACTGCACCTAGTGCGTACATGCTTGCGTCAGCTTCCATAAAAAATTGCAATTCAGGGTCGGCGTGTCGTAAGATTGGCGCCGAGCAAAATGCTTTTTTCAATTTTTCAAACGATTCTTGTGCTTCATCTGTCCATTTCCAAGGAGCCTTGATTTTTGTCGATAGTAACCTTGTAATTGGGACCATTAATTCCGAATAATGGTCGATGTGCGAGGAATAAAAATTGGCAAAACCTGCAAAAGATTGTGCTTCTTTCGCGCAAGTTGGCGATTTCCAATTGACAATCGCGTCAATTTTTCCTTTTTCCATGAACACACCATCAGCACTGATAACGTGTCCAAGGAATGTCACCTCTTTTGCATCGAATTGACATTTTTCGAGTTTGAGGAAAAGTTTGTTGTCTTGGAGTCGTTTGAGCACCATTTTCACATGCTTATCGTGCGATTTTTGATCCTTGCTGTAGATTAGGATGTCGTCAAGGTAGGCCACTACAAACTGGTCAACGTAATCACCCAGGATCTCATTTATGCATCTTTGAAAGGTAGATGGTGCATTTCCTAGACCAAATGGCATCGTACGGTAAAAATAGCTGCCGTAACGCGTCCTAAATGTGGTTAGACCCTCTTGGCCGGGTTTAACGCGTATCTGCATATATGCATTTCGGACGTCCAGGGCCGATAGATGCTTGCAATTAGCAAGTCTATTACGTAAGTCGGCTGCAAGGGGAATTGGATATCGGTCCTTTATGGTGATCTTGTTCAATCCGCGGTAGTCAACCACCAAACGTAGCGTGCCATCCTTTTTGCGTACAAACATGACTGGGGCTCCGTAGGGGGCACTGCTTGGGGCGATATACCCTTTTCTTAAATTCTCGTCAAGATATTCGCGTAAAGTCTTCAATTCGTCCTCTGATAAACTATAGATTGGTCCATAAGGTGGTGTAGTGCCTGGTTTCAATTGGATGTCCAAATCGAATTTGCGATGCTCGGGCAAAATTTCTGCACATTTCTCATCGAACATTGCTGCAAATTCCTTGTATTTCTCGGGCAACACAACTTTTGGAGGTGTTTCGACGTTTGTTTCCGTGTTGTTCAAAATGTGTTGCAAACTCATGGGTCCAGGCGAATTTTGAGATTCACCTAATTTGGATGATGACGCGTCTGCATAATTTTCGAAAGACGCGTTTTCTGCATGAATTTCGTTTTGTGTGTGAATTTCTTTTTCGACGCGCGACGCGTCGTGTCGTGTTTGTACCCAAATTGGGTCCACACGTGATAGCATCATTGCTGCTAAGCTGTCGAATTCAGGTGCGGGTGGATAGTAATCCTTTCCTGAATTTTTTCTCTTTTTCGTGGTGGTAAATAATCGTGTTGTCATCCCAGCAGAATGTGAGTGGTGAATGACGTCGGCACCAGCTTGTGCCTAAAACGACAGGGTACACACAACGGGGGAGCACTTTGAATACCATTGTCTCGGTGGGATGATCATTGACTGTGATTGTTAAAGGTTTGGTTCGATGCGTGATTTTGTTGTGCTTGATCGTTTCACCATCGACCGCTGAGATGATCACTTCATTTTCCAGTCTTTCGGTCGGTAATTTCAATTGTTCCACGAGGGCTTGTTGCATAAATGCACCTTCAGCACCTGTGTCAACCAATGCACACGTGTTAAACGTGGTATTTCCAAAGGCTACATTGATTGGCACCATAAGATGTGGAGTTGGCAATTCGGGTATCGGTTCCCTTTTGATCGGTAATAATGCAGCAAGTTGATTGATTTCGGCTATCGTCATTTCATGTCTTTCAACCTTTTCGTCGTTTTCAATTGTTTTTTCTTTGAAACACGTCATTGCGATTTCGGTGGTATTTGAATTCTCTTTTTCTTTCTTGACTGTGATATTGACATTCGCAAACTTGCGATTAAGCGAGCGCATATCGTCATTTGGGCGGACTGGGCAATTTTTCACCAGATGACCAGAACGAGCGCAGTACAAACATAAGCCAAGTTTGCGTCTACGCTGTTTTTCATCAGCTGTGAGATTTTTTATCAATCCATTTGGTCCGCTGTAGTTGGGTTTTGAGGAGTGAAACGAATTGTTCACTTGTAGATTTCGTTTTTGCGATGCATTTTGCTTTGTAAAATCGATTTCCATTGCTTGTGGACCTGTGTACACCGATTTCGGTGTATAGCTTGAATAGCCATTTCGATGTCCATTGTTACTATATTGATTGTATCGTGATTTGCTGTTTGAACTTGAGCCGTAACTGCTGTTTCGAGGGTGTTTTTCCAAATATCTTTCGGTCATGCGATGATCAATCCTCATTGACATATCAATCAAGGAATTCAGGTCCTTAGGACGTTCAGTGCGTGCGATTTCATCCTTGGTTGTATTTGAAAGACCATTGTAGTAAAGCTGTGTCAATGAATTATTGTCAAAATCAAGTTCAGCGGCCAATCGTTGAAATTCGGCCGTGTACGAGATGACAGATCGTCCACTTTGTGTTATCTTCAAAATGCGGTGGGCTGCGTTGATTTTTGCATTTGGGTCACCAAACGTTCTGATGAATTCGGCCTTGAATTTGTCATAGTCATTCAAAATGCCATTTTCATCCTTTTCAGTGAATGAACTGAACCATGTGAATGCGGTACTGCGCAATCGACTAGCAAAGTATGCAATTTTAGCTGCGTCCTTGGTGTATCGACGAGGTTGTGCAGCGAAAACGAGTTGCATTTGGATCAAAAATTGCTTTGTCAATTTCCTTTCGCCATAATATGGCTCAGGTGCAGCGACTTTTGGTTCCAGTTCACGAGTGTCTCGTTTCTCTTGATGTTGGGCTAATTGTGCTTCAAAAGCTGCCATGGTTTGCGAGGCAACTTGTTGCGCAGCTGAGGTGGATGCCTGATTTATGCTATTTTGGAGTGCTTCAGGCGTGACTTGAGCGTGTTGATTCAGATTTTCTTGTATCACACGTTGGGCTGCATCGTGTGCTACGGACTGCATTGCTATTTGCATGTTTTCATTGTTTTGCGCAAGTGTCTGTTGCAAAGTTTCTTGAAAACCTTGTCCTGACACGTGCTCACGTAATTGTTGAAAACCTTGTTGAGTGGCCACGTTGTCGGCCGCGACTTGGTGTATCGTTTCTTGCAATTGCTGCTGCGCAGCAAAAGTTTGATTCAAAAATGTTTGGTTTTGCGCCATTGTTTCTTGTAATTGCATCAAAATTCGGTTTGTTTCTGTTTGAAATTGTGCATTTTGTTCACTTTCGCGACGCATTGCCTCTGCGTCTGGATAGGGAAATGGTGGATTGGCAGTACTACTGCTTGCCATTTCGGCGTCGTCATCAAATTGCGACATTGTTCGTGTTTTCTTGGATGGACCGTGTGTTTGACTTGTAATTTCTGATGACTCCGAGTCTGAGGAACGTGCTCCTGGACGTGGTCTTCTTTGGCTGCTAATTTTGTATGTCTAAAATGGGTTATAGCTTACCTTGCCTATGATCGTGTGTTTTTTTTTTTTTGTGTCCTTGGAAATTTTTTTTTTTTTGATGTGTGTGGATCTGTGTGCGTGTGTGTGTGTGTGTGTGTGTGTGTGTGTGTGTGTGTGTGTGTGTGTGTGTGTGTGTGTAACTCTAGTGTTGCACGAGTTGCTTTGTGTTACAATTGATCGACAGGGACACTTGGTGTTCAAATGCTAAGTGATTGACAGGGTTCACGTGGAATTGACGGTTCACGTGTAATTTTCTGTTGCAATTCTTGTCGAAACTGGTTCTTGGGAAGGTCCTTACACTTGTAGGGCCTTTGGGCTACCTGGATACTATGAAGACCTTGTCGTAAAAGGTCTTGATACTGGATTGACTAGGGAAAACTTGAGAGTGTTCTTGCTAAACTGTGATGACTTGGATTCAAAGCTGATTTTTGAAGCCAAGTTGTTGTTGAGAGAGGAATTGCAGGAAGAGATGCGTTCAAATTGTTCTGAAAAATGTCCTCCTTTTATATTTTTCAAGCTCTCAGATTATTCCTTGATTTGATTGTGAATTGTCATCAATTGGTTCGTATCTCGTGCTCGCATTGCACCTTTCAGCGTTCAGATTGATCAGGAGGTCGTCCTTAAATTGCCTTTTTCTTTTCGCGCGAGGATGATTCTGTGATTCTTCGTCTTTGTATGGTTCTTGGATAATTTCTGTATTTGATTGTATTGTCAATGATTGGTGTCGATCTCGTCTTGAAGATGCACCATTCATACTTCAGAGTGATCAGATGAGTTTTTTTTTTTTTTATATATCTTGAAATAATTTTCATTATTTCTTGTTTTGATTCGCGCTACTATGGTCCCTCTTTACAATAAAAGGGATGATCTGTGTTAGTACGTGCGTGCCTGATTGACAGGTCTTTTGGATATGGTCACACAGAGTGTTTTTTGTACTACGATTTCATAGTTTGCGTGGATGTTTTTTTTTTTGATTCCCATAGTTGGCTGCACCCGGCGCCAGAGGTCTCGTGGTTTGCCTCATTGTTTCTGATACTATTATTCTTGTTCTATCTCTCTCTATTTTTTTTTTTTTTTGGTTTTTCCTTGGTGTGAGGTTTTTTATGACACGTAAGTGTCTTTTTCCTTTATTAATATTGGCATTGACATTGATACGATGAGTGGTATTCTTGTGTGTTTTTTTTTGCACTAATTTTGATCCTTTTTTTTTTTCATCGTCTTGTTCTTTCTTGTCCCCAATATTTTTTTTTTTTTGGGGGGGGAACGAACGCAACTCCTAGTCGTCCTCGTCCTCCGAGGTGCGATGGAAAACGAGGTCCTCCATTGTGCCCAGCGTGACGTCCAGAATGCCATAGATCGTGTCCAATAGTGCGATGGTGCTTCCGTTTTGGAGGCCGTCCTCCACATCGTCGCGTAAGCGTGCCCATTCTCCGGTCCATTCAAGAGACCAAGCGACGAGGCCACCCTGCAATGAACCTTTCGCAATGCGCGTCTCAATGTGCCCGAATGTTGCCAAGATATCGTGACGTCGAGCCGCCAAGTCTTCTTCGTTCTCCACGGAAGAGTCAGTCGTCGTGTCGGGAGTCGATGGCGGCGCCTTGACGGTTGTTGCCGGTTCTTCGGGAATCGGCAGGTAATTGTTGACACTTGAGATGCTATCAGGTCCCGCTGTTGGCATTGCTGGCGGCGCCGTTGCCAACGTCACCATCAAACTCACTGGGATAGGGTTCAAATACATCGTTGTTTAATGAATAATAAAAGAAGGGGTGCGAGGAGTAACAAAGAAAAAAGGGGAAGGGAATGAGAATAGATCTCAAGTGTAAAGAAAAGAAAAGAAAGAGAATAAAGGATATTTGACAATGGACCCCTTTTTATACTTTTTCCAAATTTTTTCTCCACAGCGCTCCGGATCATCCTTGATCTGGAAATATTGACGTGTGCTGTCACAAGATTGACAAAATGTCTAATTGGTGATGCTGTGAGGTGATCCGTCGCTTGTTCAGGTATTTTTTTCAAAGGAAACGCGCTGATGAACCATTCATTGCTTGTGAGATGGTAGCGCGACAACCTATAGGTGCATTCCCACGCAATGTGACCTGGGCGTAATAAAAGAAGGAAATAATCAAGTGTCCAAATTGGATCATGCCGGTCACCATGCGTTGTCAATAAAATAAGCTTTGACAGCGCGATTTTCCATCGATCCGAGGATCGCCTGCAAAATCGGCTGATGTCCATAATTAGTGCCTCCGAGGCTTCAAGGGCGTGCCAGATGGATCGGGTGCGCGTGCGCAGGGTTGTTGCAGATGCTTCACTTGCACATTTTGTTGCTTTTCTTTCCGTTTCTTTTTTTTTTTCAATTTGCCGCCAATGCCGCGCCTAGCACGTCATTGGCTAGACACTGGTCTGGATGCACGTGACTTTTAGCCGTGCATGCTAATGCTTGGTTTTGACTTGTAGTATTTCTTGCTTGCTTGTTTCCCCTTCGTTTTTCTCTTGATTGATTTGATTGGCTTGCCTTGCCACGCCATGCGCGTCTTGGCCAGGCACTGATATATTTACACACGCTTCTTGCTTGGCAATAATATTGAATACAGCATGATCTTGTCGTGTATCAATTCGTTTTTCTTTTCTTTTTTTTTTACGCGCCATTGACGCGTCAACGCGTCAATGGCTCCGAGCGCGTCGGCTCACGCGCTTTTTGCGCATGTTTGCCACTCGACGCGAGCTGGGCCGTGACAATGTGTGACGCATGAACGGCGATCGACTGAGAAAATTGCCTACTTTGAGCAAGATTTTTTTGCAAAAATTTAAGGTTTGACACTTCCAAATTAAGGTGAGTATAAAATTGCATGAATTTTTTTTACAGTATTTTTTTTATTTTTTTTATTTTGCACCTTTTACATACCGGTATGTGGATGGTGTTGGTGAGCTGTAGTCTTGCAGAAATGACTGATGCAAAATGTTCAAACGCAAGCCAGCGCGCTGCCAGTCATTCCATTACATGCTTTGCCCCCCTACCGTATTTGTTAGTAAATCTGGAATAAAAATCATATGTTGACTAGACCGTTGTCAAAAAAATCGTCATTAAAGATTTTGTTAAAAAAGTGAAATTTCTCCATCAGTTTTGATCGGATCACGGGGAATTTGCTTCATCCGACGGGGATTTAGCAGCTGCATTTGATACGTTAAAAGCACAAGCGGTTGCTTTTCCAATTGTCGAGATAATCGAATTTGAAAATTAATCCAATGTTTGATCGACTTTACAAGCGTGTAAAGTTTGTTCATCGGTCGAGCAAACAATCCAAAAATGACAACCGTGTATGTCTCTTTTGACCGTTGCTATTTTCACCGCAATCCACAAAATATTTTGAGACCCTGAGCTAAATTTGTGAAAATTACGACATTTTGCTGTACGACCAAGCCGACCTCTGGTTTTTGAGAGTTTGTAGGAAAGAACGCCCCGAAATAACCTAGTGTACAGTAAAGGATTGGAGAGACAATTCATCCATGGTTTGTGGTGGTCTTTAAGACTAGATTGGTGAAAATCATGAAAAAATACCAAAAATTTAAAATCGTCAACAACAGCCTTATCATTTACTGGTTTTTAACGTGTCTTAATAAATTGACGTGCCAAAATTTCTTAATGGCTAAATTTGGCACCGATCCAATTACGGTTTGTGGCGTTCAACATTGCATTTGTGAAGATTCGTGAAATCAATGCATGTCTCGACAACGGCCAGAGCGATCTCTGGTTTTTATTTTTTTCTGAAAAGAGGAGCGTTATTAAATAAAAGATGTTAAGTTTGGTAGTGATTGAAGCACGATTTTACCGCGAAATGATTTTTGAAAAATGCGTCACAGCCAAAATTTCCAGCAATGTCAATTTTCTCGTGGAACCAGTTGTTTGACCTCGAGGTTTTAATTTTTTTCTGAAAAGAGAAGAGGCAAATACTATAGGCGGGAAAGTTTCGTGGCGTGGCGACGAGTCTTTGGTGGTGAAATGATTTTTTTCAAGTTTTGGAAAAAAATAGTTGGTCAGGTCAAAATGCATCTGGAGGGTCCCCCGCTTGAGGTTCAAGTCCAGACAGATTTCTCAAATCCGTTTGGCAACCTACACACCAGCGCTTTGAGAGTCATGTCAGTAGATACATCGAGCCATCTTTCTAAGCAAATCTGAAATAAAAATCGGGAGTCGATCAATGCGTTCTCGAGCAAATGGCAGTTAAAGTCAAATTTTAGAAACTTGAATTTCTTCACCAGTTTTGGCCGCAAAAAATAAACCTGTAAAAGTTGGCTCATTCGATAGATTGTCAAACATCGCATATTTTGTCACAGCAGCGCGCCTCGTTTTTACTTTGTGAATTGCCGAGTAAATTGGAATTGAAATGTTTGATCACGCGTTGCAAGTGTACAAAGGACACGCATCGACTTTGCCGGCGGAGCAAAATGACACCCAGACACATATCTTTCCACACGTGCAAGTTTCAGCTCGATCGAAGCACAAGTTATCGGGCCACGGTCGAAAATGTGAAATTATCGACAAATGTCGATTTTCTCGCCAACGATCTGATCGACCCCAACTTTTTACGCGATTTCTGAAGAAATAATGGGCAAAATAACTAAATGACAAAGTTTCAAGTACGTGGAATCACTTAATGGCGTGGGATGACCATTTGGAAAATCGCGGCTTTTTGCAGATTTTTTCAAGGGGTACAGTCGACAATTTTCAACTTTTCAAGTGATAAAATTTAGAACGCTGAATCACCACGTCGATCACACCCGGCCGATTGATCACCTCTGTATATACAAATCTGCAATAAAAATTGGAGGTTGGCTTGACAGATCGCGAGGAAATGGCAATCAAAGTCAAATTTTAGAAACTTGAAGTTCGCGACCAGTTTTGGTCGCACGCCAGTGAAGCTGGTCTCATTCGACAGAGAATCAAATTCTGCATTTTTGTCACTGCAATCGTACCGGAACTCACCTTTTTCGTTGCTGATAAAACTGGGATTGTGGACCCTTTACAAAGTGCCCTTTTAAGCACTTTGCGAAGTGTCTTTTTTCTCGTTTGAAGCCCCTTCTCACACTTTTTTTTGTCCTTTTTTTTTTCTTTCTTCCACTCTCCTTTTGAGCACTATACAAAGTGCCCTTCTGAGCACTTTACAAAGTGCCTTTTTGAGCACTTTACAAAGTGCCCTTTTGAGCACTTTACAAAGTGCCCTTTTGAGCACTTTACAAAGTGCCTTTTTGGGCGGTTTACAATGTGCCCTTTTGAGCACTTTACAATGTGCCCTTTTGAGCACTTTACAAAGTGCCCTTTTGAGCACTTTACAAAGTGCCCGTTTGAGCACTTCACAAAGTGCCCGTTTGAGCACTTCACAAAGTGCCCGTTTGAGCGCTTTACAAAGTGCCCGTTTGAGCACTTTACAAAGTGCCCTTTTATCATAAGCACTTTGCAAAGTGTCTTTTTTCTCGTATGGAGCCCCCCCCTTTTTTTTTCTTTTCTTCCACTCTCCTTTTGAGCACTTTACAAAATGTCTTTTTTTCTCGTTTGGAGCCCTTCTCACACTTTTTGTCCTATTTTTTTAGCACTTTGCCAATCCATGTTTTTTTTCCAGTAAAAAAGGCACTTTATTTTTGAGTATCTCGAGAAGTGCCCTTTTTTTTTTTTTTGTGTGGTATTGGTTTAGAAACGCGCAATTTGCCGTCTGTTTCGGCCATGGCGTGGCAAATCTGGCGCCATGCGACAGAGAATCGAATTTAAAGACGTTTGCCCGAGAGACATGGCGTTTGTTCTGTCCGTTGCCAAGCAAATGGATTGATTATGCATTCCAAGCATGCAAAAGCCGCACATCGGACTTGCCAGGCTGGGATAAATTGACAATCAAGCGCAATTGTCCGCCTAATCGACCTATGGACGAGTTTTCGGCTTTTTTAAAAGAGGTAAATTAAAAAAAAGGTAAATCAACATAGCAGGCGTGTCTTTTATTCTAGCTTTTTGCATTGGGTAGGAGGAAGGTCTCGTGGAGGTGATGGTGGTGGAGGTGGCGGTGGTGGAGGGGGCTTGGCGGCTTGCGCTGTATGCTGCTGTTGGTGCAATTGCTGCTGTGCGGCGCGTTTGCGCTTCTCCTTTTCGGCAACGGTGCCTGGGGGCTCGCGTGTGAGAATGACCAAGTGGTCCAGTGTGGTATCAAGAGAATGGCTGGTATGGGGCGTTGGCAAGGGCGATGCGGGGCGCTGTTGTTGTGAAGAAGACGTGGAGGGGCTGGGCGGTGGCAGCGCCAGGACGTGGTGCACGTGCTTTTCGCCTGGCTTTTCTGCGCGGCACACGTCAATTTGCTTGACCCAATTATCGTCGAGGACGCGGTCGAGCGTTGCGCGGCGCTTTGGCTGGCATTCGAGCATGGACGCGATGATGGGCCGCGACTCGCGCGGCAGCAGCTTCAACAGGCGGAAGGATGGCAGCGGCTGGCTGGCAAAGTGCTGGAACGACGGGTCGGACACGCGGCTGTGGCGCCAGGGGAAGCGGCGGATCATCATGCAAATATAGATGATGGCGCACGACCAAACATCTGACAGGCGAGGATCGTAGCTAGGCTGCGTGTGCTGTTCGGGTGCAATGTACGGATCAGAGCCAAACACGCCTCGCGACATGGCCACCTCCTTCTCGTTGCCAAACGGCGAACGGAACACAATGCTGCATCCGAAATCAATGATCTTGAGAATGCCAAACGACGAAATCACGAGCTATTTTGCAATGAAAAGAGTCAAAAAGAGAGGGGAAAGAGAGATTAGTAAAAACATGCAATAACAAAAAAAGAAAAAGGAGAGGCATGGGGACGCGTAATCTATTTTTTTTTTCTGTTCTTACATTGTCCAGCTTGAGATCGCGGTGGGCAATGCCCATGCGGTGCATGTACGAGACACCATCGAGCAATTGATGCCAACAGCAGGCGATTTCCTCGCGAGACATCATGCCACTCATGACGACATTGAATAGGTCCGTGGGCGCGTATTCCATGATTTGGTAAAACGTCGAATCTTCTTGCACAATGTCCAGAGTCTCAATGATGTTGGGGTGCCGCAGCGTCGATCCAATGCAAAACTCGGCCGTCACCTTTTTCACGTAATCCTTTTCCGACTCGTTGGCCAGCCGCTTTCGAAACTGCTTGACGGCAAATGTCTTTTGATCTGTGCTGCGGCGGATCAGTCGCACGCACCCGCCAGCTCCCTTTCCAATGTAGCGACCTTTTGGAAAAAAAATGGAAGAATGAGCCCAGGCTTCGCTCTTTTTGTGTTTGTTGTGCACAAAGTCCCTTTTTTTGTACACCCATCTTTTTTTTTTTTTTTACCCCATGTGCCATAGCGGGCACCAAGATGCTGGCGGAATTGATTAGCAAAATAGGGCGATTCTTTTTGATTTTCAGGTTCCCAGACGAAAAAGCGGCGCAAGTCGGACCAGATCATGCCCAGGTCCTTTTGGTTGTTTTGTGGCGACGGGCTGGAGGGTCTGTGGTGGTGGAAATGGGTGTCATGGTAATGCTGGTCATATTCCGGCTTTTTAAAGATGAATTGTGCGGGTGTGGCGCATGTTGCGGGGCGATGCGCCAAGGGCGGCCGCTTTTTTGGCTTGTCGAGCGGCGGGGAGGGCGGCGGATGCAGCGGAGTGGACGAGGACGTCGTGGACGACGCGGGCGACGGCGGTTTCGACGTTAAAACAAGCTGCGACCGCGGGCGTGGCCTGCCAGCGCCGCCAAAGCCCACATTGGTGCTGGACATGGTCTTTTGCAGCAGCTTGGTCAGCTCGGTGACGTCCACCGAGCTCGTGCTTAAGCGATTCGCGTGTTCGTGGTTTATCTGCGCAGGCGCGAGCGTCGGCGACGACGGCACCGACCGCTCTGGTGTGACCAAGTCGTACCGCTGGTGGACAAGAGACATGTAGAGGCGGACAGCAAAGCGAGGGAGGAAGAAGCGGCCGGCTCCTTCCAAGACAAAAAAAAAAAAAAAAAAGACGAAGAAAAAGAAAGTGGAAGAAAAGAAAAAGGACAAAAAAGTGTGAGAAGGGCTCTAAACGAGAAAAAAAAGAAAAAAAGATTTTTTTTTTCTGCTCTCCAAAAAAAAAAAAGGTGCCAAAAGACACGAAGTTCCGGGGTGAACCTTAATGTGGGCTGATCAAAATAACAAGTCTGTGTGTAAACCAAGGTTGCAACGGCAACAAAAGGGTCCTTTTAAAACTAAAACAATCGATTCATTTTCATTTTTTTTATTTCTCATCGCTCGCTGCCTGTTGCAAACCAGCAAAACAAAAAAAAAAAATCAACAATGAATCGCAAAAAGCGAGAGAGAAAAAAAAGGGGCAGCCGCATCCCACACGCCCAAATCAGAACCAGCGCTTGCTCACGTTGACGGACGAGTACACCAATCAGGAAACAGGTTGCCCAAAAATGGGAATCTCTCGTTGGGATGAAATCCAAACGGGTGTTGCTTGCCACCCGCCGGTGTCACCATGCAGCTGCCAACACCGCGGTTGCTCACTGGTTCATGCAAAAATTCTGGATGAAGGCATCCACCAATTCAATGCAGCTGGCGTTGCACAAGACGAAAAGGACTTTTTTTTTATTATTATTTTGCCCACCCACGTGCCTCGCTATCGTATTCTTTTTATTTTAATTTTTTTTTGCGATCGGTGCGCCCAAATTTTTGATCTTTGCAACCAATCCCCAGCCCTTGGTTCTGTGTCCACACGATCAGCCTCTCTCTCGCCCATCCCATGGCCCCATTGGTCTTTTTGTCCCCCGATGCGCATCGCTTGGAAACTGGAACCTGGCACACGCCCGCGTGACATGCGTCAATGGTGCACGTACACACGAAATGTGAAACCATTTATTTTCACGCGCCAACGCGCTCGCAATTCCCATCTGCCCGTCTTTCCCAGTCTCCTGTTTCTTGCATTGCACAAAAAAAAAAAAAAAGGTGAAAAAGCAACACAAAATGAGGTGCCCTCGTCATTTCGTCCTGTTTATGCAGCCAATTGCAGCTATCGAGCCAAGTTGGCTTGGCACCGGGGACTCATCCGGGTTTCGCATCCTGTTTATGCAGCAACTCGCCGGTTGACGACTCTTTGGGGATGTAGTTTGGGGGTGAGAATTGCGCAGGGGCAAATGCAAAATACATACAAAAAAAAAGAGCAAATCCAAGACGCACGCGCTCAGACCACTTGTTTTGCGACGTGTCATTTGCCCTCAACTAGGAAAAAGGTGACGAAAAGGGCACGATGGGTGCTTCCTTTTGAACGTCTCGAGCATTCCATAGTATGTCTATTCATTCCATTTTGTGTTTTTTTTGTTGTTGTTTGCCCATCTGGAGCCATGCTCACTTTTAACAGACACAGACGGACACAGGCAGGCACAGAGAGATACGGAGAGCACAGAAAAAAAAACAAGAGACACAAAGAGAATCACGTGCAAAGAGGGGTCATGCTACCTTGCATGGAAATACAGCGATTTGCTATTGTTCGAGGCGATCCCATGGCCCACCCCAGCGGTGGACGCGTCAATGACAGTAAATGACATTGTGTCAGAGCGCGTCATGTATGTAAAAGAGAGAGAAAGAAAAAAAAAAGCGACTCCGAGGGCGGAGGTTGCCAATTGAGAGTGCGCTGCATGGATGATTTGCACGAGGACAGGCTCCCCTGAGCCCAAATTAGGCGTTTTTGGCGTGTTTGTGCATCTGTGCTTTGTTAATGGGCCGGATTTGGGTCTCCGCTCCAGCGCAGTGGGCGCTACGGCCCGCGGCGGGGCGCGTAATTTAAGATTGGCCATCAAATGTCCTATTTCTTAGCGGCCATCTTGCCTTGGCGTCGATCAGTAGGCAATTTGATCCGTCCGTAAAACACATGCAGGAGCGCCATTGCTTCTCAGTTGGTGCTCTTGGCCTTGTTTCTTATTGTTCCATCATCTGCACGAATGAATTCATGCATCTTGGAGCTGCGATATGAGAAATGTGCGCATGCATGACCCAGGCACGCAGCTGCCCGTCCTCCCTCTTGTAAAATAAAACAAGTGCGTCATGTTGATTTTCCGCTTTCCTTTTTTAATCATTTGTCACTCCCATCCTTGTTGACACCAATAAAAAAAATAAAAAATGGCGCGCGCGCGCGCGTCCGTCGCCATTGTTCCCGACTCTGTGGCATTCATCAGACAACAAGGAGACAAAAACGAGGAGAAGAAAAAAAAATAAAGCAACAGGGAGATGGCGCTATTTACCCAAATAGACGATCGAATTGGTGTGCGGCGGGTGCTCATCGTCTCTTAATTGAGGGAGGTGCAGAAAAAGGGAGACGAGGAGCAAGGGGAACGAGTCAGGGGGGCAAAGCGAACAAGCGGGAGAGGGGGGCAAAAAGGACAACAAGGCCAAAAAAAAAAGAGGGCTGCTTATTCAATAAAACATGTGAACACTGCCTTTCTCATCGTTTCTTCTCTCTCTCTTTTCTTCCTCTCCTCCTTTTTTTTTTTTTTTTTTTTTTTCAAAGATGCTTTTTTGTAAATCCTTGTCAATTGACCTAATTGAGCCTGTGGTGTACTTGCACGGGCCCAAGGATAAGCACACCACCAACATTTTGCGCGGCATCATCCGCTTTCGATGCAAACGCACCATGTACATTGACTCGGTGACGCTGAAATTCATTGGTGTGTCCAAGACATTGTGGCCTGAGGGTACGTCCCCCGTTTTAAAAGAGAGCATCGCAAAAAAAAAAAAAAAAAAAGCCAGTCTCGCTCAATTTCTCTCTTTTTTCTCTCTCTCTCTCCCTTTTTATTTTCTGTCATCTTTTAGCCTCCCAGCATTGGGACAAGCAGGTGCTCGTGGACTCGGAGATCCCAATTAGCCACACGCCCATGTATCTCAAAGGCGGAAAGCACGCATTTCCTTTTGAAATTTTGCTTTCCAACACGCTTTCCGAGTCGATTGAGTGCGGGCTTGGGCATGTGCGATACAAACTGATTTGTCAGATCCGCACACAATCGCATTGGCGGTCGTTTCTGCTGCCCAAAACGGCGGCGCCTGCGGCTGCGCATATTCGGGCGAAGCGATCCGTGATCCTCGTGCGCTTGCCATCCCAAGACAGTCCGCGGTGCATCTCTCAGACGCACCATTTGCAAGAGCAGCAGCAATTGAACATGGTGATTGAGACGGCACACGTGACGCCTGGCGCGGCGCTGCCATTATCGTTGCATTTCTCGCACCCCGAGGCCATTGTGTCGCTCCAGCAACTGTCGGTCAAGCTGATTGAGCGGCAAAAGTTCCGCGCTCCGTCCAAACAGACGACACGCATCCTACACCACGAAATCACGCTACAGCAACAGCAACAATGCTGGGCGGACCAAGAAGCACGCTTTATTTACATTGTTCCGGACTCGAGATCGCTCCAGGTGCACCCTACCACGACCAATCGCATCATCCGTGTCCGCCACTGGATCCAAGTGTCTCTGTCGCTCACTTTGAAAAACGGCGAGACCAAGGAAATATGGATGGATGCGCCAATTAGTGTGTTGCTTGCATCGCTCGATGATTACCACACATTGCCCGTGTACCAGACGCAGGAAACGTACCAGCAACAGCAATTACAAGCACAAGAGAGCCGGAATTGTCAATGTTGTACGCATCATGCTCATCCATTGAACCCACCAACCACGCCTTTACGCGCGTCTTTACTTCGATCATCATCCTCTTCGTGTCCAAGCCGCTCGCGGCTCTCGCTAAAGGATCATTTGTGTCCTTCGTGGATGTGCCGATCATCATCATCGTATTCATCTTGCGATGTGGCCGCGTCACTTGCCATTGCATCATCCGCCAGCCCTATCCAGCCCTTGGCAGCGCCATTGACACCGCCACTGCAGCCACCAACCGCCACAACAGCACCATTGGCCATTAGCAACAGCCATCCGTCATCGTCATCGTCACATCCCAAGAAAAAGAAGAAAAAGCGCGTGTCGCACGCGATGAATCCTACCTATTGGCTGCACAGGTTGTACGCACGCCACCACTCGTCGTTGCTGCCATCTTATCGCCTTCCGCCACCGCCGCCTTATCATCATCCACCTAGCGCCTCCATCGTCATCCATCCGGCCGCCGCCATCCCCTGTGCTTAGACGTCCCTTTTTTTTTTACCTCCTTTTTTCTTTTTCCTTTTTTCTTTTTCCTTTTTTTTTTCTCGCTGACCCCCCTTGTTTTTTTCTCCTTTGCTTTTCATTTCAGCATCTCCCCCTTGTATTCAATGAATAAACGCCCCTTGTCCGATTTTTTGAATAGATAATGCGTCTTTTTCTTTTTTATTCTTTTGTATATATTTTTTCGATTAGAAAAAGAGGTAGGTGAGGACAAAGACGAGGGATGCGACGGTCAAGACGACTTGCGGCGGGTATCCTTCCATCGGAACATGGGAATTGGTCATGGCGGCTGATTTTTGCATGGCTTGCAGGGTGGCATGGTGGGTTTCGTGCTTGTTGGGTGGTGGTGCATCGCGTGTCTGGGTCACTGGTTGGTTCAATTGGTTCAATTGGTGCTCTTCTTGCTTCTTGAGCTGCATCTGCAGGTCGCTGATCTGCACCTGGGCGTCGGCGAGCGCCGCATTGGCCTTGGCGGCCGCCTCGGTCTTTTCCCCGAGCGACAATTGCGCGCTCTTTAGGTCGCGTTCTGCTTGGTCCAATTGCATCTTTAATGCATGTTGCGCGGCGACGGACGCGTCGCGCGCGGCGGCGGCCATTTGCTCTGCGGCGGCGACCCTGGATTCGGCGGCTGTCATGGCCTCGGCGGCGGCGGCCTGCTTGCGTTCGACATTGGCCTTTTCCGTGGCCTTTTCGTTTTTCAGGGTTTCCAGTGCCAGGCGTGCGTCGTCCAATTGGCGTTGCAAATGTTGCGTAAACGAGTCGACCCTGGGCCCCGATTGCCTGTTGCTATCATTATTGTGGCCATTGGTCGTTGCCGAGGTGGATGGCGACAATGGCAGTGCGGGCATGGCGGACGACGCGGCAGGGGGTGGTGGCACCGGTGGCGGGATGCTCGCAACGGATAGCGTGCGGCTCGTTGGTCGCGCCGGGATAGTGGTCGTTGTCGCTGTCGTGTCCATATCCACGTCCACGTCCATGTCCATGTTTGTGTCCATGTTCCTGTTGATGTCATTGGCTGGCGGCAGGGGTGCGTCCACAAGCATTAGATCCTCGTCCATGATCATGGCCTTGGTCGTGGTTCCATCATTTTCGTCCTTTTCGTCCTCCACACCGATCAATTCGTCCTTTTCGCGCAACGTCGCCGACTCGCGCGCCTTGTCCGTCGCGCGCTTGGCCGCGTCAATGATCGCAGGCAACGTCGCCGTCAACGACGTCGCCGACAGGTGCTGCTGCTTGGACGTCACAGAATACATGTCGGAATCCATCATGGGCGCCGCCGACGATGTCACAGACGCAGACGTCGGCAACGTCGTGCTGTGCGACACGCCAAATGGCGACACCTGTTTGGGCGTGGAAAAAAAGGGGGGTCAATTTCTTCTTTTGGTGCGTATGTGTGTGTGTGTGTCCTTACATCAAATGGCTCTTCCTCGGGAATCACAGGATCAGGCGGCAGAAATGTGCACTTGATCTTGGTCTGGCACATGGCATGGCGGTGCTCCGTCTCGATTAGACTCCACTACAAGGACGTATAGACGAATTGAGCTTCCAGTTCCTCCCCAATTCCTCACTTTCACTCCTTGTCACCCAAAACGTGTCCTTTTTTCCAGCTTTTTTTTTTTTTTTTTTTTTTTTTTTTAAATCCTCGACTTACGAGCTCGGGCATGGTGTACTGCAGCCACTTTTCATCATCAATGGATGCGGTCTGCACCATGAATTTGTCTTTGCAGCGCGTGTCAAGAGGCGGCTCTTCCCTAAATGGTTGAAACACGACTACAAATGCGCCCAATTTTCACCCCCACAAAAAAAAAAAAAAAAGAATGAGCGCGGGGCTCCGTCAACTCCTCCATTTTCCTCGGCCTTTACCCTGCACGTCGACGGAGCTGTTGGGCTCAATGATGCCAGAATTGGGCTTGACACAGTATCGTTTTGGCGCCGTCGTCTTAACCTTGAAGGCCATGGCTGTCGTGGAGCTTGTGTTGGCCACCTTGAGATACTCCTCGATAGGCTGAGTCAGCGGCCCTGCAGAAAAAAAGGGGGGGGGGACGACGCGCGCAAGGTTAGCAACACAAAACAACGCGTTTTTTCTTTAAAAAAAGCAACTTGCTTTTAAAGCCGAGGTAATTGGGCGGGGACAGCGCGACCGATGCCATAGTGTGGTGAGTGTGTATGTATGTGTTGTGTTTTGTGGGGAGTGTGGGGGAAGATCTGCAAACAATAAAATGGAACAGAAAAAAGGAAAAAGAACGGCAAAAGTTGGCAACAGACACGAGGAAGTCGCTTTTAAAAGTCCGGAATTGATCATGGTTTCCATGCACGTGATTTCCACGGCAAGCCCACTGTGAACCAAAGGCGACACAAAGTGAAAAAGACGTGCTCGGCTGCTCTTTTTATTAGGCGATTGGGCGAGGGGGCAAAAGGTGGCGTCAAGCGCATACGAAAAAAAGAAAAAAAAGAAAAAAAATGGGATGGATCCGAAGCGGGGCGGGGCAAGAGCGGACGAGTGAGCAGGGGAGAAAAAAAAAAGGGGGGGGGGACAATCGTAAAGCAAGGAGACGAGAAAAAAATCCCATTGACGACAAATGTGGGCCCATTGTGTCACGCACACACACAAAAATATCTTTTTTTCTTTTTTTTACTGGAGCATGACAGCCACGGCCATGGACACACCGGCCGCCACAACACCCCATGCCAGATTCTTGCTTTGCGTGCCTGCACTGCTGGGCTTGCTGCTGCTGCTGGCCGACGCATTGGCCGACGCTGACGCCGTCGCCGTCGCTGTGGCCGTCGAACCCGTCCAGGTGCTCCTAAAAAGCACAATAAGAAACGATGGAAAAATGCGTGAGCAAGCGACTCCTCCCTACTTTTTTTTTCTCTCGCTCGCTTACGTGACATTGGCGCCGGGGATGCTGCAGTAGCTGGCCACAACATTGACCTGGGTGCCATATGTGGGATCATTGGGGCACGATGTGTAGCACGACAGCTTGGCCTGGTTCCAATGGCACAGGCACTGGTAGTCTAATGGCAAAAAAACCGCGCGTCAGCCGCCTTTTTTTTTTTTTTTTTTTGGCATCCAATGGCAAGCTCCACTTACTATCAGTAGCGCACGTCTTGAGGTAGGTATCTTGGTTTTGCAAGCAAAGATTGAATCTGTGGCAGCAAAAACGGGCAAGCAAATGGGGATTCCGTGAGTTGCCCTGCTCCTGTCAAACTATAAAGAGTGCGCGTCCGGCCTTCTTACACAGATTGATCGGCGCACGTCGTCGTCTGCGCAAGCACGGTGGTCGTGGACGCGGCAATGATGCTGCCCAGGGCAGCCACGGTGGCAAACTTCATGGTAAATAAATTTAAAAAAGTGGTGGGGAGTGGGAACGAGGAAAAAGAAAAAAAAAGGAAAGAAAAAATTATATTTGCGTGGTCCACCATTCCCCTGGTAAAAATTCGACAAATGACGAAAATAGGGTCAAACATGCCGCTTTCGGTAAGCAAAAGGGGCCTCATTACCAAAAAAAGGTACCGCAAGGGGCTTTCCGCCAAAAACAAGGTTTGAAAGAGCGAGGGGAGCGGACAGCGGACAGGGAGAATTCACCAATAGGTCTCCTTGCCTCCTTTTTATCCATTTTCGCTTGAATCATGAACAAAATGATGCATGGGTGAGCTCGTTTGCTTGTCATTTGGGTGCTTTTTCACGAAAAAAGAGCAATTGTCCGTGAAACATGGACAAGGTCACACACACACACACACACACACACCTCACACAAAGGTGTCATCATCGCTCTTTTTTTTTTTTTTTTTTTTTTTTTTGGTGGCGGCGGATCAACTTTGTGCAGGGTTGATTTGGGAGATCAGCATCATGCATGGACGCCGTGCGTCTATGGAGTGCATGCTGGCGTGCTCACATGACTGCTTGAGCGCGCTGTTTTTGTTCAGATTGTCCATTTTCTTCCTTTAATTGTGCTTTTCTTGATCCCATCTCGCGTCAACAAGCGAGCAGTGCCGTTCTGAATCGATAGGGGACGCGGAACGACAAGGTCTGGGAACCAAATTTGGCGGTGGCGCGCTGCAATGGCGCACCATGAGGCCATCTTGCGCCAGTCAGAGCTAAAAAGAACAGAAATAAGCTGATTGACGAACGCAATGGTTCAAATGACGATCCAGCCTCATAGAGAGCGTCAAGGTCCAATCACATGCCAACTTTGGTGGCCTAGACGCGCCGCGTTCCGGAGAAATGATCATACTCTGGCGAACCGGCAGGATTTAGGGAAAATATGCCTTTTTTTACGCATTTGTAGCATTCCGCACGAACAGTCACAGTATAGCAATCACCAAAAGCACCGGGTGAGCGCAGGAACGATGGTTGCAACCATCGACAGACAGAGCAATCGTACACACATACAAAAAACGCAACAATTGCGTCCGTCCGGCATTTCCAGAGGAATTAAAGGGCGGTCAGACCTTTTCTTTTATTTATTTATGCAATTCATGCATTCGCATTTACCCAACCTATGGTTCCTTTCAGATTAAAAAAGTGTCAATATCCATTGTTTTTTTCCTATTTTCTCAAATTCGCACCTTTTAGCTAGCTTAGCACTTTTCCACCTCTTGTTTAATGTAATTGTACTCGTGTCCTTTGTTGCAGTGTTTGTTGTAGCATTCCAATTGCATGCGTCGTTGCATGCACATACAATCATCTAAATCATAAAAATCTCGTTTAGTCCTTGCGAAAAACGTCGCACCCTCTTTTCCAATGAGACGCACTTCCGTCACTGGCACATTTTATCATTGGGAGAGCCAACAGGCAATCATGGAGCCTAGTCGAGTCACGTAAAACACACACAAAAAAAAAAAAAGAGAAAAATCAGCATGAACCACAAACTCGGGTAAAAAACGCACTGATCCCTGTTGCAGAATTTGGCCTGCGCAGCAACGGCGACCACGATGCAGGAGAGAGAAGCCACAGTAAGAAGTTTCATCGCGGATCAAATTTACAAGTAGAACACAAAAAAAAAGTGAAAAGAATGAGCCGACAGGGAATTTATTGAATTTAAAAGGAGGTGCGCGCTCAGGGGGCTCGTTTCTATGAATGAATGGCCGGCGTATAGCACGTGGCTTCCATGATTGTCTCTAAAAACGCGTGGACGCGCGACTGGGCGCAGCCATGTCGCAAAAAAAAGTCCAAATATGTTTTTTGCTCTTTTGTGACGACTGGCAAGGAGATCTTTTCCGCAAAAGATGGATGAGGGTGAGCGACCGACGTTTATTTAATTTCAAATGGACTAGATTACAAAAGAGAAAGAGGAGAAAATGCATAAAATAAAGTTTACAATGAGCCCTTTGCGGCCTTCTTCTTCTTGTCGCGCGCAGCCTGCATGAATTTCATGATGGATTCGAGCGAGTCGGCGCTGGTCATGCGGTCGGCAAGGCGCGCCATCTCCTCCTCATTGACTTTGAGCAGCAGGTCGCGATCGACGCCACGCACAAGCTCCTTGGTCACCTTGAGCGCCTCCAGCGAGTACTGGCCCGCTTGCGCCGCAATCTTGAGCACATTGGCATGGAAATCAGCAGATGGCAGCACGCGCAAAAAGTTGCAAACCTCCATCTCCTTGGCAGAAAAGCGGCGACCCAACAACTTTTTTTTTTTAAAAAAAAACACGCGTCAATTGCGGGTCTCTTGTGGCGCGTCACTTTTTTTTTGAACGCGACTTACGAGCATCTCGTTGGCCTTGGACTGGCCCATGATGCGCGGGAACATGACGGACGAGCAGCCCTCGGCACAAAAGCCGAATTGCATAAACGGCGTATTGAACGTGGCCTCGGGCACCGCGTACGCGACGTCGCACAAACCGAGCGTCGTGCAGCCAAAGCCAATGCAGTGACCTAAAAGCATAAAAAAAACAGGAATGGGATGAACAAACCAGCTTAAAAAAATCCTGTTTTTTTTTTGTTTTTTACCATTGACGGCGCCGATCAACAGCTTGGGGAAACGCACCATTTCAGCGACCAAGTTCCTAAAAAAAGGGGCAAGCAATGTCAGCAACAAAAATAAAAAAAAGAGGGCCAGGGGGGATGCTCAATTCACTCACTTTGTGTTTTCAAAGCGATCCTCAGGCGCGATATCGTCGTCGGCGGCGGCATTCAAGTCCAGGTCTTGGCCAGACGTGTAATACTTGCCCTTGCCGGTGATCACACACGCCTTGACGTCATCGCTCGCAGCCGCCCAGCGCAGCGCGTTCAACCAGTCCTGTCAGAAGCAGAAAAAGACAACGTCACGTCAAAAACTCCCCTTTTTTTGACCTTTTTTTTTTGTTTTTTTTACCAAGTAAGCCTGGGGCGTGAGCGAATTGTAGCGCTCAGGCCGGTTAAAAGTAATGACGGCGACGCCGGGGCTGGGCAGCGTGACCTCAAGCGTCTTGAACGAGGGGGCGGACATGGTGGGCAAAGAAAAAAAAGTAAGGAAAAAGAGAAAAAGAGAGAGAGAGAGCCGCTTCCATTCCATTCGACCGCCCCGCATTTTTGTACAGCAATTGCCCCACTGCAATCTGGATTTGAATTCCCACGTGAAAGGGGGAGCGAGGCAACTTTTTTTTGTTATATTTTAGCCATTCGTTGTCCCAATGGCTTTTCTCATGCCTCTTTTTTTTCACGCCTCAGTGTATCCATCGGGTATGGATGATGGCGAGCTTCCCAACAAAAAAAAAGTAGCGTAAAATGACGTGTTTTGGCCCTGTGTTGCCCATTTGACCCGCGGAGCAAAAAGGGTCGCATCGGACACAAATGGCGATGACTAAAAGGCATCCGCTCCGTTTGCCCTCGTCCAAAAAAGTGCCCAATCATCATTGGCACATGAATGCGCGCGCTTTTGCTAATCCAACGTCGTCGTTGAAAAACGGAAAAATGACCAATTTATTACATACACGCTTGTTTTTCTTCTTTCTTTCTTCATTCTACACCACATTGTCGACACCCGTGCCGCCCAGGATCTTGGAGCTGGCGTGCGGCTGTTGCTTGACGGCGGCAACCACTTTTTTGAAAAAAAAAAACGCGTCAATAAGGCCAGGTTGGGCCATTTTAGGCCGTGTTGACGCGTCGCGCGCAATGTCGCGGCCCCGCGGGGCACTTACCATAGAAAGCCGACGTGAAACCAAGGACGACAGCCGCCGCAATCAAGCTGGTCGTGCTCACAATGTTGGACAGGAACATGATCAAGCTCATCACCGCGTACAAACCGGCGCGCAGCGGTGAACTCTCAAAGTTGGCCACAAAATTGTCACTGCCCAAAAAAAAAAAAAAGGAGCATAAGCCAATGGGGCCATTTGTCGAGACTCGTCCTCCTTGCACTTACAATTTCGGGCTCGTAGGGCACACCTTTTTTTTTTTTAAAAAAAAAGGGGGGTCAAATCATCGTTTTCGACGCGTTTTGCGTGTTTACCTTCATGCACAGTGGCACCTCGACAAAGAACAAGATGAAAGCAAAGATCCAGCCTATAAAAAAGGGCCAGACGCGTCAGTCATCAGGCCAATTCATTGACGTGGCACCAAATGGCCCATTGGATCAAAAAGAGCCCCCTACCAATAATGGCAAACGGAATATTGGACGTGATGCTGATCGCACCCAAGGCCACAAGCACTATGTATTAGCATGACAAAAAAAAAAAACCGAGGGAATCAGCCATGGCTAAATTGCGGCTTGTATATCATAGGCATCGCGCGTCGCTTTACAAATAATCGAGAGAATGCCGCCCCTGGAAACGACAGAAAATAAAAAACGTGGTCAGCGCACGCAAAACGTCGAGAACGAGCCGCCGCCATCATCCCCAGAGACCGACTCTCCCCGGTCAACGATCCTCTTTGGCTGACAACAAGGGTGTTTTTTCATTTACCACTGCGCATAAAGGCTAAAGTTGCGCGAACGAAGCTCATCCATCAAACCCATCTTGAAAAGAATACAATAAAGAACAAAGGTGGAGAAAGAAAATGGAAAAAAAGGGTGGTCAAACCAAACGCCGCCAAGGTCAATTCCTTTTTGCTGCTTTTTTTTTTTTTTTTTTCGCGGGCTTTGTGGTCTGTGCTTTTTTTTTTATTCGCGCTCCTCGGCCCTTTTTTTTTTTTTTTTTTTTGAAAGGGGTCCAAGCTATCCATTTAAAAGTGCACCTTGGCACCGTCTGGAGAAAATAGCGTAAAAAAAATCACAAAGTCTTGGCTTTTTGGCTCATTGGGTACCAAATCCGTCAGGCTCAAAAGCGCCATTTCTCCAATCTTGCCAAGCTTTTTCGAAACCTGGATGCGTGCAGGGTCAATGGGTGGTGGTTCTTGCAAAAAAGGGGCGACTTCGGCGGTAGAATGGGCGATTCAACATTGTTGGCGTTACAGGTATCCAATTCTCGTCAAATTTGAACCGGATGCCCCTCTTTGGCATAAAAACAATGCCATCAAGTTGCAAAGGTCGCAGCGGTGCTGCCTGTTTAGAATGAAGGAAAACCTCATTTCAAGGCCTGTTCTAGCCGATTGCTGGAAAAACAAGTAACCATTGTATTGTAATTTCCACCAGCAAGCTACGGGCAGTTGCTTCCACTAGCAGCTGTTGAAGTTTGGAGGCGAGTTGGTCAAGTATACCGGGAGAAGTACATAAAGATGTGGATTTTGAAGCAAGTCAACTTGAACTCGCGAACCGGGCACTGCCATTGCCTGAATCGCGTCCAAGCGTGAAACGGCAAGCTATAAACCCCTATTGGAACTCGGTTTGCAGCCGCCAAAAGCTATTGAGGGGGCGCGACACGCAAATCAGAAAATGGGCTGTTTTGGGCACCCGAGAGGAAATGGAAAAAATGGGTCCGCAGAATGGCGTCAAAGTTGCACACAAGATGCATCGCATGGCAAAACGGTGAGAAATGGCAAAACAAAGTGCGATCAATCAGCTCGTTGACGAGCAATGAGCAAAATCAGCTAAAATTTCAAAGGCGAATAACACGGAAAGAACACCTCTATGGAGCCGCGCCGACGCGTCCATGAGCAAGTGATACGCCAGGGGCATAGATATGATAAGAACAGGCGCGTGTCACTCGACGTCTGACGCGGGTTTTCACGCGTCAAAAATTACCTATGATGTTAAAACCGTGTCAAAGATGGTAATAAAGTCATTTTTTTCAATGCTCACGGACATGTACGTATGCCGCGGGCCATGTTCTTTCTGATGGTGCGCGTTTTTCAGAGATGCAAGCATTTTTCGTTGAGTTGACCTTGAGCTGAAAATTAGCCCTGAAACGCATTTTACGCGGGATCCATCCATTGGAACCCTGCTTTCTATTCGATTTCTATCGGAAATGAGAGGGCACCTACTATGTAGTTGAATGGCGTGGCGATCTGAGGACCTAAATCTCAGCGTTTTCAAATCCATGACTGTACCCCTGCGAAAATCCATGGTTTTCAAACGTGGTGATTGCGCGCCATCCAACGGCCACCTCGCGGTGCGGGTGGGCTCATTTGAACGAGAAGTCGCAGAATGGTAGATTCCAAGGTGGAGATTCATTGCAGCATGTCCACCCATTGACAAGCGACCAAAAAAAAAACACCGAAAACCCTCAAACCGCGTTTTTCGCTCGCTGATCGCCTAAAGGATCCTCATTTTTCGTGTGCAGAATGCATCTTGCCGACGCCCAAAGCACTACGAGTGCTTTTGACGGCATGCTGATGCGAAGCCGAGCAGGCTGGTTTTGACATTTTGCATTTTGCGAGATCACCCACGTTTTGTGACGAGATTGATGCGTCGTACAGCGACGCAAAAAAAGTGTACATGAGCGAGCTCGGCGCGCAGCTTCCAACCTGTGATGAAAAAAGAACGAATAGAAAGCATTTTGGCGAGGATGAAACGCTAATATATTTAACATCGACGTTTTTCGTCACCCATGCTCTTCATGATGCGCTTGCGGCTGGATGTCCGGTCAAAATATGACAAGCAGACACTGTGGAAGGTTTCTTCATTATGCATTTATTGGGGGGTGTAAAATAGAAAAACGTCGAAAGGCTACACAGAGGGGGCATCCAAGCCCAGGGCTAGCCGTCGATACCTCTCGTAGCCAAACAGGTTGCGTTTGAGCGAGCTGCGGCCGCCTTGCCTGGCGTCTCCTTTCTGTAGACACGTCAAAAAAAAAAAAGGTTAAAAGGGCAATTGGGGGACACGCAAATTCTGTTTTTACCTTGATTTTGTCTACTGATTCTACGTAAAAGCTGACGCCGCTGTGATTTTTCCCCCATCGTCGCGACTTTATGTGATGCTGGATGCTGTCTGCGTACTGCTGGAGCTTTGGTAGGACGCGCAGGGTGACTTGGACGTCATGATCGGGTACAGTCGCATCCTTTTGGCGTGGTTGCAGGTAGGCTTTGGCGTGGACGGGCTTGGCCGGTGGTGCCTTGCCCTCGACGGCGCACATGAACGGGTCCTCGGGTGACACGTCGGGTTCCTGGAACACGGGCACGTATTTTCCAGAGTGGATGATCACTATTTTTGTTTTTTTAAAAAAAATAAAAAAAAGGGTGAGCAAAGGGCCAATTGGTTTCTTTTTGGCATTTTTTTTCTTACTGGCGACAATGTCGGAGTCGTCGGTATAGATGCCCGAACCCCAGAGGGCGCGCTTCTTGACATTGGGATTTTGGTATGTCAAGTATCTTGCGGGGATGCGCACGTGGACCAGGCCATTGAGATGGCTCTCAAGGTTGGGCAGAAGCATGGAGGGCTCGTACAAGTAGAAACCTAATAAAAAAAAAGAAATCAATTGGCATTGGGGGGGGCATTGATGTGGTTTCATACCTAAAAAGGGCTCCTTTTTGCCTTGCACGGCCTGCCAGACGCGATCGTTTTTGATGATGACGGCAGGCAAAGCGGAGGAGGGAGAAGAAGAAGAAGAAGGAGAAGAAGAGGATGGGGTGGCCTTTTTTGTTTCTATGGTTTCTGGGGCATTGGCGTGTGATGCGTGTGGCGATGTTGTTTTTTCTCTTGTTGGTTCTATCCTTGGAGCTGCATCTGGGATGGGTTGTGTTGTTGTGTTGATGGCAGCAGGCGAAGAGGTGGAGGTGCGTCGTTCGTCATTTTCTGTGTTGTTGTTGTTGTTATTGAGGAGGTGGCTGATGTTTGCTGTGATGGCGGCGAGATTGCCAATGGCCATGGCTGTTGCCTGGGGCGAGTCGCGCTGGCTCTTTGCGACGGCGGCCAGGGCATTGCCCAGGATGATCTCGGCATCGCCATCCTTGGACGACGCAGGCAGGTCCATGTTGCTCAATCGCCGCAGTGCAGCGCCCAATTCAGGCAACGCGCCATTGTCCGTGTTGCTGCTGACTGGCTCATCGATGGTGGGTGGTGGGGGTGCTTCTTCCTCCTTGGGGGGCAATGACGGTTCGCGCGCGTCCATCGTGTTCACCGTGTCCACCGTGTCCATGGCCGAATGGTCGCGTTTTAATGGCTCGTCAAGCGGTTTTGCGACTGGCGCGGCATCCGTTTCTGTTGGGATGGGCTCTGGTTGTGGCTCGACGTTCAATTGGTCCTTGGTGGTCACCTGGGCAGTTTCTTGCTGCTCGTCTGCTGGTTTTGGCGTGTCATTGGCATCCTTTGTGGGTTCTTGCGACTTTTCGTTGGTTTCGTCGGCTTTGTCCACGGGAATCGACTGCGTGAGCGCCATGACCAGCTGCTCGTTGGTGAATCCGGGCGTGTGGTTTGCCAATGCGTCGTCGCTCGTGCCTTTTGTATTGTCTGCGTCGCTTTGTTCGTTGTCATTCGCCTTTTCGGTATCAACGACCGCCTCGACTGCCTTTTCTGTGCTTTCCTCGTTGGCTGCCTCGTGCTCCAGGGTGCGCGCCTCGTCGCCCTTGTTCTCGTCGGCCGCTGGACCGTGAGTAAAAAAAAAAGGAAGAGGAAAAAAATACGAAAAAAGCAGCATGTGAGCGCCTTTTTTAAATGCCAATGTGTGTCTAGACTGGGGTTGCTTACGCGTTGTCGTGTCGGACGTGTTGGTGGTCGGCGCGTCCGTGTGGGGCGTGTCTAAATGGCAAGGATAAGCAACACGGTGGGCGCGTTTGTGGTTCTTCTGTTTTATACCTTTTAGTGCTTGTGCCAGCGGTGCAGGGATGTCGTCGTCAAGCTTGAGACGCTTGGGCAGCGACGTGGTATCGTCGTCGGTCGTTTCATTGGGTCGCTTTGTGCCCTCGTCGCTCATTGTATATGTGAAAAAGGGCAAAAAAGGGGGGGGTTATGTGAAAAAAGAGACAAAGGGCGGAAATTGGGGTGAGGGGCACCCTTCATTTTATATCGCGCCGGACCTTGAATTCGAGTCCGGCGTGCCCGCGCTGCGTGACGGTGGCTTATCACGGCTCACCATCCTTTTTCCCTTTTTTTTTTTTTTTTCCTCTTTCCTTTTTTCTTCCTTCTCTCTCGTTTTTACCTCTCGATATGCAGGCGGACGAAGTTATTTGGCAGGTGATCAACCAGCAGTTTTGTTCGTACAAAGTCAAGTAAGTGCGCAGAAGGGTCGTTTAAACCTTGTGCTTTTGCGCCTGACCCACGATTTTTTTCTTTACTTAGGACGGCCGTCTCGAACTTTTGTCGCAACCAGTACAATGTCAGTGGTCTTTGCAATCGTCAGTCGTGTCCACTCGCCAACAGCCGATATGCGACGCTGCGTGAAGAGAAGGGTAAGGCCAATTTGATTTCGATGTTTTTTGGCGAAAATGTGCGATTGACCGCTTGTTTCTGCATTTGTAGGTATCATTTACTTGTATATGAAGACGCCCGAACGTGCGCACTCGCCAGCCAAGATGTGGGAAAAGCACAAATTATCCAAGAATTACGTGCAAGCGCTTGCTCAGATTGACAAGGAGCTTGTGTACTGGCCCAGCTTTTTGCAGCACAAGTGCAAGCAGCGTCTGACCAAGATCACGCAGTATTTGATGCGCATGCGCAAGCTGAAACTCAAGGAAGAGTAAGTGAAAAAAAGTGCAAAGGGAACCTTTTTTTTTTTTTTGGAGATCGCGACCCTAATTTGAACGTCTTTTTTTTTTTCAAAAATAGGGACCGGCCCCAGCTGATTGGCATCAAAAAGAAGATTGAGCGTCGCGAGACGACGCGTGAGCGCAAGGCCGAGGCGGCAGCGCGTCTTGAAAAGTCGATTGAGACCGAGCTGATTGAGCGTTTGAAGAACAAGTCGTATGGCGATGCGCCGCTCAATGTGAACCAAGAGATTTGGCAAAAGATCCTGGACCAAGATCTGGACGACGCTCAAGACGATGAGAGCGAGGAGGAAGCCGAGGAGGACATTGAAGCCATGGACCGCCTTGCCGAGCTGGAGGACGAAAACGAGGACGACGGCGACTTTGGCGAGGTGGAATTCGTCTCGGACTTTGAAGAATCCGACGTGGAGGACATGGAGGACGGCTATGAATGGGAGAACGAGAACGAGCAGCAGCAACAGCTTCAATTGGAGGACAGCGACGAAGAAGACGAAGAAGATGACGACGACATGCCCAGCAAAAAGAAGCGCAAGGGCGCCACATCTTCGCGCAGTGCCAAGCGATCAAGAAAGGGCGCACATGTCGAAATTGAATACGAGCACGAGGATCACACCGCCACGGCCTAAGTCGTTTGATCCCGATACCTTTTTAGAGCTCTTTTTTTATTTTTTTTGCTTGTTTTTTTTTCTTTCTCTCTTGCATCCCCCCTTTTTCATTTCATCCCTTTTACAATACAATAAAAATATCGCACCTGTTCATCCTCGATTCTCACGCGGCTTAAATAAAAAAAGTAAAAAAAAGACGCGCCTTCTTGTTTTCTTTTTTATTTCTTTTGCCTCAGCGAGGTTTTTTGCATAATCGCGCAAAGCACACGTCTTATATTTTCTCCGTCTGTCCTGATTCTTTTTTGGGCAAGGAAAGGGACCCGAGGCTGGGTCCAATTTCTCTTTGGGATCGATGATTTTCACGGCTCTGGCTGCATTTGGGAAAACAAGCAAATCGGGGATTGCTGCTGTGACTCATTGCACAATGGGTCCCCCCCTTTTTTTTTTTATCATGAGCCTCGATCTTTTTTTTTTTTAAATCCCTCTTGTCTCTTTTTCCTTTCCTTCAGTGAATACAGCATATATAAAGGAACCCCTCTCTCGAAAACACCTCGTCTGTGGGTCTTTTGTAGTGCGTTGCTTCTTTTTTGATAGCTTATTCCTCAACCCCCCTCTCTCGCTATGGATACCACCAAAGCCTCGACGGTGCCCGCGACGCAGCTCCAAGCCCCTGTGCAGTTTGTAAAGGACACTCGCACTGCTTTTCGCCGCCAATTGGACGACCTTGCCTTTGGCTCGGTAAGAAAAACATCTTTCTTTTTTTTTTTTTTTTTTTTTTTCAATGGGCCCTATTTCAATCCGATTCTCACTCTCTCTTTTGTTTTTAAAAAAGGTGGCGGGCCTTGTGGGCAAGTTTGTCGAATATCCATTTGACACTGTCAAGGTGCGATTGCAGACCCAGCCATTGGACCGCCCTTTGTACTCGGGGCCCATGAATTGCATCATGCACATGCTCAAGACCGAGGGTGTCAAGAGCTTTTACAAGGTAAAGAAATGAGAAAAAGAAAAAAAATGGCTCATTTTCCCCCGTTTTCTCTCTTTTTTTTTTTCCATGATAGGGCATGGCGTCGCCACTTGTTGGGTCCATGGTGGAGAATGCGGCGCTGTTTGTCGGGTACGGACAAGTACAGCAAGTGATTCGTGCATACAGCATGACGGGCAAGGAGCAAGATGCGTGGCGCGATCTTTCACCTGAAGAGCGGCCGCCGCTGTCGCTTTCGCAGCTTGTGCTTGCGGGCACGCTTTCTGGGGTGATTGCGTCGTTTGTGCTGACGCCCGTGGAGCTTGTCAAGTGCAAATTGCAAGTGATGCGCGAGCGTCATCGGCCGATGGATGTGATTTCGGCGGTGATGCGTCAACACGGTGCCGCAGGGTTTTATCGCGGATATCTTGCGACGATGCTGCGCGAGGCCGGTGGCGGCGCGTGCTGGTTTGGGTTCTACGAGTACACGTGCGCGCAATTTATCGCGCGGCGGCAGCAGCACGAGTCGCGATTAGTGACAAAGGCCGATTTGGCGCCCACGGAGCTGATGCTGGGCGGCGCGCTCGGTGGCATGGCGTACAATGCGTCGCTGTACCCGGTCGATGTCATCAAATCACACATGCAGACCGACGACGTGCTTGGAGCCCAGCGCCAACGCTCCTTTGTTCAGACTGCACGCCAAATCTATACAACAGGCGGCATAAACGCCTTTTATCGCGGCTGCGGTATCACCGTCCTGCGAAGCGCACCCACCAGCGCCATCATCTTCATGACCTTTGAATTGCTCAATCGAAACTTTGGCGCATAGACAATCCTTTTTTTTATTTTATCATCATGTATTCATGGATACCCCCCCTCTCTCTCTCTAGCCTTCTTTCCCTCTTTTTCTTCTTTTATCATCATGCATTGTACTCTACTCATTCTTTGTTGCGAACGCCCTTTTTTTTTATTTTTATTTTTTGTAAAAAAAAAAATAAAAAAAGGCTGTGTTTCTTATTCAATTCGCGCAAGGCTGGATTTATGCATCTGGCAGGGGTTCGTGCTCGCCCCGCCGCCGCGGGGGTTCAATCCAGTTTTTTTTTTAAAAAAAAATGGTGTGAGAAAATGGCGTTTCATCCTCTTTTTTCATCATTTTATCGTCAAATGTCGTCGTCGCAGGGGTTCTCACATATTGTGTACCACACGGGCAAGCGCGAAGAGTACGAGAGCACGCGTCATTTTTACACGACGCTCGGATTCAAGCACGTTTTGCGGCAAGAGTCGGACGTTGTGTCGTGGCTCGTGCTGGAGACAACCGACGCTTTTAGTGCCAACGTGACGCTGCAGCTTGTGCTGTGTGCCGATGCTGTTGAACACCAACGCAAGCCATTGGAACAACTGGAAGACGCCGCACTCGTGTTCCGTGTCACCAACACGTCGGTAAAAGCCCAGGAAAAACGAGGAAAATAAATGTAAAAAGACTCAATTCGTTGTCAAATAGTCGATCAAGGCGACGCTCAAGCAATTACACACGGTGTACGTGGACCGGTCGCCCAAGGATGGCAAGACCATTGAGCTGCATGCAATGGATCCGATGAACAACCGCGTCATCTTCACGAGCCGGCCGGCGTACCCGATGCTCGTGGACTTTACGCCGCAGCCCACTATGCAGATTGACCTTCAGGCATCGCTGGCGGCCGCGGACTCGTCGGCCACGTCGATCGCGTCGTCGCAATCGCGCCAATCGTCCGTGCCCGCGGGCAAAGTCAAGTCGTTTGCCGTTTTGACCTCTGGCGGCGATTGCAGCGGCATGAATCCCGTGGTTCGCGCCGCCGTACGCTACGGCATTGCAAAGGGCTGCAACGTGTATGGCATCTACGAGGGTTACCAGGGTAATAAGCAAAAAAAAAAAAAAAAACCTTTACCCTCCCCCCCAACAATGCCCATGTGACGCCCTTTTTCTTTTTTTTTCATTTTTTTTTTCGTTCCGTTTAGGTCTGGTTGATGGCGGCAAGCACATTCGTCTGATGGATTGGAAGAGTGTGCGTGGCTGGTTGTCTGTGGGTGGCACATCCATTGGCACTGCGCGGTGCATGGCGTTCAAGACGCGCGAAGGACGACTCCAGGCAGCGTACAATCTCGTTTCTCATGGCATTGACTCGCTCATTGTCTGCGGAGGTAATCTATTTTGTTATTTTAAGTTGCCTCTTCTCTATCTCTCACACACTTTTTTCTTTCTTTTTTTTTCAAAAGGTGATGGCAGTCTGACGGGCGCAGACATCTTCCGCTCCGAGTGGAGTTCCTTGTTGGAGGAATTAGTGGCGATAGACAGGATCAGTAGCGACTTGGCGGCGCAATTCACGCATTTGACGATTGTTGGCCTTGTCGGGTCGATTGACAATGACATGGCCGGCACGGACATTACCATTGGGTCGGTGACTTGCCTGCATCGTGTGTGCGAAATGGTCGACTCGATTGGCACGACGGCATCATCGCATTCGCGCGCGGTAAAAAGTGGAAAGGAGAAAAAAAAAAAAAAAAAAAAAAAAAAAACTCATTCATTCATCTATTCCCCCCTTGTCTTTGTTTTCTAGTTCATTATCGAGGTGATGGGCCGCGATTGCGGATGGCTGGCGCTCATGTCTGGGATTGCGACGGGCGCGGACTTTGTGTTTATTCCTGAGCATCCTCCTGCGGCTGGCGAATGGGAGCAAGCGATTTGCGATGTTGCGCACAAGCACCGCGAGCTTGGCAAGCGCAAGACGGTGATCATTGTGGCGGAGGGTGCGCTGGATACGTCGTTGACGCCGATCAAGGCGGACACGATCAAAAATATCTTGACGGAGCGGCTTGGGCTGGACACGCGCGTGACGATTCTTGGGCATGTGCAGCGCGGCGGATCGCCTTGTGCGTTTGACCGCATTCTTGCGACGCAGCAATCGGTGGCGGCCGTGGAAGCCGTGCTGCAATCGACGCCGGACTTGCCGTCGCCGCTCATTGGGTACACTGGCAACAAGGTGACGACGATGCCGCTCGTGGAAGCCGTGGCTCTGACGCGTCAGGTCGCGCAGGCCATCAAGGACAAGAATTTCGCGCGTGCCATGGAATTGCGCGACGTGCAATTCCGTCTTGATCTCGACATTTACAACGCGACAACGTCCTTGTTTTTGGAAAACCAACATTCACAGCAACTCCCAGCGCACGAGCGCCTGCGCATCGGCATTGTACACGTTGGCGCGCCTGCGGGCGGGATGAATGCGGCGACTCGCAGCGTGGCAAGACACGCACTGGGTCGTGGACACGTGCCAGTGGCCATTTACAATGGCTTTGACGGCCTTTTGAACGGGTCTGTGCGCGAATTGAGCTGGATTGACGTGGATGGCTGGACGGGCGTCGGCGGGTCGTATTTGGGCACCAATCGACACGTACCCGGATCGGCAAAAAAGACCATTGACCTTGGCATGGTCGCGTACCAGATGCAACACTTTAAATTGCAAGGTTTGGTCATTGTCGGTGGATTCGAGGCCTATGCGAGCCTCGTGAACCTGCACGACGCACGCGAAAAGTACCCTGCGCTGCGCGTGCCCTTGTGTGTCATCCCCGCCACCGTCTCCAACAATGTCCCCGGCACCAATTTTTCACTTGGCTCAGACACCTCGCTCAATGTCATTGTCAATTCGTGCGACGCCATCACTCAGTCGGCACGGTCGTCACGCCGTCGCGTCGTAAGTCATTTTTATTGATTGATTTCACAAAAAGCGCTCACTTTTTTTCTTTTCTTTTTTCAAAAGTTTTGTATCGAGGTCCAGGGTGGACGATCCGGATACCTTGCTGTGGAGGCCGGTCTTGCATCTGGAGCCAATGCAGTGTACATCCCCGAAGAGCGGCTTTCGTTGGACCGGATTCAATCGGATGTGCACCATTTGATGGCATTGTACATGGACGACGACGCCGATCGGTCCGAGGGCCGTATCCTGCTGCGCAACGAGACCGTCAGCGACACGTACACGACAGACGTCATCAGCAACATCCTCAAGGAGGAGGGCCACTCGCTGTTTGACTCGCGCACCGCCGTCCTTGGTCATGTTCAACAAGGCGGCGCGCCGTCGCCGCTCGATCGCATCCGCGCCACCACACTCGGCTACCACGCCGTCGATTTCATGGAGAAACACACGAAAAACGCGCTGCAAAAGGCAAAAACGGCCAGCACGGCCGTCCCCATTGTCGATTTGTGCCACACGCCCGACTCGGCCGCCGTCATGGGCATCCACGGCAATGGCATCCGTGCCACGAGCGTCACCAAACTCGCCGACCAAACAGATACCAAGAATCGCAAGCCAAAGGACGCTTGGTGGTTTGTCCATCGTCCATTGGTAAGCAAAAACACGGAAAAACACTTTTTTTTTTTTTTACTCACCGCCCTCTCTTTCTCCAGGTGGACCTGCTTGCTGGCCGCGGTCTGTTCACGCCCGAGGCTCAGGCATTGCATGCGACCAAGTGAACAAGTCCAACAAGTCCCAGAAGCCTTTTTCCTACTAGATCCTCCTTTTTGATTTTGTAAATGTATAATACACACGTTTCTGCCCCCATTGAAAGCTCAAAATGACATTATCAAAAAGACATTTGACTTTTGACGCCAGAAATGAGAAAAAAAGAAAGAAAAAAAAACTCAATTTCGGGCTCAATATGTGATATTTGCTCGTCAATTCTGCAAGTCCATGGGCTTGTCGGAGGTCAATTGGCATCAAAAAGTGTCCATTTGGGCTGTCGCGTGGCCGCGCGCGCATGCGCGTAATGGGGGACCATGGGGGGGGGGAGAGCTCTGTGCAACCGCAAAAAAAAGCGCTAGTGCCGGCTTCAGCCACTTTGACGAATTGCTGCACTTGCGTAACGTGTATTTTTTCTTCCGGGTCAACATTGGGCTACGTCCACATGATGGAAATAAGACATTTGTGCTTGCCGCGCATGCTCCATGGCTGATTTTCCCATTGTTCTTGTCAAGGCATCTTCGTTTTTTTATTTTAAAAAAAACAAAATACGAGCGCACTCCGCTCCTTGAAATGCGTGGTTCGTGACAGAATAAAGAAGAGAGGCAAATTACCCCTTGATTAGGGAAAAATGTGCTTCAAAAAGTCGAAAAGAAGACGACTGGGCGACCCTTCAAGTCGAGCGAAAAAAAAAAAAAAAAAAAACGTGAGATGTGTTTGTACCACGTGTTGCACGAACAATCGTAAAGCATGGCCAAGGTCTTGGCCCACTCCGGATTCGACGGGAAAACAAGTATAAAGCTTATACAAAAAGGAGACGGCCAGCAAAATGAGGCAACAGCTCGTTGCTATGCATGTGTTTGATGCGTTTCCTGCGTTTTAAGAGGTCATTGGATGGAGATCGGCCGCTAGAAAGAACGAGGGGGCAATGGTCGTGCGTGCTCGCATTGCCAAATTTGAAAATAAAGTTTTCGGGGCGCTCTTTTTTTCTTTTTTTTTTTTGCCTTCTCACCTTTTTTCTTTTTTCACCTCTTGCTTCTCACCTTTTTTACTCGACTGACGAACAGGCTCGCACTCTCTCACCGTGAGTGCCTCCATTTCATAAAAATATGCACAAAGAAAAACGGTCTCATAACACTTTGTTTTTTTTTTTGGCCCTCGACGACAAAAAGATGCAGTCAATCTCGGGCATCATCACGCAGGTGAGAACGTCCAAAGGCGAGGTGCCGCCGCCTCTTGTTGGGCCGTCGGTGACCATGGCGGGCGATTACATTTATGTGTTTGGCGGCCGCCTTGTGTCGACACGCAAAATGACGAACCAGCTTTATGTGATGGATGTCAAGACGCAAATGTGGACGCGGCACATTCCGTCGCCCGACTCGGACAAGCCGCCGACGCCACGCTATTTCCATTCTGCCAATGTGCACAACAACGCACTCATCATCTTTGGCGGCATGGGGTACGCGCGGCTTAGCAGCAACAAGGACGACATGGACGGACTAAGTGTTTTGGACGATTTGGCCATTCTGGACATTGACACCATGACGTGGCGCCGTCCGATGATCCATCCGTCGCTCTTTGCCCCGCGCGCACGCTATGCGCATCTCGCCGAGGTCATGGACGACCGATTGATTGTCATTGGCGGCCAGGACGGCAACAATTCGTATCTGCAGGAATTGAACATTCTGGACTTGCATTCGTGGGAATGGGTCCAGGTAAAGGATATTGAAAAGCAGGTCGGCGCCTATCGATCCATTGCCATTTCCACGCCGCCAGGCACGCGCTTGCCGTCGGCCATCAAGGACAATCTGGCCGCCGCCGCTGCTGCTGCTGCCGACGATTATCACCATCAAGGCACCGGCAATGCCAACAGCAATGGCAACAATAATGCAGCATCCGCAGCCGCAGCAGCCGCAGCCGCGGCGGCGGCCGTGGCGGCAGCGGACGAGCCGAATCCCATCTATCTCTATACCAATTACAATTTCACCAATGTGCGTCGCGAGCTGCAGCTTGTGTTTATGAATGGGAACAATCCGTCCGTCGAAGATTGCTCGCAATACATGACGGGGTCGTCGATGCCACCTGGCCTGCGCTTCCCGACGGGCCACACGCTTGGCCACCATTTGATTTTGGCCGGCACGTACCTGTCGCAGCCCAGCCAGTCGTACAGCATCTGGTCGCTGAACCTGGGCACGTTGACGTGGGGCAAGATCGAAACGGGCACCGTGCTGGCCTCGGGCTCATGGAATCGCGGCGTGCTGCACGAACGTACCAATCGCTTCTTGGTCTTTGGCAACCAGCACCGCAACCTCATGGAGGATTACAATCATCGCCAGACCAATTTCGATCATTTGGCCGTCGTCGATCTCGAGGCCTTTGGCGTGTACAAGTTGCCGCGCATCACATGCTCGACGCTTGCTCAGGAAATGGGCCTGTCGCTGCTCAATGAGCCTGCCGTCTCGGATTTCTACATCATCACGCGCGAAAACCAATCGATCCCCATCAATTCGGCCGTCGTTGCCCAGCGCTGGCCCTACTTTGACCAATTGTTGGAAGGCAGCCGCACCAAGCAACATGGCAACAATGCAAACAATTCAAAAGACGATGTCCAATCGCCATCGACGCCTCGTTCGACCGCGTCCGCCTCGTCGGCCACGCACAACAACCAGCACCCATCTTCATCGAATACCACCACCAACACTACCGCGACCAATGGCAATGGCAATGACAATGGGATCACGCCACCACCCACATCGTCGACCAATTCGCCGCCCACGCCAATGGAAAATGGGGAAAAGCATCATCATCAGCAGGCATCTCTTGAGCCTGTGCTGCTAAAGAGCCACAGCATGCTCTTCCCTTATCCGTACCCTGTGGTCATTGCGCTGTTGCAATTCATCTACACGGACAATCTGCTGACGGCGCAACAGTACCAGCCGCACATCCTTGCACAATTGCTTCTTTTGGCCGACATGTACCACTTGCCCCGCCTTCAGCAGCTTGCAACGCACGCATTGCATCAGATGCTCAACATGTCAACGGCGCCGCTCATCTTTGAGACCGCCGCACTGTCGCACCAGACAAGTCTTCAGATCCGCGCACTCAAAATGATGATTGCCGCGAAAAAGATGATCCAGCAGCAGCAGATGCTCCAGGCCGGCGCTCATCACCAGATCCAGCAGCCTCATCCGCCCACCACGTCGTCGGTCACGTCCCCGCCCGCGTCCGCGTCGACGTTTGCCGGCGTTTCTGGTTCTATGTCAGCAGCTTCTGCTGCTGCTGCGGCGGCGGCTTCCGCGTCGACGCGGTCGCCCAAGCAACAGCACGCGCAATTGGGCAAGGATGCGTCCGCCACACCGCCCGACGCGCTGTCGCCCACGATCAGCCCATCGCACTCGGCCGTCGACCACGGCAGGACCCGCCGCTCGCACCAGCCACCATTGGCGTCCGTTGGCAATTCGTCCTTCTCAGCGCAGCAGTTGCACCATCAACTGGCACTGAGGGAACAGCAACAGCAAGCGTCGCAAGCGTCGACCCAGCAATTGTCGCCATCGCAGCAGATCCAATTGCAACACCAACAGCAGCAACAGCTGCAGCAGCGTCGTCAGCAATCGCCCGCTGTCCAGCAACAATACGTGCCGCGCCGTACGCCTAGTGTGTCCGGACAGGCCGGCGGCAGCGGGTCGACTCGCTACGATCGCTACGCGGCTGCGGGTACCCAAGACCCGTACGCGGCTTTGATGAATGGCCGCTCTGCCACGGCATTGGGTTACCAAGGATCCACATCGTCCATGCAGCACTCGTACTCGGGCACCCCATCCTACATGACAAAGTCCTCCTCCATGCCCACAGACGTCATTGCCGAAAACAGCCCGCCATCCACACCGCGCCACAACACCTTTGACCACACCGATACGGACAAGCGCAAAAAGGAGAAGAAAAAGACATTCTTTGGCGGAAAGCTGTTTTGAGTCGTTTTTTTTTATTTCTTCTCTTGTCCATCTCCCCCATCACCTCGATTTCATCCTCACACTCACTCCTTTCCTTATTGTTATTTTGTAATGCTTGCTGTAAAAATAAAGTCCAAATCACTGAAAGGAATCCAGCGTGACAGAATCCATGCAATTCGTCACGCTTTTTGCATTTTGAGGACGTTTCCAGTTAGAAACCCGATTTCGTTTTGAATGCCATTGAATGGAACACACCACAAAGCACAATTTTGCGGCGGGCAGCGAGGCAATACGACGCCGAGAAAAAATTGTGATACAAGGGGTCAAAGCTATGCATCATGCCGCTTGACCAAAATCAACACAATCACAACAGGATACAGTATCGTGTTTTGCCAGTCCATTTTTACGTAAGCCGAGTTGACAGAATCTGACGCGCGTTGTCATTACAATGCCTGAGACATTGCCCTATCGTACACTGCACGAAAGCTTACACATTTACCTTTTAAAAACCAAAGAGTGTGTTTTTCAGACGTTGCCGGCCTGCTGTGCCTCCAGAAAAAAAATTACAGCCTAGCTTCCCGCCAATGAAAGTTGCGTCATGGAATGATGAACCACGGCTGTCAGGTCCCGGACCAGTGGGGACATAATATGGACTCAGGCCCACCGGTGTCCCAGGTGTAAACTCATAATAAAGCATCTTGGTTTGGGTGGTCCACCTTTTTTAAAGCTCTGGCTGTAGGCGGTCCACCTTTTTTTCAGTCTTTGGCTGTGGGTGGTCCACCTTTTTTGGGCGGTCCACCTGTTTTTCAGTCTTTGGCTGTGGGTGGTCCACCTTTTTGGGCGGTCCACCTTTTTTCAGTCTTTGGTCGTGGGCGGTCCACCTTTTTTAAAGCTCTGGCTGCAGGCGGTCCACCTTTTTTTCAATCTTTGGCTGTGGGTGGTCCACCTTTTTTGGGCGGTCCACCTTTTTTAAAGCTTTGGCTGTGGGTGGTCCACCTTTTTAAAGCTCTGGCTATAGGCGGTCCACTTTTTTTTCAGTCTTTGGCCGTGGGCGGTCCACCTTTTTTAAAGCTTTGGCTGTGGGTGGTCCACCTTTTTTGAGGGCGGTCCACCTTTTTTTTTTTAAAGCTCTGGCTGTGGGTGGTCCACCTTTTTTTCAGTCTTTGGCTGTAGGCGGTCCACCTTTTTTTCAGTCTTTGGCTGTGGGCGGTCCACCTTTTTTGGGCGGTCCACCTTTTTTCAGTCTTTGGTCGTGGGCGGGCCACCTTTTTTAAAGCTCTGGCTGCAGGCGGTCCACCTTTTTTGAGGGCGGTCCACCTTTTTTTTTTTAAAGCTCTGGCTGTGGGTGGTCCATCTTTTTTTCAGTCTTTGGCTGTGGGTGGTCCACCTTTTTAAAGCTCTGGCTATAGGCGGTCCACCTTTTTTTCAGTCTTTGGCTGTAGGCGGTCCACCTTTTTTTCAGTCTTTGGCTGTGGGTGGTTCACCTTTTTTTTTGAGTCATTGGCCGTGGGTGGCGGCCCACATTTTTGAGGGCTGTGGGCGGTCCGCCTTTTTTAAAGCTTTGGCTCTGGGTTGTCCACCTTTTTTGGTCGCCTTTTTTGAGGGCAGCCCACCTTTTTTCAAGTTTCGGGTGTTAACACATATGATACGTGCAGCAAATCGATGGACAGCTCCTGGTTCCTGGATGCTCCCCATTTGGCCGACTAGTCAGCACTCGCTGTGCCCAAGGCAGATGCGTGTCTTGCGTGATTTTACGACGTTTGGTCTGATTCCAGACGTACTTTTGACGTCATTGACGCTGACCATGACACATACAATCACACTGATGAGCATTGTCGTGTGGCCCTGGCGGGTGGTGCTATCAGTGGCGTGTTTTTTTTTTTGATTTTTGGCTTCATTCACGACGCGTATTTGATTGCGACGCTGCTAAAGACAACCAATGGGCGCTACAATTCGTGCGCGTACGCGTACGATTGGCGACTTGACCCACCATGCACAACGCGCGCATCTTCAGATCCATTCACCGAGGAGCGAGGCCATTTGGAGGGCCAAAGGACGTCAAAGACACGAAGCATGAGCGAGTAGTTGACTAGTCAGCGCTTGCACACAAACCAAAAAAGGAAGAAATGAAAAACAGGGCCCCGTAGAATAGCCTTTTTATTCGCTCTCTCTCTTTTTCTTTTTCTTTCACTTTAACTTTGCACTCACTCAACGGAACACTACGAAAGATCTTCGTATTACCGGCTACAAATGCTCTGTTAATGCTTGCTTTTCATTTTGCAGGAGGAATTGCCTATTGTAAGAACCCAGCGCCGCGTTTGCATTTCAGTGGCACAAAGAGGACTTAAGGGATCTAGTTCGCTCCTTTTTTTTTTTTAAAAAAAAGTACTTTCTTGCTCTGCATAGTCAGAAAATCGCAGCATGCCGTGTACAAGACGCGTGAGGAAGCGCACAGCATATTGACGGGCACGGATGACCATTTGATCATCATTGTTCGCCCATGCTCCATCTACGACACCGCTGGCCTCCAAGGAATATTGTCTCTCTTTTGGGGGGGGTCTGATGTTGCTTTGCAATTGGGTGGCAGGAACACTAGCGAGCACTTGCAGTCCACACGTAGCTTATTAGCCATTTTGCCAAGTAAAACCATCCGCGTCTCGAGTGGCTCCCGGCTCTGCGACTTCCGGGCATAACCGAGAGTTGTGATGCCATCATTTCGGACGACTGCCTCCAAATAGCTTGTTCCGTTGAAGACGCGATCCACGGCTTGCTCTACATTGATGAAATTAGCCTTGAATTCACGCTGACAATCGAGCTTACGGTGATAAGTGACTTTTAATTGGTAGATGAGGCGAGTGCGATTACGATTTCCCGCCTGTCGCGTCCGTCCGTGGATTGTTGGCGCGTTTGGCATCTCTGAGAGCCACTGTGAGACGACATTCTGCGGGACTTTTGCAAGGTCCGGAAAAATATTGACGATGACGGCTACAATGTCCTTGTTCGAGAGTGAGAGGCCCTCGTACAATTCCATGCTCTCGTTCTCGGACAAGGTGTATAAAAAAAATCGCACTGACAATATCGAGAGAAGCCGCCTTTGTCGCCTTCATTTGCAGTTCTGTAAGCGCGGTCCATCTGGGCGCAGTGGATGTAGCGGAGGGCGCTGTGGATGAGGACGTGGACGCCTTAAGCGCCGTGGATATCGATTTGGCTAAAATGCGAGAAAATGCGTTGTGAGCAAAGAAATACGCGAGAAGAATGCCTCAAAAAGCTTACACATTGTGTTCCTGAAGTATCTTATATAAGTGAAGGGGTCTCGCTTATACACCTTGTGGGCAACAGCAAATGGACGGTCTTCACCGCGCAATTTGTCGTGTACGACGACCATCCGTATCTTTCTAAGCTTTTTGAGATATTTGGTGCCATTTTTGGAGTTCATGGCCACTCCAAATAACTTGCAAGCAGGCACTTCCGTGCGATTAATGTCTTGATGCTCTTGGAGAGTGTAGCGCATTGCCCCTGGATATAAAATTGAGGTTAGAAACCAATTGGTATTACATTTGTGCTGCGCTCGCTCGCTTATAAAAATACGAAAAATACAAATGTACTTTATGTAATTACTGTGTGTACCGCCAAAAATCAACTTTATTCGATTCTAAGTTATATTTTAAATCGGCATCCCGAGACAAAATGACAATCCAGGCTGTTTTTGCAGCACTTCTATTAGAGCCAACCGCAAAAACTGATCCAAAGAATCGCTATGTATAGCACTGTACCTACTGTTCTGAATGTACTCAACAAATCCAGCAATAATTGGACATGTAATTTCACTTTTACCCTACGTGCCTGGGCCAATTATTTATTTTTCCATCATGTCCAAGTCTCCATCGTCCACTGTGTCGTCCCACGCGTTGTCCCCCGTGCCGCCACGCGGTCCTGCGTCGTTTACGACGATCAAAACCACTAAAGAAGCAATCTTGAACCTTTTCGATGAATTCTTCGCCTAGGAAGCGACTGACGCATCGATTTTCCGTGAGCGTGTCGTGATGTCCAACAAGGAAATTGCCACCCTTTTGACGAAAACGTTGTCTGATATTGCCAATGTCCCCAAACGCACCTTTGCCATGTGGCTGGCCGAGATTCCTGGCATGCTCACCAAGGAGATGCACAAGCACGCTGGCAAAATCCGCGACAAGACACATCCAATCTTTGTTCTCAAGGAATCATTTCATCGTAAGCTTCGAGTGGCACAATTGATCAATGGCGGCTAAAATCATTCATTTAGAGCACGCGGCCGAGAATGTCTTCGACCGCCGCCAATTTTTGGTGACCACGGCAAATGAAGACAAGGTCGTCATCGGCTATGCTCGAAACGGGACCCCGGCGTCAGCGCGCACACACTCACGAAAATGATCAAAAAGATGCGTGAAAACAGCCATTGCACCAAAGTGTTTGTCACGCCGCTTTCCTCGGCTGCTGCATCTGACGTGGCCATGCGCGACATTGAGCGAAGCGCGGTGCTCGCCAACCTTCGCTACCATGATGGTGATGCCCAAGGTAATAGGATAAAGAAAAAATGAATCATCTAACAACATTGAACCTCATATGTTTTCTTTAGACGTGCTTGTCTTCATGAAGGCATCCTCGCGTCCAATTCGCCTCATTTTCCAAGGTTTCGCTGGCCTGACCACCATGCCGCAATTTTTCAAGTCATTTGTCGCGTAAAATAGTTTTTTTTTAAAAAAAAAAAATCGCCTTTTACTCACTTTTTTTTTTTTGTAGCGCCTTTCCGCAACTCGCACAAGTAACCGTCGACCACGGCCACCGCTTTGAGGACTTTTCGCGTTATCAATTGCTTCTTAGCAGCGCAAACATTTTTAATTGCCAAACCCTCGGCCCTCATTGACCGCTCATGCCGCTTTCCATCTCGTTTTAGTCCCTTTTTTTCATGCCCCTCTCGCTAGGTAACCTTGCTCTTTTTATACCTCTATCTCTCTCTCTTTTTTTCCCCCATTGTCCCATTTTTTTTCTGCTTCTCTCTCTCCTGTCTCTCTCTCTCTCTGTTGCTCTTTCTCTCTCTGTGACTCCTCACCCCATTTCTTGTTTCTCCCCTCCCCTTTGTCTGTCCGTTTTGCCACTGCAATAAAAAAAACATGCACACGGCGCATCATCGCAGACAAGTGTTCAAAATTCAACTTTTTTAAAGGATGAATACGAGGATTTTTAATAATGATCTTTTGGAACACCTCGAAATTTACGCAAAGTATAAAAGCCTTGTGTTTGCTGGTAAAAAAGGCAAAAAGGCAACAAAAACCGGGAGTCCACGAACTGCGGTTGGCGTAAAATGTCATTTTGCTCCGCTTGAGTCCGTGTTTTCGACCTTGGGTTCCTTCAAGCGCGAGCAATGGACTCCTATGTTGACACTGACGGGTAAAGGGGGCCAAATGTCGCCAATTGACATGATTTTTTTGCGGACGGGGATCATATGTCCTTGAGACGCGCATTTTTTATGCAAATCGTGTTTTTATGGGCTGCGACGTGTCGCTTTCAATGCCCGCGACGCGTTTTCATGCTTCATAATCAAAGTGCGGCATGCAAAATTTTATTTTCATTTTTCTTTTCAAAAGCCAGAAAGAGTGGAAGGGGGGAAAAGCGATTTTTTTCATATCCATGCTTTTTCTTGTGATTGAGGATGCAATGCGGTGTTTTGTTCTGCTGTGGCGGCGGCGTTGAGGTTGTGTGGTGCGGAGGACGTTGACGCGATGGACGGGCGGCGCTGCTGGTGGTGCTGTTGCCATTGTTGTTGCTGTTGCTGTGCCTGAATGTGTTTAAAATGATGAAACACGGCATGGATGGCCTCCTTGGTGACAGGTTTGCTGAGCAGCGCGTCAAACACGTGAGGCAACTGCACGGTCGGCTCGTAGGCGGTGATGGCGATGATGGGCGTATGTTGATTGCTGTTTGTCGACGATTTAATCATGCGTGCGGCGGCCTCGCCATCGACTATTGATTTTTTAAAAGAAAAAAACAGGTGAGTCTGCGTCCATGCGACCCGTCCGTTCTGAGCGTGCGTGCACTCAATTGGCTCTTTTTCTTTTTCTTTTTTCTCTCGAAAAAGGACTTACTGATGGGCATCCTGATGTCCATGAAGATAAAATCAAATTTGACGTTGCCCATGGCGTAGCGGATGGCCTGTGCGCCGTTGCGGACGATGACGCAACGGCAGTGCATGCGTTCAAGGATGGTTTCGAGGATCTTGCAGCTGATGGGATTGTCGTCGGCGAGCAAGCAGTCCAGTGGCATGTGTTGATCGTCTTTTGCCGAGGCATTCGGCGAGGCGAGGGGCCATGCGAAGGTAGGGGGTATGATGGCGTGCGATGGATGTGCTGTGGGCGGGGTATGATGCGAATAATCGATGGATGGCGGCTTGTTTGGGAATGAAATGGATCTTGAGCGGCCGACATGTTCATCCAAGGGAGTCACAGACGCAAATGGTTGGTGCAATGTCATTGTGGGGTCCATGGCGACCGACAGGGCAGACAGCGAGGTTGTCTTTGGGGACGACGATGATGATGATGGCGATACAAAGGCCAGATGCGACGATTTTGAGGCATTGGTGGCGGTTGACACTTTTGCAGAGATGGAGGGCGAGAGGCGGCTGGGGGTTGTCGGCAATGACGATGTCCACGATGAAGAGGAGGACGATGGCGATTGTTGTTGTTGTTGTATTTGTATGGCGCGAGGCGGTGTTGGCTGAATTGGCGTTGTTGTGAGTGGTGCTGGTTGTTGCTGCTGCTGCTGTTGCTGCTGCTGATTGTGCTGGTGCGTGGTATCATGCAATGAGAGGCATTTTTTCTTGTTGCGTGAGTTTGAAAAGGCGGGGAACCTATGGAGCCATGAGGGACCGGAGGGCGAATGGATGGGCGGGGACGATGACAAGGCGGAATGGGTGGAATGGGTGGATTGTGCGGGTGTAATTGGCGATGCAGGCAGGTTCTGATTGTAAAAATTGGATGAAGATGAGGACGAGGAGGCGGTAACGAGGGAAGGCGGCGGTGGTGTTGCGGTCGAGGCTGAATTTGGCATGGTGAAGGAGGCAATGCCACGCAGCGTCGGGCTCTGCGCAATTAGACTGTCGTGCCGGATTTTACGGATGGTGTCCTCATTGGCCTTTTCCAACAAAGGCAGGTTTTTGTAGACAAAAGTGCCGAATTCGTCGTCTTCATCATCATCGTCGTCATTTCCTTGCCTTGGCCCTGTTTTTGCGTCCCAATCCGTGAGCAACGCGTCTTCTTTGGTCCATTGACCTCCGCCTTGATCGACATTGTCCTCGTCCTGTAATTCCATGTCGTCATTGTCGCAGTTCATCATGTTTGTTGACGCCGTGGTGTCATCCAGCGTGGTCGTCGCCATTTCTTGTGCTTCTTCCACCGGCATGGACGCGCCGCGCGGGTCAAAGTACGTTGTGTCCTCCTGGTGCGTGATTTGCGGCGTGAATGAAGGCGTGTCGTTGAGCAATGTGGCCCAATGGATGCCCTTGAAAAACGGATGCTGTTTGACCTCGTCGGGACCCTTGGCGCCCAGCCGTTTCTTGGGATCAAGCGTCAGCAGGCGGTCCATAAAGTCAATGGCTTCGGGCGATACGCGCACATCGTCCTCACCCAGATGCCAGTCGATGCGCCGCGACAAAATATTGTCAAACACTTTGTCTGGCGAATCGTCGTTGAACGGCGGGTAGCCAAACAAAAATTCGTAGCAGATCACGCCCATGGCCCACTAGAAATAATTTTTTGAGGGAAACGCGCGTCAGAAATTGCCCATTCTCTATTTTTTTCGTGATTTTTCTTTTTTTTTTCTCGTTTTTTGTGATTTTCTCTTACCCAATCAACCATGGAATCCTCGCCTGATCCAAGGATGCTTTCAGGGGCAATGTAATCGGGTGTGCCGATGGCGTGGTGGCGCTGTGGCGTCTGTGGTTGGCGCGTTGTGAGTGGCGACGATGGCAAATCAAGAGTTCCGGGCTCGTGAGAGGCCGACGACGGCGATTGAGCGAGCGACGACGGTCTGTGCCATGGCGGAATGGGGCGGTCGTCGGCTGGCCACATGTTGTTGGTGTCGGACAAGCCATCCAGAGTGGATGTGCTTGCCATTGACCCGCGGCGGCCATGTTGATGGTATTGGTGTTGCTGTTGTTGTTGCTGCCGATCAAATAACAGGCCAAAGAACGAGTGTTTGTAGTGTTTTGTGGCATTGCCAGGCTGTGATGGCGGCGGCATGGACGGCAATGCCCTGCGTGTGGCGGAAAGTGTCGGTGACGAGGGCACGCTTGACGAGATGGGCGGGTGTGGCGATGACACGCCCGACGGTGGGTCGGGGCTGTTTGTGCGTGACGGTGCGGGCGACGATGGCGGCAATGGCTCTGGAAATGTCGGCCCATGCTTCAATTCGTCGCGCGCGCGTCGATCCAGGAACCCAATGCGCGACAGGCCAAAATCCGTCAATTTCAGGTGCCCGTTTTGGTCGATGAGCAAATTGTCGGGCTTGAGGTCACTGCAAAATATTTGTATCAAGAAAAAAAAAAAAAGGAATTGAGTTTTACTTTTTCTTTTTTTCATTTTTTTCTTTGATTTACCGATGCACAATGTCCTTGTCGTAGAGGTACGAGAGTCCGAGGGTGACCTCTGCAAGGTAATTGCGTGCCCAATTCTCGGGAAGTCTGCCCATGGCTTTGATGAGTGCCGAGCAATCGCCGCCATTAAGGTATTCGAGGACGAGGTACAAGTAATCCTTGGATTGGAAGGTATAATAGAGCTTTGTGACAAAGGGGCTGTCTGTTTGGGACATGAGGATCATGCGCTCGGCCTTGACGTTGGTGACCTGGTTCTTTGCAATCATGTCGCTCTTTTTCAAAAACTTGATGGCGTAATAATCGCCGGTGACGCGCTTTTTCGCAAGGTACACGGAGCCGAATGCGCCCTTGCTGATGGGCTTGATGATGTTGTAGTCCTTGATGCTTGGCGTGGTGGCAATGGCGGCAGCAGCGGTAGCAGCAGCGGCTGCAGGGCTTGAATGAGGATGAAGAGGGTGATGTGGATGCATTCGATGCATGTTGCTGCTGCTGGGCGATGACGACGCGACGGAAGGCACGTTGGTATCGATGGACAGTGGCGCGGTGAGGTGCAATGGCGATTTGGGCAGCGACGACGGCGACGCCGACATTATTTTGACATTTTGCTGCTTTTTTGAAGGAAGCAAGAGCGGGCTTGCTGAGCTGGTGCTGGAGATGCTTGCGTTGTCGTCAAGATGGAATGGCCGCAATCGCGCGTGCAAGCTTGGCGAGTGCAATGGGGTGTCAATGGTTTCCATTTCCATCAGATGCGAGTGGATCGGCAAATTCATCGAGGGGCGCGAGCGGCGGAGCAATGGCGTGGACGATGAAGAGGATGAAGATGACGGCGGGATGAAGATGGGCGCTGTGGTCACGACAGGGGGTGGTAGACGCGTCGCGTCGGACTCTTGAATTGGCGGATTTGACTGATTTGACTGATTTTGTTGATTTTGATCTTGATCCATGAGGGGTTCAGGGACAAATTCGACCCATGCATCATTGAGGCGGTTATTCCGTATGAATTCGTGCCTTGCCTGGTCAATGTAGGCAACCTGGTCGCGCATGCGGTTGACAGCGTCCATTTTTCGTTTGAGGACACTGCTGATATCGCGTGCCAGGTCCTGGCGCGTGTCTGTGGGCAACGGACGCCAATAGAGGAGCTTGACCAGGTCCGAATTGTCATGGGCAATGAAGCTCATGGGCAATTGCTGCGTGGCGCGCGGCACGGGGATGGCCAGCGCGACATCCAGAATAGCAAGCGCGTCCTTGTAGAACGCCATCTCTGCGCATCGCTGCTCCTCGGGGTCCAACATTGCTGCAGGGTCCACGGGCAGCAGCGACAAGAGCTCAGACGCGTCGTCGTCGTCATTGTCATTGTCCATGTCATCATTGTTGCCATCTTCATTCATCTTGTCATTTTTTTCTTGATTTGAGGCGGAAAACGAGGCGACGCGTTGCACGTCGTTCATGACAACGTCTTTTAGGTCGCGCAGATTGTCATTGCACAAGATGATATCCATTTCGGTGCGATGCAGCTCGACGCACAGCTCAGAATGCCTCTCGAAAAAGGCAGCAACGACCCATCGTTCGCAAACGCGACACAAGACGGGCGGCAAGGCGTGCAACACGGACGACGACGGCGACAAATCGTCGACCGTGTGGCCACCCTGGGAAATGGACCGCCGCATGGACAATGATCGACGACAAAAGTCAGCTGTTTCTTGCTCATCATCGGCATCGGCGTCGCCAGCAGTGTCGAAAAGGGGCGGGTCGCTTGTCGGTGCGGAAATTGAGCGTGTATGTGGTGTGGTCTTGTTGGGTGCCGCGAGGAGGAGCGCGTCGGTATCAGAAAAAGTGGTATTGGCGACGTCGGCAGCGGATGGCGCTTGATCTTGTTCATCCACCATGGTTGCATGATGGTCTTCCTGGGGCTTGATGATCCACATGGTATGGCTGGGCTCGCCGGTCACTCGATTGTGCATGAGCATGCCCTTGCCCTCCATGTTGACCGACAGTCCATGCGTGCAAATGGCGAATTGAACCCCTACGGTTGGCGCAGTGGTCTTTTCTAGCAATCCTTGTGATGCCGTGGCAAATAAATCGTGATCAATCGGACCGACAAGCTCGTGGATGGGCTTGCCTAGCAATTCTTGTGGCGACGACCTAAAAAAAAAAAGAGACGGATTGCCGATCGGCCGAGATCCAATGAGAAAAAAAAACACAAAAAAAAATAAAAAATAGCGTGTGCAGCTTTCTTTGTGTACACGTTCTCACGCATTTTTGGGGTTTTTCTTTTTTTTTTTTTTTACCCGATCACATTGGCCCACACGGGACTCAAGTATTGAATGGTGATGGGCGGATGCAACGTGAGTTCCATGACAATGGCATTGCTTTGGCCTCTTTGCACGGCTTCTTCAAGCTGGCGACTGGCGGCTTGCTTTTCTGGTGGTTCTGATGGCTTTATTGATGCATTGGTTGGGTGGATGGGGCGGCCATGATCATGTTGTTGTTGAAGAGATGGAGGAGGAGCAGGAGGAGCAGAAGGAGAAGCCATTGGATCCCACAGGGCCATGGTCGGGTGCAATGGCGGGTCATTTTGAGTTTGCGACGTTGACCAAAAGGCGCGTTCTTCTTGCCACCATTCGACGACGCGATTGAGGGCAGCCACAGAGAGTAAGAGATGAACATACCATCCACGGCATGGCCAATCTTGATGGTCGTCCCATCGGCGACCAATGGCTTGAATTTTGGCGACGAGGCGGGCGCAATGGCCGACATGATCGAGCAGCGCGTCGACGGGCGTGTCTAGGACCTCCTGCGCGAGCGCAATGAGATCTTGCAGCGTGAGAATGAACGGTGTCGGCAAATACGCGTCATCCTCGGAAACGACTGTGACGCACGATTGTAATTTGGCGTCGTTGTTGGATACAATGCTTGCGGCATCGTCCATCATCATCATCTCGTCCTTTGTCGACGCCAATTCCATGTCCTCGTCGATGCCATCCACGTAATGCAGCCCGTGCTCCACGTATTCGGTCAAACCAATCATCACGCGTCGTAATGTCTCGTTGCACGCGTCTTTGGCCGTCTGGAGACGCGACCGGATCGTGTAACCTGGACGATGGATCCGCCCATACGTGCCCATTCGTTGTGCAGACGAGAAAAGATACCCAATGGTTGCCGGCGGGCCCTGGGGGGTCTGTAATGGCGTCAATACTTGCTGAGACACGCATGAAGAAGCCATCGACTTGCGATCGTCGTCCATGTCCATGTCCACGTCCTCCAAAATCGTCGCCGGATGAATCATCCCTGCATTTTTCGAAAATGAATCGTGATGCTGTTGCTGTTGCTGCTGCTGCTGCTGCTGCCATGGCGGCCACGGCAATTGATGCACCCAATCCAAGTCGTCCATGAGCCATGGCTGACGGAAGGGCACCACCACAAGCCGCTTTTCCTCAGTGGATGTCCTGCCGCCCTGACGAATAAAGATGCTCGTCGACGATCCACAAGGCTGACTGCGACACCATTGTCGAATCTTGGCCACACGCGATCGCGCAAGGAGCTGCTCGTGATCGTCGCGTGGAATTGGCAATGTCAGCGTCGTGTTGGACGTCAAGCCATCTAAATTAAATTATAAAAAAAAAGAAAAAAAAGAAAAAAAAAGAGAAAAATACGTCAATTTGTAGTCAATTGACAAATCAAGGGGTCGCCAACACACCTTTTTGCTGGCGATAGTAGATGGAGAAATCGGGCGTGGAAAGTGTAGTGCGCAATGCTGGCGCGGATGGACTGTTTGCACGCGGCGGTGGCAGCGGAGATGCCGACGCGTCGTCGTCGTCAACGCCGAGGAACATGGTCGGGTACACGGGCGAATGCAGCGTGGAGGACGACGACGAAGGGTGCTCGTCTTGCCGTAGAATCGCGTGTAAATTGCTGCTGATCTTCTTTTTCGGCGCAAGCGATGAGCTGGCAATCGATGCACGCCGGTGGAAATAGTCACTGGGCGACGAAGAGCGCGAATCTTGCGGCAACTTGCCTTTTTGTTGTTTTGGAAAATAAAAGGAGAAAGAGGGAATGAGAAATGGAGCAAAGAATGGGGCTTTTTGAGGGCTCAACTGATCCCTTTTTTTCTTTTTTTTTTCTTTTTTCTTTTTTTTTTCTTTTTTCTTTTTTTTTTTCGTACTTTGTGCAATGTAGATGGGGCTCGTGGTGGAGGCATACATGGTCGATGAGGATGGCGACGCGGCAAGGTCGTCCCACGAATAGCTCATATCCGTGAGCGTGGATGACACGGATGATGTGCGTTGGCGGAGAGGAATATGGAGTGGCGACTGCGCCGGCGCGCGCGCCTGTAGCGATGGCAATGGCTGCAATGGCGGTTGCTGCTGCTGCTGTTGCTGTTGCTGTTGCTGGGATTGTTGCGGCGGTTGCTTGTCTTGCGCCTCGATCCAGCTCGCGCGCCTTGACTTTAACATAAACTTGCCGCCAGACCCAAAAATATGCTTGTTCACGACGTCGCTGCGCCGCTTGTCGGACGACGACGGGTCCTCAATGGTATCTTTGGCTACGGGGTCCATAAGACGGGGTGCATAGCCAGGCGTAAAAAAAAAAATGAGAGAGAGCAAGGAAAAAAAAAAAAAAGAAAGGCGAGGAACAAAAAAGAAAAATGAAGAGAGTGAGAAAAGCGAGGGAAAAAGGGTGTCATCAAAAAAGGGAGGTTGTCATCGCCCTCTCTTTTTTTGCTTGGGAACTTTTTTTTTTTGATTTTGGCGTGCCCTCACTGTGCGGTGCGTCGAAAAAAGGGCGCATCCACCTGCCGTCTGATTGGTGCGCGTTTGTTGTTTCCCTTGGACGGGACCGGCTCTCTTTGTGACCTCATCCATCATCTGACGCGGCGGGCCCTGCTCCCCCTGTGGGTCCTCTTTTTTGCCTCCTATCGCATAACGTCTTTTTTTGAACAAAAAAGATTGCTTTTTGCTCATTTTTATTATTGAACGAGGATGACAAACAAAGCCCGCAATGGTGCTTGGCAATTGCAGTGGCGGACATGCCAATGCTGGGCAAATCTGGGCTGCAAATCCGATTTTTTTTTTCTGGATTTTTTGCTTTATTTGAGCAATGACGCGCCTCTTTTTTTTTTCACGCCACCCAGTGTAATACTTGTTCCGTGGCATGCATGATCACTCGAAAAAGACGGATGCCTGCAAGAGCCCGCGTGCGTGGCAGATGTAAAAAAAAGCCCAAAACATATTGTAAAATGAAAAAAAATAGATGAGGCAACTGAGGGGCGGGGCGGAAGCATGCTGTGAATGGAAGGAGCGCAGACCAAAAAAGGTAAGACCATGGGCCGCCCTGATCTTGCAGCCACGCTGGGAGCTATAAAAAAAAGTCAAACTCTGATTCTCGTGCTTCCTTTCCCCACTTTCTTCTTTCTTCATCTATGGCACAGCCAAAGAAACTAGGTGAACTCGCTGTTGTCGCGCTCAAAGCGGTAAAGCAAAAAAGACGAGCGTGTCGTTGTGCCAAGTAACGAGTCTTGCTTATCCTTTTTTTCCCGCTTTTACTGTTTTTTTTTAGAGAGAATTGCCCAACCGCGAGGTAAAACACAAGCCAAGCCGTCTATTGACCCATGCTCACCGATGCCTTTTTTTCTCTGGGTGTCCATAGATTGTCGGCAAACAGGATCCTTTTTGCGTCTTTCGCCTGGGTGAGGAGGCCAAGCGCACAAAGACGGATTATCGTGGTGGCCAGCATCCAATTTGGGATGACCAGGTATTTTTATCAAATAAGTGAGAAGAGCGAGTGACGGGGCTTGGCGCAAAAAGGTTGCTTGACGCCCCTTTTTTTTCTTTTTGATAGGTGAATCTGACGGTGTACGAGGGAAAGACCAAGATGTATGTGCAATTGTACGACGAGGATGCCAAGCGCGAGGACCTGATCTCCGAGGGCACCGTTGATCTCGCCACGGTCATCAAGGATGGCGAACAAGATGGTATAAACACCAAGAAAACCACAAAAAAAGCGCGAAACACGCTCGATTTGCTTGTTTTCTGACCCATTCCCCTGCTTAGATTGGTTCCAATTGACATACAAGAACCGCAAGGCCGGCGAGATTTATCTGGAGATCACGTTTTACTCTGCGGCAAGTGGATATTTTGGACAATTGGGCTTCTTTTGGCCTCTTTGGTGCACAAAAAAGGCTTATTCTTTTATTTTTTTGAATTTTTACAGAAGCCGCCTCCTCGCCGCCAGCCGACGCGCATGAACAAGAACAATTACCAGCGATTCAACAAGCCGCAAGGCGGTGTTGGTGCGCCGCCCGTGCCGCCTGTGCCGACGCCCGTGCCTGGACAGACGCGACCCGTGTCGTCGCATGGCTACCCGCCCGCGACAGGCCGCCCGCTGCCGCCTGGCCCGGGCCCTGCGCCGTCGTCGTCGACGCCCAATCGATTGCCCAACATTGGGCCACAACCTTACATTGCGCCGCCACCCGCCACGAGTCACGCGCAACAGCACCATGCCACGCCACACATGCCCGCAGTCATCGCCCCGCAGCCATCCACCAGCTCAGGATATCCTCCGCAGCAAGGCTATCCGCCACACGCAGCCTTCCATCCCCAGCCGTCCTCGTCCACGCCCCCAGGGTCCCAACCCATGCTCTCCCAGCCCTTCCGACCGGGCCACTCGCCCCAAAACTCCTATGGCGGCGGAAATCAAGGTATAAAAGAAAAAAAAGTGAAAAGGGGGAGGAAAAATGGGCAAACTTGGAAAAAAGAAAGAAAAAGGAGCGAAAAAAAGAGAAAAGAAAAGAAAAAAGTATGTCGGGCAAGATAAAAAAACGCGACGCGACTATGTTAGGAGATTCAAAAGAGAAGGCAACGGAAAAAAGGGGAAGAAAGGAAAAACGAAAAAAAGGGAGCCAGTGTGTCGGAAAAAGATAGAAAAAGGCGCGACCAAGGAACGAGATGTGAATTTGACGCGTCTTTTGATGGTTTTTTTAGGTTATCCTCCCGCACCTGGGCCCGGCTACCCCCCGCAAGGTGGCCACAACGGGTACCCACCACAGCAAGGAGGCAACAATGGGTACCCGCCACAGCAGCCTGGGTTCCGACCACCTGCGCCAGGTGGCCAGCAGGGCTATCCTCCGTCGTCGCGCCCTTCTGGGTACCCACCGTCGAATGTACCGCCTCAACAGCCGTTTGCGCCATCGTCGGGCGGATTTAACAACTTTTCCACGCCTGTCATGGCCGGGTCATACCCGCCAAGCAATGGTGGCGGGAGCAATGTGAGCTTCCCTCATCCTGGCCAGCAGCAGCATCACCCTGGTGGGCCTCCCGCAGGTTTCCACGCACCGCCGCCATCATCGTCGGGATATCCGCCGCAACCTTCGCATCAAGGTTACCCTCCTGCTCCTTCTCAAGGTTATCCGCCTCATCAGCCACAACAAAACTACCCGCCACCAGCCTCCCAAGGGTACCCTCCATATCCCACGCGCTAAAAGTAACCCATTTATCGCTGTTTAGCCGCCCCATTCCCCTCTTTTTCCCACTTTTTTCGTTTTCGCGGCGTCTTGTCGACTAACTAGATACGTGTCTGTTTCTCTTTTTTGCTCTTTTATCCCCTACTCCATGGCTAGAATTTTTTTTATAAAAAAAACCATTCAAAAAAGCAAAAGATGTGCGTCATTTTGCATTTCTCTGCTTGTGCACCCGTTTTTTTTTCTTTCTGCATGAGCTCTGCATTGTGCACAACTGTCAACAAAAGCAACCTGGGTCACATGCGGGCTGCAAATGCGCGAGAATGAGGATGACGACACTGGGGGGGGGAACAAAAAAAAAAGGAGGCAAAAAGGCAAAACAAGAAAAGAAGGGCCCGCACAGCACTTTTTTGGCTGTGGATTGATTGACCTCATTCCTCTGGTCGCCGACCTAGCCTGTCCATGCGGTCCCCCCATTTTTTTTGGTCACACGAAAAAAAAAACCACAGACAGCCGCCCTAAATGACACTTTTTGTGCACCCAAGGCTTCATTTTCGCGTCCAATGTCTAGTTTGATGACAGCAAATGGACGGCACACCCTAATAGCGCTTGTTTGTGGTGAGCCACGGGTGGGTGACTGATTTGTTTTGATCGCCATTTACGCTGGTACCTTGATTTTTTTGGCATTGGGTCGGGGCGTTTCCAAGTGGACAAGTTTGGTCCACTGTCAAAAAAAAGGGGGGGAGCTAGTCCCAAAAAGGGTCGACTTTTTCTTGCACTCTCTTTCTTCTTCTTGCTCTATTCTCTCTTTTTTGCTTTCTCACCGACATTTTTTCCCTCTTTCTTTCTGCTTTTTTTTTTATTGCTCTTGCCTCTTCTCCCTTTTTTTTCTTCTCGTTGCCTCTTTTTTCATTCTATAGGTCATGAGCCTGAGCAACCTTGATCTAGGCACGGTGAAGATCGCAGGCTATAGCCTTCTTTCTGCAAAGGTAGAAAATGATAATGACCACGTTTTAATTGCGCTCGGCACCAGGTAAAAAAAAGGCCCTTGTTTTTCCACAAGACACGCATGACGTTTTAGGACGCCTCAGAGCACGCACGATGGCTTGAAACGAGCGATGCGACCCCTTTTTTATTGCCGTTTCTTTGCACTCACACGCTTTTTTGTCCCCCTTTTTTTTTTGCCCTAGATTGGAAGATGGCCTGCCGATTGTCGCCAAGCTCTCGTACCAGGGTCTGCGTCTGGAGCGCGAGTATCACATTGCCAAGCGACTGTATCGACTGGCAGATGGCGATTTGCTATGTCAGCCGCTCGAAAAGGCGACGCTTGCTAATGGTCTTGTTGCCATCCTGTTCCGGCACCCAGGTAAAAAAAAACGAGAAAAAAATGGATCTTTTAAAAAAGGCCCATTTTGCTTCGTCTGTGTGTCACCCGAGGACCTTTCAAAAAGATGTACAACCCCACGACCTCTTTAATGAACCACTTTTTTTTTTATATTTTTATTATTTTTATTGGGCAATGCAGGGCCGAACCAATTGGAAGCCTTCCACTCGCCACTCTACGACTCGGACGCCCCCGCCACCACACCGACAGAGACACTGGCGCTCGATGCCTTTCTGGATTTCGCCATCCAGTGCTGCAATTGCCTCGAATTCATCCACAAACACCAAAGTAAGCGACTAGAGAGAAAACGGCGAGACGGGGCCAGGCCCACCATCAAATGGAAATGAGAAATTGGATAAGCTGGAAAGAAACTCACACAACTTTGTTTTTTTCCACTTCGTTCCCCCTTTTTTTCATTTTTTTTCATTCTTCGCGCCCACCTAGTTGTGCATGGCGAAGTGCGATTGAGCGCGTTCCAATGGCCAAAGGACGCGACGGTCAAGCTGTGGAACTTTGGTTCTGGATCGCGCAGCCTGGAGGCGAATTTGACGTCCGAGGGCTGGCGCAAGACGGTGCAGCGGTACGGTTCGAGCAATTTCTTAAAGATGCTCATGTACATGGCGCCGGAGCAGACGGGTCGCACCACGTTCCAGCCAGACCACCGCACCGACCTGTACAGCCTCGGCATCATGTTTTATGTCCTGCTAACACAGAGTTTGCCGTTTCCACATTCGACACCGATGGAAATCGTGCATTCCGTCATGAGCCGCAAGGTCCCTGCCGTCCACGAGGTCCGCACTGATCTGCCCATGGTCCTTTCGGCCATCATTGACAAGCTGACCAGCAAGGTAAAGAAAAAAAAAAGGGCCAAAAAATGCGAGTTTTTTCTCATTTTCTTTCTCTTTTTTTTGTTACAGTCACCCGACGAGCGATATACGAGTGCCCACGGGTTGCGCGAAGATCTGCTTGAAATTAAGCGCCAATTGGAAGCCACCAATGATCCTCAGGTACCATGGAAAAAAACAGAAAGACGTTTTTTGAAAAAAGAAAACACCGCTGATCGCCCCGTCTATTTTTTTTTTTTAATTCCCAGTCGATTTCGGCGTTTAATCTTGGCAAGGACGACATTGCGAGTGTGTTTACCTTGCCGAGCGGGTGTTTTGGGCGTCGACGCGAGGTTGATCTTGTGAGCAACATTGTGCGTCGCAATGCGTATCTTTACAATCGGCACATGCGGCAAGCGGCCGTGCGATTGAGTCAGCAGCAGCGGCTCGAGACGATTGTGCCGCTGAGCGGCAGCAGCAGCAGCTCGAGTTCCAGCAACGGCAGTCAAACTCAAAAAGAAAACATCACGCCGCCCAGCACACCACCGTCGACGAGCCTGTTTTACAACCCCACGGAGCTGATGCAGCCGCCCACCAAGCGGTACTCGTACCCATCGTTCCACCACCATCAGCAGCAGCCTCGGCGGTCGCGCAAAGACATGCTGTGGAAGCGGCCCACGGAAATGGTGGTGATTGACGGCGATTCCGGCGTGGGCAAGTCGACACTTTCGCGCACGATCCAGCAGGTGGCGCGCGATTATGGGTACACGGCGGTGGCCAAGTTTGACACGCGCCAGCCCACGCCGTACGGCTGTATTTTGAGGTGCCTGTCCATCTTTTTCAAAAACATTCTGTCGGAGCCGCAGCAACAGGTCGACCGGTTTGCGGCCATGCTCCAGGACCAGCTCGGCGACGCGGCACACGAATTGCCAACGTTGATCATCGACAATGTGCCCGAACTAAAGGCCTTTTTGGGCGACGAGCTGCAAACACCGCCCGCACATCAACACCAAAACGAATTGGGCGGCTCAGAGATCAAAATGCGCTTCCACTCGGCATTGTTGCAAATCTTTCACGTCATGGTCCACTTTAAATTTGTCACGCTTGTAAGCCCATTTTTTGAAAAACACAAAAATCGTCAAAATCGCCAGAAATCGCTGAAAAATAAGGCGCCGCTCACGTCAACATTACTTTTTTTTCTAGTTTCTGGAAGATCTGCATCAAGCTGGTAAAAAAAAAAAAAAAGCCCACAGAAAACAGAAGGGCGGAGAATGAATCGTGCGACGTTTCACAAACAAAAAGTGACTTTCGGGTGTAACCTTCCTATTTTTTCTTTTTCTTTTTTCTTTTTATTTTTTGGATTTGTTAGATGAAGCGTCGATTGAGCTGCTGGATTCGCTGATTGCGGCGCGCTTGGAATTCCTTGTGATTGTGACGATGCGCACAGACGAGCACGATGCCAAGGTGCAATCGCTGCTGGACAATGAGCAGCTGGTGGCGCACTATGTGCATCTTGAAAACATGGACAAGCACGCGCTCATGGACCTTGTGCGCACGACGATGCATCGGCATCGCGACATTGACACGGTGCTATTATCGCCTCTTGTTGATTTTGTGCTTGAAAAGACAAAAGGCAACCCGTTTTACGCGTGCCAGCTGCTGTCGACGTTGGAAAAGAAGGGCATGATCTTTTTCACGTGGGAAAAGTGCCATTGGGAGTACAATTTGCAACAGGTGGAAAAGGCGCTGCTGCACGAGACGCCGAATGCGGACATCAATATTGAATTTCTTGTACGTCGACTGCAGGAGCTGCCGACGGATGGGCAGCGGTTCTTGAGATGGGCCGCGTTCATTGGCGACAAGTTTTCGTACGAGACGGTGCGACATTTGATGATGGATGAGCGCCAATTGCAATTGGAGCACAAGCAGCAGCAGCAAGAGCAACAACAACAACAAATGCAGCAGCATGCGCATTATTTTGCCATGGATCATCACGACGGCGAATTCAACGACAACGACAATGAAAATGATGACATTTTATCGCCGTTGTCCAGTGGCAGCAGTGCGGCGGTCAGCCCAGTGACAAGCGTTGCATCACCCTCATCAACCATACCAACCAGCACAAACACAATTACAAACACGGGTACAAGCACCACACGACACGACGCGATCAATGGCTTGCAATCTGCGCTGCAACAAGGGTTCATTCATGCAGTGTCGCAGGATGAATTCGGGTTTTCGCACGATCGATACTCGCAGGCGGCCATGCTGCTCGGCAATCCGGCGCACAAGGACAAGATCCATTTGAAGATTGCGAATTACTTTATGGACGATCCGTCGGTGTCGTCGTTTTGGATTGCGGACCACCTGCGCGCGGCGCTTGCGCTGATCAAGCACCGGTACGACAAAAAGGCGAATTACCGCGCGATGCTCGTGCGCGCCGGCGACCGCGCGTACCACTCGGGCGCACATTCGCTGGCCATGACGTACTACTCGTCTGCGCGCGAGCTACTGGCCACGGACCCCTGGGTCGACGGCGTCGACAGCACGTACCAAGAAACACTGCACTTGTATACCCAACTCGCGGAGCTGTCGTGGTTCATGGGCTCCGACGCCACGCTTGCGCTCATCACCACGATCCTCAAGTGTGCCAAGAGCGCCATCGACCGCGCACCGGCGTACCGCCTGCAGCACAGGTATCAATGGACCCACCAGCAAGAACAATCGACGCGTGCACACATCTTGCTCGAGTGCCTCAGCGAACTCGGCACGGAAAACCTCGACCTCGACCTCTCGGACGCCCAGCTGGCCGCGCAGTACAAGCACACGCGCCAATCCGTGCTCGACATGGGCTACGACAACATCCTCAATTTGCCCGTGACAGACAGCAGGCTGATCCGCACGCGCATGTCCCTCTTGGAAGAAATGTACGTGAGCATTCCCACCCCCCAAAAAAAGAAAACGGACGCGGGTCGGTCGAGAAAAAAAGCGGGTCGGTGGCAAAAAAACAAAAACGGAGCTGAAAGCGCGTCATTCACGCGCCAAAGCGCGTCGAATGCGCCACAAAGGGAAGAGAGCAATTGGAAAATGAGAATGGACGCGCTTTGACGCGTACGGATTGAGAAAAATGGCGCGCCCACACCAAAAAAAAAAAAAGAGAAAAAAACCGCGAAAACGGCGCTGACTCCTTTTTTACTATTATTTCAGGTGTATCTGGGCGTACTGGAACTCGGACACCAAGACGGTGATGGCCATCAGTTCCAACATGACGCTCAAGACGCTGAATCTTGGCACGGTTGGCCCATCGACGGGTGTTGGGCTGGTGTTTTTCGGCATGGCAGCGATGCTTTTGTACAAGGACTACGATGTTGGACGACGCATGGGCCACGTGGGCGTCATGCTTTGCAACCAATATGGTGGGAACTCCGAGTGCGCGCGTGCCAAGCACCTGTATGGTGCGTATTTGAACGTTTGGGACGGCCACTACCGGTCGGCGCTTCCCTTGTTTCACCAGGCGCTCAAGCAAGCGTTGCTGGGTGGCGACCGTATCAGTGCGACTTTTTCGCGGCTGCACCTTGTGACGGGCATGTTTTTTGGCGGCGAGCCATTGGCGGACACGCTGCGCGAAGCGAAATTATGCATCGAAGCCGTTCAGGGTTGGCACGACACGACGGGGACGAACATCATGACGACCAGCATCATCCGCGCGGTGCTTGCGCTGCAAGGCAAGACGCACTATGCGGACGCGTCGCGGCTGTTTGACACGGACGCGTTCAAGGAAGAGGATTTTATCGCGCAGCAGCAGCCGGATCACCCTGCACTGTGCTGGTTCTATGGTCTCAAGATCATCATCCTCGTGCTGTACCGCTATTACGACCAGGCCATTGCGCTCGGCCACCAATACGCGCCCAAAGTCATCGATCACGCCTCATCGCGCCATACCCACATGACCCTCTTTTTTTACTGCTTGGCCATGGCCCACGCCATCCGCCAGGACTCGGCGCGCGCACCCGACTACCTGCCGCGCATCCAAAAGTATCGCGCTCTCTTGGACGAATGGGCCACACACTCGCCTTGCAACCTTCAAATGCTGGTTATCCTCATTGTAAGGCCACCATGGGGAAGAGAAAGAGAGCCGGGGGAGGGGAGAAAAGAGAGGAAGAGCGGGAAAAAAAAACGTAGACTTGAGGGATGTCGAAAAGGAAAAAAAAAGAAAGAGGCAAAAAGCTCATTTTTTTTCTTTTTTTGAAAAAAAGGATGCGGAGCTCGCATCGTTAGAGAATCAGACGACGGCGGTGAGCCTTTACGACCAGGCGATTGACAAGGCCAAGGCCGGCGGGTGGCTGTTGGAGGCGAGCATCATGCACGAATGGGCTGGCGAGCATTATATGCGTTTGGGGTGCCGGCACGTGGCGACGTTGCTGTTGGAGAAGGCGATTGCCGGGTACAGGCACCAGGGCTGCTACGGCAAGGCCACGCAACTGACGCAGCGCATGGATTACTTGGTGGGTCCGCCGCCACGACGCGATGTGGAGCAACACGACGCGCAGCACGACGCCGAACCCTTGCAGAAATCAGTCCATGTTCAAACAGACCCCATGGCCGTGTCCCCCGCGGCACCCAATCGCGACTCGGTCTCGGATTACAGCATGGCCGAGCAATTCTTGCATACCGACATTGCCAGTCGCGACGCGTCGCCCGAAGAAACCATCCTGGCCCTCGATGTCGTCGACCTGGCCTCCATCCTCAAGAGCTCCCAGGTCATCTCCAGCGAAATGAACTTTGAATTGCTCATGAAGCAAATGTTGCAGGTACAAAAAAAAAGAACGGAAAAAAAAAAAGAAAAACGTCCAATTCACCTTTTTATTTTTTTGCCAGATCATCCTGGAGAACTCTGGTGCCGAGTCTGGCGTGATCATCATCAAGGAGAATGCCACGTTTAAAATCATGGGCAGCGGATCGCAAAGCGATGGTATGTGATCGGCACGCTTTTTTTTTTTTTAAAAAAAAAAAAAGAAATTGACGCATCTATTTTTTTTATCATTGATTCAAAAAGGGTGCAAGATTCTCAAGCCGCCGCAGGAATTGTCCGAGGAGGCAGACTCGACCGTGTCGCGCGTGACACGATACGCGATCCACGCGCAAGAATCGATCTTGATTTCTGATCTTGAGCAAGATTCGCGGTTCTCGGACTGCGAGACGACAGCCAAGTCTGTGATTTGTACACCGATCACGCACAAGAGCGCGATTGTTGGGTGCATCTACATTGAGGGTGCGGTCGGGTCGCTTACGTTCCGGCATGAGGTGGTGCTGCGCTTGCTGTCACAGCAGATTGGGATCAGTGTGACGAATGCACTGCTGTTCAAGAGCATCCAAAAGGTGACGCATGCCAACGTCAAGATGATTGAGAACCAAAAGACGGCGCTCGAGGAGGCGCGCAAATCTAAAGAGGCCGCGCTTCGCGCCATGAAGCTCAAGGCAGACTTTTTGGCCAACATGTCGCACGAGCTGCGCACGCCCTTTTCCGGCTTTTACGGCATGATCTCGCTGCTCTCCGAAACCTCGCTTGACAATGAACAGCGCGAATTCGTTCACACCGCCAAGGAATCGTGCGAAATGCTGCTGCGCATCATAGGTATGAGCATTTTTGGAACAAAAAAAAAAAAACAATTGGAGCGCTCCTTCTCACTTTTTTTTTTTCTTGTGCCTCTTCCAAATGAATTTCATTTTAGACGATCTACTCAACTTTTCCAAGCTAGAAGCGGGCAAAGTGTCGCTGGATCTCGGTCCATTGGTGGTGGAAGAAGTGATTGCCGACACGATTGAGATTCTCAGCTCGCTTGCGGCACGCAAGGGCCTCGAATTGGCGTACATTGTGGATGCGGACGTGCCAAAGACAGTGGTGGGCGACGCATCGCGTGTGCGGCAGATTTTGACGAATTTGCTGGGCAATGCCATCAAATTCACGCACCAGGGTGGCGTGGTGATCCGATGCCACTTGGATCCTTCTTTGCTTGCAAAGGATGATCAAGACAACGACGGCAATGACCATCATGGCGTGGCGGTGGATCTCGACAGCCAAGATTATGTACCTTTGCGATTTGAAGTGATTGACACGGGCATTGGCATTCCTGTCGAGCAACGCCGACACCTGTTTGAGCCGTTTTCGCAGGTGGATGGCAGCACGACGCGCATGTATGGCGGCACGGGTCTTGGGTTGTCGATCTGTTTGCAATTGGTGCGTTTGATGGGCGGACACATGGATGTGGATTCCGAGCCCAATCGTGGATCCAATTTCTGGTTCAGTGTTGCCATGGCACGCGACAAGCAACGCGGTACGCCGTCGGTGCTTGAGAACGAGGCGACGGCCGCATTGCTCGCGCAAAAGAATCAAAAAGTGCTTTTGGCGACACACCACGACGACACGGCGCGCATGATTGACACGCTTTTGCCTGAGTTCACGGTGCATCGCACGATTGAGCCGCAGCATGCGGTGGCGCAGGCATTGCAAGAGCAGCACGACCTGTTAATTCTCGACTTGCCGCCCAAGCCTTCAAGTTTCCTTGCCCAGCAGCTCAAAAGCGTGGATGACGACCCCGAATGCGAATTGCACATCATCCTTTTGTATGCGCCGGCCACCGAGGGCCACAAGGTTGCGGTCAGCTCCATCAATGGCGCGTCCGACCGCCGAGGCCGTATGATCAAGATGGCCAAACCTGTCCGCCGAACGAAATTGTTACGCACCATTGAACAACTCGTTGATCCGCCCAAACAGCAGAGCCCATTGCCCACCACGGCCGCCGCTAGCCATCCTTCTCATCAGTATCATCAGCAGCATGCTGCAACACCCATGTCGCCTTGTTCTTCTTCTTCCATGCACCCCGTACCAGATCCATCTTCTTCCTCCTCCGCTTCATCCGTTGCCTTGAAAACAACAAACACCACCACAAGCACCGCCAACACCACACCCCCCGCCATCCTCAGCCCGTCCACCTCCATCCACCCGGCAGAAACATCTACAACCGCAACAACAACCACTTATGGCGATCGCATCAGCGACTACTTTTCCTTGGACGAGCTGGACTATTTCAAGGAGCGCCCCGTCCTCATTGCAGAGGACAATGTCGTTGCGCAAAAACTCCTCAGAAAGCAATTGGAGAAAATGGGCTTTGTCGTTGAAAGCGCAAATAATGGCGAGGAGGCCGTCAATCTCTACAAGTCACGCTCACCAAACTATTTTTCCGTTGGCTTTTTTGACCATCACATGCCAAAGGTAAAAACCCCAGAGACCAAGAAATGTAAGAAAAAAAACCTAATCCTCTGTTTTATCATCATAGTGCGACGGCGTGGAGGCAACCAAGCGGATCCGCGAGATGGAAGTCACGTTGGGCGTCGCGAGCAGACTGCCCATCATCGCGCTCACGGCTGACATCCAGGCGTCTGCGCGCGAGGTGTGCATGAACGCCAAAATGGACGGCTATCTGACCAAACCCTTGATTGCCAAGCATCTCGTCGCCACCCTGCGCGACCTGAACCCCACGCTGCCCCCGCTCTCATCCACCTCGTCTCCCTCGTCCACCTCATCACCCATACCCGCAGCCACCACCTCCAATCCACATCAAAACCAGCCGCCTGCCAATCCTGCACCTGCTGCAACCTCATCAGAATGTATTCCTGCATCCTCATCCACCTCCATTACTGCATTACCTCATTAGATTTATTGTTTTCCGTTCCTTTTTTTTTTTTTTTTTTTTGCGCCATGCCAAGTACTCATTTGTAAATTCAGCCTCAAAATAAAGTAATCTTACGCATTTTTGAAATGGACAGCTGCGAAACCACGCGCACTATGAGAGACGCGCAACTGGCGTCCGTTCATACCTCTAAAAATTGACTCAAAATTAGACATGGCAAAAAAAAAATTAGCCGCTTTTGTGATTTTTTATGGTGACATGCGTGTCGCCATGGCTTGCCCTGCCTCGCGTGCTCAATGACAAAGGTAAAGGACACGCCGAGCATTCATTTGTGCCCTTCCAAGGGTCTAATACCACGCGTGATCGACACGATTTGCTTAAAAAGACAGGAATGAGCATCCTTGTTTATGCGTTTCTCCCGATACACATGCCCACCTGGCCCTACATTTACACGACGGAAGTATCGGTCATCGAGCTGACAAACGTCAGGTTTGGGCAGCCATCGGCCAGCACACTCATGACATTTGATTTTTTGATCCTATTTTCGACACGCCATAGTGGGGTCACACTTCAAGCGTAGTAAAAATAAATTGTGCTCCGGACTCTGTACTTGCGTTTGTATGCAACAATATCATCCAGCAATGAGGGTACTATCGAGAAACTCGCAATTGGAGCCATTTTATTGTTTTCAGGTTGCTTGTCCGTAAATCCACAACGCAAAAGTTTTTTGTGATTCCATCTCCATGATATCAATCGATTGCTCTTTCAAATGAGCCCACCCTTGGCTCATTTGGGGCGCTAGATGGCGCGCAACGACCATTTTCAAAAATCCCCCATTTTCCAAGGGGTGCAGTCGACCTCGGGAAAATGGTGAAATTTTGGTCGCCAGATCGCCACACCAATCCCACCATATGGTGGACGGTCCCTTGTTTACCGGTAAAAGAGCATTAAAACATGGAGGTCCATTGGCTGGTTGGCGCGTAAAATGCAATTTGTCCCGTATTTTCGCAACAATACTATTTCTACGAAAAGTACCCGTATCTTGATGGAACAGACGCCGTTAGCAAGAGTATGGCTTGCTGCGTATGATGGCATCGGTGATCTCTGAAAAAGTGAATTTTTAGGCATGTTTCACGCGGTTTTAGAATCATAGGCAATTTTTGACGCGTGAAAAACCGCGTCAAGCATCGAGTGGCACGCCGTCTGTTCCTTTCAAATCCATGCACCTGATATTCTTCTTGCTATTGGACGCGTCGGCGCGGCACGATCAGCGCGCTTTTCCCGTGCAATTCGCAGTTGAAATTTAATCCAAAATCACAGATTGCTCGCCAACGAGCAATTGGATCGATCTCCTTTTTGTCGTGTTTCGTGGTTTCTTCAAGTGCTTCATCTTGTGTGCAAATTTGGCGCAATTCTGGGAACCCAATTTTTCGATTTTGGTTTTGGAGGCTTTCCACGACTAAATTTTGATTTGATGATGGCGAACTCCAATGATGAGTGACATGCTTGCGCGTCGCGTCCCGATCAGATTTCCAGCGCGCCGTTTCACAATGGGATGCATTTCGGGCCTTTGCAGTGTCTCGTTGGTGACCTGACATTATCATTTTCCTAAAAATTGATGATTGTCTAAGCAATCACCATTCAACTTGTCCCTATGGTGCCCAAATTTGCAAGGGTGGGCACTTTGGCACAGGGAGTCATCCACATCAACATTTTGTCGGCAATGGGTTACAGTAGTTCTATCCTCGGGATCGCTTTGTGTGCCACTCGATTATCATACTGTAAAATACAATTTTGATGACAAAATGTGCAGAAATCAAAAGGTTGGCTTGAGGGAGAATCGATTTGTACCGCTTTGGTCTCGCTTTTTCATTTGAAGGGTTCCAAGCGACGTTTGGCACTGCTCACCCATACACTGCCGCGATCACTGGATGGCGCGCAGGGACGTTGTTCCGAATCCACGAATTTGCCAAGGGATACAATCGAGGAATTGAAAGCGGGGAAATCCAGGTCCTCAGATCGCCAATCTATTCAATCTTGGTAAACACCCAGCATTCACCGACAAAAATGCAATAAAAAAAAAAAAACGGAGTCCATTGACTGGGTTTGGGGAAAGAAATGCAATTTTCTGCGGTTGAGGCTGTCGTGGCCAACTCGACAGAAATTGGTTACATAGCCTGGAAATGGGGATCACCGAATAGAGCATGATCTGGCGCGTTATTTGGCACCGGTGATCTATGGAAAAAAGGAAAACTTCGGCAAAATGGGCGCGAAAGCAAAAAGGCAAAATGTTCGTCGCGTGAAAAAGCGCGTCAGACATCGAGTAACACGCGCTCGTTCCTCATCGAATACATGCATCTGGGTCATTTTTTGCTAATGGACGCGTCGGCGTTCGCTCCAAGACACGATTCTTTTGCGTAAATCACATGAAAAGTGGAACCCAAAATCACACATTGCTCGTCAACGACTAGATGGATCCCACTCTTTTTTTTTTTTTTGTTTTTTTTTTGTCGTTTCTCCAAGCGCTTCACCTTGTGTGCAAGTTGGCGGATTTCTAGAGACCCAGTTATTTTTTTTTATTTCTACGTATTTTGGACCTCGACCAGTGTTTGCACGCTTTACCAGCGATCGGCGAGCCCACTCTTTATGGTATCATACAGTCAACCTGGCAAGGTCTCATAGGAATCATTTTAAAACCCGAGTGGTTTGGACAGATTTTTCTCGCTGATTCCATTCAGGTGTTGTGCACATTGATGAGTCGCGCCTTTTGCCACGTAAAAATAAGAGACTGGCCTCCTTGTCACTCAGTAGGACCAGCGCCAGGCCAATCTCATACTTGCCTTATTAGGAAGGTGCGCGCAGAATCCGTCCAGACACCATCGTGTATCATAGAGAGCAAAAAGAGGGACACAATGTCAATTTTGGTAAGCACATCCATTGCTGACATGCCATTTAATAAATTGCTCGTTTTTGATGCGCTTGCATCGATGACTGATCCGCGCAAAGCCAAAACTAATGCACTTCAGCCCATATGATACAACACTGTGTTTTGCATCATACTGTAATGCCAAAATCGCTCCGGGGTGGGGTTGTCTGGGGGAGGGGTTCTCTTTTCCCCCTTAGCAAGCGTCTTTACCTCAGTTCAACTTTAATGCCTCCTTCCCTCCCGCTATGACGCCTTTCCTTATCTCCTGTCCTTATTCCCCACCCACTGCCCTTGCTGTGGCGTATCCCTTTTGATTTTATCAACCCACGCATTCCCATTCGTGAACAGGTTTGTAGTATATTTTTCCGTGCACGCCTCGTTTTATGATAAAAAAACGAAAAACCTTGATTCCCATAATATGATAAAACGATCTTTCGCCTGCAACTCAGAGCCGCGGGGTTCAATGAGCAAGTACACAGTAGATTTTACGCGCAGCGAGCCCTTTTTGCCTTTTGTTGTTTTTATGTTTTTTTTTTACCGTCGACAACCCCTAGTCGATTGTCATTTTTACCGCGTAGCATGCAACTAGTCAACGTTTTGAACCATTCATAACAAGTGTGACGCATTTTAACGCAAAATATGTTGAGCAAAAATTCGATGAGTCGTCGCAGGGGGCATCCAGGGGTGTTGCCGTCCGAGCCACGGCGGAGCACGAGGTGGATGCCTGCGGGTCCATGGAGCACGTCAAAGAGTGTGCTGATACCGAGGCCACGGAGGCTCATTACGGTCTATTGGAAGCTGCGGTGGAACAAGGTGTCGTTCCAGAGCAAATGGACGGTCATGATGCTGATGAGCCAGACGGGTGGGATGGCTTTCGTGAGGCGGTTGCCAGTCGTGGACGCTGGGTTTAAACTTTCAGTGACATAGGGTGATCTGAGAGTGACCTTGGGCACCGATGCATCGTCATACTTAACTTTAGAGGATTTATTTTTTATCATTAAAAAAAAATAAAGCAAAGTCATTTGGAACTGCTACTGGTGGTGTACGCAGAGCTGAAAGGCGTAATATACACTACACAGAACTTGTTGAACCGGCTTTAAAGGTCTTCCTTCACTTGGCATTGGCCATTGACATTTTCACATTCACACTTAGAATTCCCAGTTGGACTTGCGGCATTTTGGAGCTTGTAATCCCAGTAATTTTCAGCTCTTCCTAGAAATTCACAAGCAAAGGCTCCTCCGCAAATCGAAAGAGCACATTTTGCTGTGATCCCACCATCTTGATAGCATTTGGCAAACATACCACCGAGAATCACCGAGCATAGCATCACTGCATCAGAGCTTGATCTCTGGAGGGGTCTGGCGCTTACAACCAAAGCTGAAAGAAAAAGTAGCAACACAAATCGAGGAGTCATTTCTTTCAAAAAGACAGAAGAAAAAAAAACTCGCGCGATTCATTTTTTTATAAGCACTGAGCATGTTGCACAACATGCGCCCGTTTCACAACCTTTTCCCGAGCATAAAAGTTAAAGAAAAATAAGACTGCACAGAACTTTGGTAGTAAGTGGACAGAATATATTAAGGGGGTTTCAAAGGTTTAAGGCAATGCACAAGTAAGGTTCTTATCGAAGCAATATATTCTACTTTCGGAAATTTTATTTCTAGATTCTGTTCTGACAGATATGCAATGTTCTTCCTACCGTTCCTCTTGTGTGACTCTACAAACACCTTGTCGTTTTTTTTTGTGCAGCAGCGGCGCTATGCTACCATTCACTGCGTTAATTCCGCTCGTTTCTCACTTTGCACTGTCGTTTTTATTTCTTTCGTTGATGTGGCGTCAAGCTTCTCAAACACATTGACTGAGCATCAACTTTAAAATTTTTTTTCTCTCCGGTTCTTGTTGTACGTGATGTTGCTTTACACATCCATTTTGTAACACCACGTTTTTCAAAGACATCTTGTATTCTTTTCACAAGATTTTACGGGTTTCACTTGAATGCCATACTAAAAACATTATAAAAGCAACGCTTTTCTCGTCAAGTATGGTGATCAACATACAAAAAACTATGAAGGTTCAATTGCTGCTGTATGCTTTAGTGGTCTCTGTTTTGGGGCACCAATTGAAATCACCGGATCAATGCAAGTACTCTCCTTCGAACATGGATTCTGGGTTGCAAGTGTGCATCATCAGCTCTGTCAACAAATTCAAGCAAGAAAAAAGCTGGACACAAAAGCACTATGATTGCGGCAATGGATTACCTGGCGTGACTCTCAAAAGCGAAGGCGAAAACTGGAGTACTCCTCAAGACTGTACTAATGGACTGTCTGGATGCCTGGATGGAGCTGCCTCAACGGGCTCGTATAAAGCCTGGGGTCACGACACAGCTACTTTAGCTAAGTGCCAGTTCCAGTACTGGGTAGATGGGCATTAACCCTTAGACTAGAGGCATTTTCTGCACGTGTGCCAATTGCGATGGTCAATGGCTTATAAAAATAATAAAATTCAATTGAAAGTTGAAGCAAGGTTGTTCGTTTACAATAGGATCTCATAAAGTACTATTACATGGTTCGCAACGCCCAAAAAAAAAAAAAAAAAACGGGAGTGTAGAAAAATGAAAAAGTGGGTGTAAAGGTAAGAACCCATGGCCATACGTGCATACAGGTTTGATGACACTTGACTCTTTCTACTTTGCTACGTGCTTTTTTTCCCGCATAGTTGGTCAGTTATTGACAAGCAGTAAGCAAAAAGTGAAAATGCTCCAATTACGATTTTCTTAGATACATGCAAGACTCATCTCCGACGCATCTTGTACCGTTGGAAGCAGACGTGTCGGGGGACCATTTTATGTCCGCTTGACCTACACGGTGGACGATCTCTGCGCGCTAACAAAACCCAACCAACCCAAGCTAAATTCGAATAAATTTCCTTGCTCAACAATGAACAAAAAAACCACGCGATTCAAAGGTAAGATTTATAAAGCCTAATTTGCGTCTCTATCGGATGAGATCAATCGCGCCTGAATCTGACCATAACTGGCGGAGTTAATCGAGTTCTAAGAAATATCTTCAATGGCCATTTACTCGCGATCCAGTGCTCCGACGGCAATTTGGAGATCACTTTTACAGCCAAGCCAAGAGCTAACACATCGAATGGAACCACTTTGGAGCAATTTAAAAATTTGAGTCACCCGCCAGTTGACCCCTACCAAAAACGCTGAAATTTCAAATCAAGATTAAGCTGCAAAATAATGCCTACAGCGCCACGAGATCTGCTTCCTGGGTAGAGATCTGCTTCCTGGGTAGGTAATTCGACCTTCTAGTCCTCCAAAACACCATAGCAATCGGGGGTCGACAAGACAGTTGTTGAGCAAACGCAAAATTTGATCAAATTGGACCGATTTGCTCGTAGCTCGCCAATGTTTGATTCAATGTGGATGACATTTGAGCTACAGCAAGGTGCACGTTTGCGCACCATTTGGTCTCAGCCGGAGCATCTCGATGGGCGACATTAGTACAGCCGCGCCATCTGCGTGAAATTTTCAAGCGGGTTTAGCTCGACGACGCACAAGACAACCCGTGGAGCGTGGCTGTAATAAAATATGTGCAATTCGATACTCTCTCGAATGAGCCGTGCTTCATCGACGTGCGGCCAAAAATGACGTCGCAATCGAGTTTTCTAAATTTTGATTTTGATCGCCATATGCTCGACAACTGCTCGATGGACCCCCGGTTTTAAGACCAACTTGCGCAGTCCACCGAGGCCGAATGCATCGAATGCGACCACTCGCGGAGCGCTAGCTTGCGATTTAAAAATCTGGAGGGTCCTGGTCTTACTTTTTTGATCCGGCAAAATGACGACGCGTCGGATTCCGTCGATTTTGACTATTTCCCCCGGTGTTAAAAAACACAGAGGTAAATCACCCTGATTTGTAGGCGTTTCGAGCTACGAAATCAGCGCGTTTTGGAGGCACTTTGTAGCTGTTTTGTAGATTTAATTCGTAGGTGTTTCGTGCTACTACAATGAACTTTTTTTTGTAGCACCAAAACAGCTACGAAAATCTTTGTAGCCGTTTTGTAGCTACGAAACGCGACACGTTTTGTGCTTTTTGTTGAATGCTCATTGGCCCATGAAAGCGACGTGTCCCAGCGCATGACGCGCTTTTTGACGCGTTTATTCACGCTTTTACCCGTTTATACCCTTTTAATTCACGTGCAGGCACGTCTTTTTATTGAATTCTTCTAATGACACGCGACAAATTGGTCCCAGGGATGCTGATTGCCATGCAGCATTGCTCAAATGGCATCCTTTTTTTCTTTTTTTCATTTTCTTTTCATTTTCTTTTTTTTTTTTTTACTTTCTTGCCCCGTATTCAAGGTGAGCCTTGCACCGACCACCACCAAGCAAGCAATTCACGGCAGCCGTGAGCAGTATTGATGTAATTGCGAGACAGTGTACAAGAAA